>LR738715.1:782113851-782168280 GCA_902687465.1 Secale cereale | reverse complement strand
TTAGTCCCGGTTGGTGGCTGAAACCGGGACTAATGCCCCCCTTTAGCCCCGGTTGCTGCCACCAACCGGGACTAAAGGCCCCACCTTCCCGCCCTTTGGGCTGCTGAAAAGGGACCTTTAGTCCCGGTTGGTGGCAGCAACCGGGACTAAAGGGGGCATTAGTCCCGGTTTCAGCCACCAACCGGGACTAATGCCCCTCCTATATAACCAGGACTTGCGAAATTTTCGTCAGTTTCCTTCTTCTCCCCGCCCCGACGCCTCCCTCGATCTGCTCCGTCCCCGTCGCCGTCGCCGTCGCCCCCGTCGCCCCCGTCGCCCCGTCGCCGTCGCCCCCGACGCCGCCTCGTCGCTCCGCCCCGCGCCGTGGCCCCGCCCCGCGCCGTCGCCGCGCCCCGGCCGGCCCGTCGCCCCGCGCCGCCGCGCGCCCCGCCCCGCCGCCGTCGCGCCGCCACGCCCCGACGCCGCCTCGTCGCCGCCCCGCCCCGCCGCCGTCGCGCCGCCCAGCCCTGCCGATGTGAGGGCCGGCTCCCTTTTTTTTATATGTTTAATATTGCTGTATATATATATATAGTTGCTGTGTATATATATGTATATATGTGTATATTTTTTTATGTTTATATAAATTGCAGTATATATAGTTGCTGTATATATAGTTGCTGTATTTATATGTATGTGTATATCTTTTTTTTCTTAGGAATTTGCTAAATATATATGTTAAATATATATTTATGTGTATTTAAATATATTTTTTCTTAGGAAGTTGCTGTATATATGTGATGTGTGTATATGTGATGTATATATATGTGTATGTGGCTATATAGTTTTTTGTTTATATATGCTAAATATATATAGAAAGTTTTATATATATATATGCAAAAGTTACAAATTTAGAAAAAGAAGGATAGGAAAGAAGAAAATAAGAAAGAGGAAAGAAAGAAGAAGAGGAGAGGAAGAAGAGAAGAAATAAATAAGAAGAAGAAAAAAAAGAAAAAGAAGGATAGGAAAGAAGAAAATAAGAAAGAGGAAAGAAAGAAGAAGAAGGAGAGGAAGAAGAGGAGAAATAAATAAGAAGAAGAAAAAAAGAAAAAAAGAGGAGAAGAAGAAAGGAATAGAGGAGAAGAAGAGAAATTTTCTCTTCTTCTCCTCTATTCCTTTCTTCTTCTCCTTTTTTTTTCTTTTTTTTTCTTCGATCTTCTCCTCTAGCGGTTCCTTTTTTCTTCTTCTTCCTCTTTTTTTATCGGATATGTATACACCCTCTCCCCGATAACTTCGACATTAGGGGGGGCCGGGGTCGAGGGTCGTCGAGGGACCGAGGCCGAAGGTCGAGGGGTCGAGGGTCGTCGAGGGACCGATCGAGAGGCCGAAGGGCGAGGGGTCGAGAGGTTGCCTAGTAGTCGGGGGTCTAGGGTTGTGGATCGCCGAGCAGTCGGGGGTCAAAGTATTGAAGAATTCCATGACTTCATCATTAGCCAGAAGTAACCGGGGCATTTTGGTACAAAGTTATGCAAAGATATTTTGGAACGGAGTTCCTGATAGAATAATCCGTCTTTTGTTACGAATTATCCTATCGGGGACTCCGTTCCAAAATAACTTTGGAGAGCTTCGTACCATCATGCTACTGTTACTTTCGCCTAATGATGAAGTATTGGTTTTGTTGAATCCTTTGACACTCGACAAAATGTGACATGAGGGGGTCTAGGGTTGTGGATCGCCGAGCAGTCGGGGGTCGAGGGGTCGAGAGAGGTTGCCTAGCTAGTGTCAAAGTATTGAAGAATTGCATGACTTCATCATTTGCCAGAAGTAACCGGGGCATTTTGGTAGAAAGTTATGCAAAGATGTTTTGGAACGGAGTTCCTGATAGCTAGGATAATCCGTCTTTTGTTACGGATTATCTTATCTGGGACTTCGTTCCAAAACAACTTTGGAGAGCTTCGTACCATCATGCTACTGTTACTTTCGCCTAATGATGAAGTATTGGTTTTGTTGAATCCTTTGACACTAGCTAGACAAAATGTGACATGAGGGGGTCTAGGGTTTGTGGATCGCCGAGCAGTCGGGGGTGGAGGGGTCGAGAGAGGTTGCCTAGCTAGTGTCAAAGTATTGAAAAATTCCATGACTTCATCATTTGCCAGAAGTAACCGGGGCATGTTGGTACGAAGTTATGCAAAGATGTTTTGGAACGGAGTTCCTGATAGGATAATCCGTCTTTTGTTACGGATTATCTTATCTGGGACTCCGTTCCAAAACAACTTTGGAGAGCTTCGTACCATCATTCTACTGTTACTTTCGCCTAATGATGAAGTATTGGTTTGTTGAATCCTTTGACACTAGACAAAATGTGACATGAGGGTGTCTAGGGTTGTGGATCGCCGAGAAGTCGAATTGAAGAAAAGACAAGTAGGTGATATTGGGTTTATTAACACATACCTCATAGATGCAACCGAGGTTAAATTGCGTCCCGGCGATACCGAGACCAACTTGCTACGATCGTTGGTGGTAAATGAAAACAAAGATATAATACTCTTTCCTTACAACTTCAAGTGAGTGTTAATGTCTTGTGCATATTTGGTTTCCCTTATATATCAGTCAAGTTTATAGTGATGTAATTGATGATCTCATGCATTCGTGCGCAGCTTCCACTATATTCTCTTAGAGATTAAGCTTGAGAAGGGAATAGTAACTGTCTTCGACTCTAAACGTAAAGATCCCGAGGAGTATGCGGACATGACTCAAATGCTAGCCAGGTAAGTTAAATCGATCAATATTATCCACCATGCATATATATATCAGCAACTTCATTTCTGATATCAACTAATTGTTTCCTTTGTCTGGCAGGGCTTGGAAAAAATTCACCAAAAAAGCTCCGGGACTGCCGAAGAAGCTACAATTTAGATACCCGAAAGTAAGTACTATATAGTAGCATGTTCCGCGCGCGCATCTCCTATATCTTGATTCAAGCGCTAGTTTCATCAATACCAATTTGGCATTCTTGCTTATCAGTTTGATTGACCTCTATTTCTTGTAAAGTGGTTGTGGCAGGAACCCGGGAATGATTATTGTGGATACTACATTTGCGAGTCCATCCGCCACACGACCTGTGAGCGGGGCTACACTGATGAACAATTTGAAGTGCGTAAGCAATCAATAATATTCACAAATTTATAGCATCATTTCATGTATTGACCCCCTACTTCAAATTAGATGTTTCGGATGCGGGATGAACTCCTAACACGAGATCGTCTGCGAGCAATTCAAGAGGAATTGGCGGCATTCTTCCTTGAACACGTGATCGCTGAAGACGGAGAATACTATATGGACCATGCATCCATGTGTTAGGAGATTATTTTTGTAAGAGATAATTATTGTATATATGTGCCCGGTAGTGTCGGATAGATATACGAGAACTTGTTGTTCGACCAATCTCTCGGAGAAGGAGAGGTGGTCGATATTACTTCTCTCTGTATGCATATATATATATGTTGATTATACGAGATCTTCTGTTCCTTCGTTTGCTTAGTAGCTAGCAGCTAGCTAGCTAGCTAGCGTGACTCTAGTCCTCTCTATATACGTATGTGTAGTATGTAGCGTCGACCAAGCACGGACATAAGAGAGAACACTTCTCTCTATTAATTAGCTAGCTAACACAATATATGAAACACCTAAATTAACCCCCAAAACCTAAAACCCCCCTCCCCTTTCAAAAAAAAACAAAAACCACAGCCATAGAAATGCTGACGCGTGGATGCCTTTTGGTCCCGGTTGGTACCACCAACCGGGACTAAAGCCCCTCCTGCCTGGACTCGGTGCACAGGCCACGTGGACACCCTTTTGCCCCGGTTCTGGATTGAACCGGGACTAAAGGGTCAGAGCATTAGTACCGACCCTCTTGTCCCGGTTCCAGAACCGGGGCTAAAAGGCCCAAATGAATCGGGGCTAAAGACCCTTTATCTACTAGTGTATGTGCATTCCTCAATGCAATCTCTCAGAAGGTGATCGATCCAGAAATCGTACCAAGGCTAAGGAGTGATGTGGCGCAATGTCTTGTCAGTTTCGAGCTTGTGTTCCCACCATCCTTCTTCAATATCATGACACACGTCCTAGTTCATCTAGTTGACGAGATTGTCATTCTGGGGCCCGTATTTCTACACAATATGTTCCCCTTTGAGAGGTTCATGGGAGTCCTAAAGAAATATGTCCGTAACCGCGCAAGGCCAGAAGGAAGCATCTCCATGGGCCATCAAACAGAGGATGTCATCGGGTTTTGTGTTGACTTCATTCCTGGCCTTAATAAGATAGGTCTCCCTAAATCGCGGTACGAGGGGAGACTGACTGGAAAAGGCACGCTTGGAAGGGACTCAATAATATGCAGGGACGGATATTCTTGGTCTCAAGCACACTACACAGTTCTACAGAACTCTACATTGGTGACCCCGTATGTCGATGAACACAAGAACAGTCTGCGCTCCAAACACCCGGAGCAGTGCGACGACTGGATTACACGTGAACACATCAGGACTTTCAGCAGTTGGTTGGAAACACGTCTTAGAGGTGACAACACTGTTTGTGATGAGTTGTACTTGTTGTCCAGGGGACCATCTTCGACTGTATTGATTTACAAAGGATACGAGATAAATGGGAATACATTTTACACGATTGTCCAAGATCAAAAGAGCACCAACCAAAACAGCGGTGTCCGCTTTGATGCAACAACCGAGAGGGGAAAGGACACATATTATGGTTACATAGTGGAAATATGGGAACTTGACTACGGACATGATTTTAAGGTCCCTTTGTTTAAGTGTAAATGGGTCAATCTGTCAGGAGGCGGGGTACAGGTAGACCCACAGTACGGAATGACAACAGTGGATCTGAAAAATCTTGGATACAATGACGAACCGTTCGTCCTAGCCAATGATGTGGCACAGGTTATCTATGTGAAGGACATGTCTACCAGACCGAGAAAAAGAAAAGATAAGGAAGCGAATACATCATACGATGAGCCAAAGCGCCACATAGTTCTTTCAGGAAAAAGGGACATCCTGGGAGTGGAGGGCAAGACAGACATGTCTGAAGATTATGAAAAGTTTCATGAAATTCCTCCCTTCAAAGTCAAGGCTGACCCAAGCATCCTGATAAACGATGAAGATTATCCATGGTTACGGCGCAATAAGCAAATGACACAAGCGAAGAAAAAGTGAAGAGTTATTTCCGCAAATATTATGATGATACCATGCCAACTTTGTAACAAACGAGTATGATACCATTGTCCGTTTGTACTATTCAAATTTCAATACTACTTGCACTAACAAAACAAAACAAAACAAAACAAACTTGAAAAATAAATAGCAACAATAAGTATTTTGTTGTAAGTATAAACAAAATAAAATAAATAAAGCAACAAAGAAAATAAATAAAGAAAGTAAAATAAATAAAGCAACTCTAAATACAGCAAAAAACAACTTAGAAATAAACAAAGAAAATAAAATAAATAAAGCAACTCTAAATACAGCAAAAAACAACTTAGAAATAAATAGCAACAATAAGTATTTTGTTGTAATTAAGTATAAACAAAATAAAATAAATAAAGCAACAAAGAAAATAAATAAAGGAAGTAAAATAAATAAAGCAACTCTAAATACAGCAAAAAATGTTTGTGGATCGCCGAGCAGTCGGGGGTCGAGGGGTCGAGAGAGGTTGCCTAGCTAGTGTCAAAGTATTGAAAAATTCCATGACTTCATCATTTGCCAGAAGTAACCGGGGCATGTTGGTACGAAGTTATGCAAAGATGTTTTGGAACGGAGTTCCTGATAGGTTAATCCGTCTTTTGTTATGGATTATCTTATCTGGGACTCCGTTCCAAAACAACTTTGGAGAGCTTCGTACCATCATTCTACTGTTACTTTTGCCTAATGATGAAGTATTGGTTTTGTTGAATCCTTTGACACTAGCTAGACAAAATGTGACATGAGGGGGTCTAGGGTTTGTGGATCGCCGAGCAGTCGAGGGTTGAAGCTAGTTCTACGTTTGCCATTAATATATCCATCTGTCATGTTTGAATAATAATTGGCATGTTGTAAATATTTGTAGAAACAATGGACGACAACACCCGAGACCTAGCACAAGAAGCGATGTTGATGGACATAATCGCAGACGGACAAAATGCCGTCAGGTCGTTTCTCAACGACACCGATGAGCAGGTCGAACAAGAGCTGCGGCTGGAAGATCTAGGCTATGATATTGATGAATTCGGTGACCCAATGCACATGGAAGAAGTAGACCGTGAGGACGGCTCGGGTGACCCAATGCCGGTGCAAGAAGGAGACCGTGATGCTAGCTCCGGTGACCGAACCGAGTCCGGCCAGGAGGTATATATGTTAGTTAAGCATGTGCTGACTAGTTAATTGATTCATTCATTAACTCTCGTCTTTGTTCCTTTTCTAGCCCTCCGGATCGAGCAAATCTTCGGTAAAGAGACGAGGAGCGAAGAAAAAGTTGAGGCCGGATGAAAAGTTTGAGATCTCAGAAATCTCGCGCTCCGGCGAGCCGATTGCACCCATCCGCACAAAGAACGCATTTGTTAATCAGTGCGGGGTTCTGGTTAGGGACAAGATCCCGATCAGCATCCATCAATGGTTAAAGCCGGCTGCAAAAGACGCTCAGGTGACTTATGTCACTGATATGCAGAAAGAAGATCTTTGGACTGAGCTGAAGTCAAACTTCGTCCTACCGCGAGAGGTTGATCCGGCGAAGCCAGTTAAAGAGGACTTAATCAAGTCTTATGCACTTTCGAAGATGGCAGACCAATTCAGGGCATGGAAGAAAAAACTGAATATGTTTGTCAGAGAGAAAACGACTCCAGAATTCGTGGGCATATATGAGAAGATCAAAGATGACTGGCCCGCATTTGTGGCCCATAAGAAGTCGGAAAAGAGTCAGAAGATGTCGGAGACAAACCGGATAAATGCTGCAAAGAAGATGCATCACCATCGCACGGGGTCGGGCGGCTACCTCGTAGCCCGGCCTAAGTGGGCCAGGGCTGAGAATGATCTGCTTCAGAAAGGGATCGAACCAGAGACAATGCACTGGCCAGAACGTTGCCAGACTTGGTTCTTCGGGGCTGGCGGATCCTTGGACCCTGTAACAGGGTGGTGCATTTGGACGGACAAGCAATTGGAAACACCACTCAGGAAGATGCGGCAGTATATCAAAGCAGCGCATGCAGGGACGTTCATCCCCGACAGAGAGAACGACGAGCTGACAATGGCCCTCGGGAATCCTGAGCACCCTGGACGGACACGAGGCACGCCAGGCTCCCTTCCGTGGCGTGCTGGGTTTCCGGACGCAGGAGGCTACAAATGCCACGACAGGAGGAAGAAAATGGAGATGACCGAAATCCAGGCGCTGCGGGCCAGAATACAAGCGATAGAGGAACGGGAAGCAGATCGGGAAAGAATTGCCGAAGCTTCCCCCGTAGCTACCCCGCCATCTCAGCGGAGAAGCAGCGTGGCTTCCACCGAGCTGCTTCAGCTAGAGCTTGCCTTGACGGCTACTGCCAGGAATCCTGTGGATGCTATCACGCAGGCACAAAATTGCCACCTTATGGCACAGTGGATGAATCTGAAGGTCAAGGCGGCTGCTGGCTCTGTTTATCCTTCTGGACCAGACGACACTTTTCACTGCCGGCCGATTCCAGAAGGATATGCTAGGGTGATGGTCGACGAAATAACGGAGGGATTTGAGGAGCTCCAGCTTGACCACCCTACCGGTGAAGGGGAGACTCGGCTGGGTTCTTCACTGAAGACTCCATGCCTATGGCGGAAGGACCTAATCAACATTCTGAACTGGACGCCTCCGCCTCCTCCTCCTCCTCCGACGAGTCAGGGCACTCCGCCTCCTCCACCGCCTCCTCCTCCGGCGAGTGACCATCAGGGCACTCCGGCTCCTTCTCCGGCGAGTGACCATCAGGGCACTCCGGCTCCTTCTCCGGCGCGTGGCGGCACACCGCCTCCTTCGCCGCCGGCGCGTGGCGGCACTCCGCCTCCTTCGCCGCCGGCGCGCCCGAGCAGACAGCCAGCTCCTCCTTCGCCTAATCAGCAAGGGTGGAAGAGACCTGCCGCCGCTCTGGCTGCTCCTGCTCCGGCGCCTAAGCAAGTAAATAAGACAGCCGCTTCGTCTGCTCCGGCGACGTCTACCAGTACAGCCAGAGGCGGGAGGCGATGCAGATTCGGTCCTTCTCTCGCGCCTCTAGAGAAGTTACCGTACGAGAGGTCCGACGAGGAAAACACGAAGATCGCTGAAGGCGAAGTGAAGGACTTTTTTGAAGGGTTGAAAGCACAGAGACATCCACCTCCAGAGGAGAAGATAGATGCGGTGAAAGCAAAGCGCACTCTTGCTGCCCTGAAGCAACCAGCGAAAAGTAAGCCAAAGGGCAACTATGACCGCATTATTCAAAAGATATTTCAAGATGCCAAGCGGTCCGGAAGTACAAAAAGTGATCAGAGGTTAGCAGAAGGGCGAGCTGGGAAACAAATTGCCCAGCTCGGCGAACAAGCGAACCAATCGTGCCCCCCGCTCAAGGTGTCTAGCGACATGGTCGATAATGATCCGAGGATGGTGCCCGGTTATACCAATCTTGCAGATTACGCGTCCGACGATGTACACTATGATTTCATGGACGTGCAGATAGAAAGATACGAGTACAAAAAGCCTCTCGTCAAAAATGAAAGATCTCTATCAACGAATATGCAAAGATTGCATGATTGGTACATGAAAATCTGCAGAGAGTCTGGGGGGAGGAATAACTTGTGCATGTATTTATAATTATCCTCACTATATTATGCAGATTGAAGATCGTCGAATTGAAGAAAAGACAAGTAGGTGATATTGGGTTTATTAACACATACCTCATAGATGCAACCGAGGTTAAATTGCGTCCCGGCGATACCGAGACCAACTTGCTACGATTGTTGGTGGTAAATGAAAACAAAGATATAATACTCTTTCCTTACAACTTCAAGTGAGTGTTAATGTCTTGTGCATATTTGGTTTCCCTTATATATATATCAGTCAAGTTTATAGTGATGTAATGATCTCATGCATTCGTGCGCAGCTTCCACTATATTCTCTTAGAGATTAAGCTTGAGAAGGGAATAGTAACTGTCTTCGACTCTAAACGTAAAGATCCCGAGGAGTATGCGGACATGACTCAAATGCTAGCCAGGTAAGTTAAATCGATCAATATTATCCACCATGCATATATATCAGAAACTTCATTTCTGATATCAACTAATTGTTTCCTTTGTCTGGCAGGGCTTGGAAAAAATTCATCAAAAAAGCTCCGGGACTGCCGAAGAAGCTACAATTTAGATACCCGAAAGTAAGTACTATATAGTAGCATGTTCCGCGCGCGCATCTCCTATATCTTGATTCAAGCGCTAGCTAGTTTCATCAATACCAATTTGGCATTCTTGCTTATCAGTTTGATTGAGCTCTATTTCTTGTAAAGTGGTTGTGGCAGGAACCCGGGAATGATTATTGTGGATACTACATTTGCCACACGACCTGTGAGCGGGGCTACACTGATGAACAATTTGAAGTGCGTAAGCAATCAATAATATTCACAAATTTATAGCATCATTTCATGTATTGACCCCCTACTTCAAATTAGATGTTTCGGATGCGGGATGAACTCCTAACACCAGATCGTCTGCGAGCAATTCAAGAGGAATTGGCGGCATTCTTCCTTGAACACGTGATCGCTGAAGACGGAGAATACTATGTGGACCCTGCATCCATGTGTTAGGAGATTATTTTTGTAAGAGATAATTATTGTATATATGTGCCCGGTAGTGTCGGATAGATATACGAGAACTTGTTGTTCGACCAATCTCTCGGAGAAGGAGAGGTGGTCGATATTATTACTTCTCTCTGTATGCATATATATATATATATATATATGTTGATTATATATACGAGATCTTCTGTTCCTTCGTTTGCTTAGTAGCTAGCAGCTAGCTAGCTAGCTAGCGTGACTCTAGTCCATATATATACGTATGTGTAATATGTAGCGTCGACCAAAAGCACGGACATAAGAGAGAACACTTCTCTCTATTAATTAGCTAGCTAACACAATATATCAAACACCTAAATTAACCCCCAAAACCTAAAACCCCCCCTCCTCTTTCAAAAAAAAAACAAAAACCACAGCCACAGAAATGCTGACACGTGGATGCCTTTTGGTCCCGGTTGGTACCACCAACCGGGACTAAAGCCCCTCCTGCCTGGACTCGGTGCACAGGCCACGTGGACACCCTTTTGCCCCGGTTCTGGATTGAACCGGGACTAAAGGGTCAAGGCATTAGTACCGACCCTCTTGCCCCGGTTCCAGAACCGGGGCTAAAAGGCCAAATGAACCGGGGCTAAATCCCCTTTATCTACTAGTGGTTACCACTCAAGTAGAACAAGTACTTAAGGCTCAGAATGATTTGCTTAATGAATTAAATAGTAAGAACAATGACTATGCTGTTAGAGTTGCAACTAGAGGTGGTAAAATGACTCAAGAACCTCTGTATCCTGAAGGCCACCCTAAGAGATTTGAGCAAGATTCTCATAGAGCTAATATAGATGCACCTAGTTCTTCTAAGAAGAAGAAAAAGAAAAATGATAGAAATTTGCATGCTTCTAGTGAACCTGTAGCTCACCCACCTGAGAATCCCAATGATATATTTGTTTCTGATGCTGAGACACAATCTGGTAATGAACATGAACCTAGTGATAGTATTAAATAATGTTCATGATGATGCTCAACCTAGCAATGATGATGATGTAGAGATTGAACCTGTTGTTGATCATGATAACCCACAATCAAAGAATCAACGTTATGATAAGAGAGACTTTGTTGCTAGGAAGCATGGCAGGGAAAGAGAACCATGGGTTCAAAAACCCATGCCTTTTCCTCCGAAACCATCCAAGAAAAAGGATGATGAGGATTTTGAGCGCTTCGCTGAAATGATTAGACCTATCTTTTTGCGTATGCGTTTGACTGATGTGCTTAAAACAAATCCTTATGCCAAATATATGAAAGATATTATTACCAACAAAAGAAAGATACCTGTGAAGGAAATATGCCCTAGAGGCAATAATAAAGATGTTATTTGTATTTCCTTATATCATGATAAATGTATTTTATTCATGCTAGAATTGTATTAACCGGAAACTTGATACATGTGTGAATAGATAGACAAAATAGTATGTCCCTAGTATGCCTCTACTAGACTAGCTCATTGATCAAAGATGGCTATGTTTCCTAGCCATAGACATCAGTTGTCATTTGATAAACGGGATCACATCATTAGGAGAATGATGTGATGGACTAGACCCATCCGTTAGCTTAGCACTATGATCGTTTAGTTTTATTGCTATTGCTTTCTTCATGACTTATACATGTTCCTATGACTATGAGAATATGCAACTCCCGAATACCGTAGGAACACCTTGTGTGCTATCAAATATCACAACGTAACTGGGTGATCATAAAGATGCTCTACAGGTGTCTCCGAAAGTGTTCGTGGTGTTGGCATAGATCAAGACTAGGATTTGTCACTCCGAGTGTCGGAGTGGTATCTCTGGGCCCTCTCGGTAATGCACATCATAATAAGCCTTGCAAGCAAAAGACTAATGAGTTAGTCACGAGATGATGTATTAAGGAACGAGTAAAGAGACTTGCCGGTAACGAGATTGAACTAGGTATAGAGATACCGACGATCGAATCTCGGGCAAGTAACATACCGATGACAAAAGGAACAACGTATGTTGTTATGCGGTTTGACCGATAAAGATCTTCGTAGAATATGTAGGAGCCAATATGAGCATCTAGGTTCCGCTATTGGTTATTGACCGGAGATGAGTCTCGGTCATGTCTACATAGTTCTCGAACCCGTAGGGTCCGCACGCTTAAGGTTTGATGACGATCGGTATTATGAGTTTATGAGTTTTGATGTACCAAAGGTAGTTTGGAGTCCCGGATGGGATCACGGACATGACGAGGAGTCTCGGAATGTCCGAGACGTAAAGATTGATATACTGGAGTAACGGGGGGGTTACCGGAGTAACGGGGGGGTTACCGGAACCCCTAGGGAAGCTATGGGCCTTAATGGGCCGTAGGAGAAAGAGGGAAGGAGGGCCAGGGCTTGGGCCGCGCGCCCCCCACCCCTTGGTCCGAATTGGACAAGGAGGGAGGGGGGGCGGCGCCCCTTTCCTTCTCCTTCTCCCTCTCCTTCCTTTCCCCCTTCTCCCTTTTGGTAGTTCCTACTAGGAATAGGATTGCAATCCTATTCCTAGTAGGAATGCAGCTCCTAGGCGCGCCACAAGGGGCCGGCCGGCCTCCCCCCTTGCTCCTTTATATACGGGGGCAGGGGGGCACCCAAAGACACACAAGTTGAATTGTTTTAGCCGTGTGCGGTGCCCCCCTCCACAGAAACACACCTCGGTCATACCGTTGCAGTGCTTAGGCGAAGCCCTGCGCCGGTAGATACATCATATCCGTCACCACGCCGTCGTGCGGATGAAACTCTCCCGTGAAGCTCAACTGGATCAAGAGCTCGTGGGACGTCATCAAGCTGAACGTGTGCTGAACGCGGAGGTGCCGTACATTCGGTGCTTGATCGGTTGGATCGCGAAGAAGTTCGACTACATCAACCGCGTCACTTGACGCTTCCGCTCCCGGTCTACGAGGGTACGTAGACACACTCTTTCCCTCGTTGCTATACATCTAGGAGATAGATCTTGCGTGATCGTAGGAAAATTTTAAAATCCTACGTTCCCCAGCAGTGGTATCAGAGCCAGGTCTATGCGTAGATGATATGCACGAGTAGAACACAATGAGTTGTGGGCGATACTAGTCATACTGCTTACCAGCATGTCATACTTGGCTTCGGCGGTATTGTGAGATGAAGCGGCCCGGACCGACATTACGCGTACGCTTACGCGAGACTGGTTTCACCATTATGAGCACTCATTGCTTAAAGGTGACTGGCGGGTGTCTGTCTCTCTCACTTTAGCTGAATTAAGTGTGGCTACGCCCGGTCCTTGTGAAGGTTAAAACAGCACATACTTGACAAAACATCGTCGTGGTTTTTGTATGCGTAGGTAAGAACGGTTCTTGCTAAGCCCATAGCAGCCACGTAAAACTTGCAACAACAAAGTTGAGGATGTCTAACTTGTTTTTGCAGGGCATGTTGTGATGTGATATGGTCAAGACATGATGAGTTATAAGGTTTTGTCTGAGATGATCATGTTTTGTAAAGTTATCGACAACTGGCAGGAGCCATATGGTTGTCGCTTTATTGTATGAAATGCAATCGCCATGTAATTGCTTTACTTTATCACTAAGCAGTAGCGATAGTCGTAGAAGCAATAGTTGGCGAGACGACAACGATGCTACGATGGAGATCAAGGTGTCACGCCGGTGACGAAGGTGATCATGAAGGTGCTTTGGAGATGGAGATCAAAAGCACAAGATGGTGATGGCCATATCATGTCACATGTTTTGATTGCATGTGATGTTTATCTTATTATGCTTCTTATTCTGCTTAGAACGACAGTAGCATTATAAGATGATCCCTTACTAAATTTCAAGGTATAAGTGTTCTCCCTGAGTATGCACCGTTGCGAAAGTTCGTCGTGCCTAGACACCACGTGATGATCGGGTGTGATAAGCTCTACGTTCAAATACAACGGGTGTAAGCCAGTTTTGCACACGCAGAATACTCGGGTTAAACTTGATGAGCCTAGCATATGCAGATATGGCCTCGGAACACTGGAGACCGAAAGGTCGAGCGTGAATCATATAGTAGATATGATCAATATAAGATGTTCACCATTGAAACTACTCCATCTCACGTGATGATCGGACATGGTTTAGTTGATTTGGATCACGTGATCATTTAGATGACCGGAGGGATGTCTATCTAAGTGGGAGTTCTTTAAGTAATATGATTAATTGAACTTTAATTTATCATGAACTTAGTCCTGATAGTTTTTGCATATCTATGTTGTTGTAGATCAATGGCCCGTGCTACCGTTCCTTTGAATTTTAATGCATTCCTAGAGAAAGCTAAGTTGAAAGATGATGGTAGCAATTACACGGACTGGGTCCGTAACTTGAGGATTATCCTCATTGCTGCACAGAAGAATTATGTCCTTGAAGCACCGCTAGGTGACAAGCCCCCTCCCGCTAATGTAGACGCTTTGAACGTCTGGCAGACGTGGTCTGATGACTACACGATAGTTCAGTGTGCCATGCTTTACGGCTTAGAACCGGGACTTCAACAACGTTTTGAACGTCATGGACCATATGAGATGTTCCAGGAGTTGAAGTTAATATTTCAAGCAAATGCCCAGATTGAGAAATATGAGATTTCCAATAAGTTCTACAGCTGCAAGATGGAGGAGAATAGTTCTATCAGTGAACACTTACTCAGAATGTCTGGGTACTACAATCATATGACTCAAGTTGGTTGCAAAGTTGACGAGGATAGTGTTATTGATAGAGTTCTTCAATCACTGCCACCAAGCTATAAAGGCTTCGTGATGAACTATAATATGCAAGGGATGCAGAAGACAATTCCCGAGCTCTTCGCTATGCTCAAAGTTGCGGAGGTAGAAATCAAAAAGGAGCATCAAGTGTTGAGGGTTAACAAGACCACTAGTTTCAAGAAAAAAGGCAAGAGAAAGAAGGGGAACTTCAAGAAGAATAGCAAGATAGTTGCTACTCCTGTGAAGAAACCCAAGTCTGGAGCCAAGCCTGAAACTGAGTGCTTCTACTGTAAAGGGACTGGACACTGGAAACGAAACTGCCCCAAGTATTTGGCGGATAAGAAGGATGGCAAGGTGAACAAAGGTATATGTGATATACATGTTATTGATGTGTACCTTACTAATGCTCGTAGTAGTACCTGGGTATTTGATACCGGGTCGGTTGCTAATATTGGTAACTCGAAACAGGGACTACGGATTAAACGAAGATTAGCTAAGGACGAGGTGACGATGCGTGTGGGAAATGGTTCCAAATTTGATGTGATCGCCGTCGGCACGCTACCTCTACATCTACCTTCGGGATTAGTTTTAGACCTAAATAATTGTTATTTGGTGCCAGCGTTGAGCATGAACATTATATCTGGATCTTGTTTATTGCGAGACGGTTATTCATTTAAATCAGAGAATAATGGTTGTTCTATTTTTATGAATAATATCTTTTATGGTCATGCACCCTTGAAGAGTGGTCTATTCTTATTGGATCTCGATTGTAGTGATACACATATTCATAATATTGAAGACAAAAGATGCAACGTTAATAATGATAGTGCAACTTATTTGTGGCACTGCCGTTTAGGTCATATTGGTGTAAAGCGCATGAAGAAACTCCATAGTGATGGACTTTTGGAATCACTTGATTATGAATCACTTGGTGCTTGCGAACCATGCCTCATGGGCAAGATGACTAAAACTCCGTTCTCTGGAACTATGGAGCGAGCAACAGATTTGTTGGAAATCATACATACTGATGTATGTGGGCCAATGAGTGTTGAAGCTCGCGGCGGGTATCGTTATTTTCTGACCTTCACTAATGATTTGAGCAGATATGGGTATATCTACTTAATGAAGCACAAGTCTGAAACATTTGAAAAGTTCAAAGAATTTCAGAGTGAAGTAGAGAATCATCGTAACAAGAAAATAAAGTTTTTACGATCTGATCGTGGAGGAGAATATTTGAGTTACGAGTTTGGTCTTCATTTGAAACAATGTGGAATAGTTTCACAACTCACGCCACCCGGAACACCACAGCGCAATGGTGTGTCCGAATGTCGTAACCGTACTTTATTGGATATGGTGCGATCAATGATGTCTTTTACCGATTTACCACTATCGTTTTGGGGTTATGCTTTAGAGACAGCTGCATTCACGTTAAATAGGGCACCATCTAAATCCGTTGAGACGACACCTTATGAACTATGGTTTGGCAAGAAACCAAAGTTGTCGTTTCTTAAAGTTTGGGGCTGCGATGCTTATGTGAAAAAGCTTCAACCTGATAAGCTCGAACCCAAGTCGGAGAAATGTGTCTTCATATGATACCCAAAAGAGACTATTGGGTACACCTTCTATCACAGTTCCGAAGGCAAGATATTCGTTGCTAAGAATGGATCCTTTCTAGAGAAGGAGTTTCTCTCGAAAGAAGTGAGTGGGAGGAAAGTAGAACTTGATGAGGTAATTGTACCTTCTCCTGAATTGGAAAGTAGTACATCACAGAAAATTGTTCCAGTGATTCCTACACCAATTAGTGAGGAAGCTAATGATGATGATCATGAAACTTCAGATCAAGTTTCTGCTTAACGACGTAGATCAACCAGAGTACGTTCCGCACCAGAGTGGTACGGCAACCCAGTTCTGGAAGTCATGTTACTAGACCGTGATGAAACTACGAACTATGAGGAAGCGATGATGTGCCCAGATTCCACAAAATGGCTTGAGGCCATGAAATCTGAGATGGGATCCATGTATGAGAACAAAGTGTGGACTTTGGTTGACTTGCCCGATGATCGGCAAGCCATCGAAAATAAATGGATTTTCAAGAGGAAGACCGACGCAGACGGTAATGTTACTGTTTACAAAGCTCGACTTGTTGCGAAAGGGTTTTGACAAGTTCAAGGAGTTGACTACGATGAGACTTTCTCACCTGTAGCGATGCTTAAGTCTGTCCGAATCATGTTAGCAATTGCCGCATTTTATGATTATGAAATCTGGCAAATGGATGTCAAAACTGCATTCCTAAATGGATATCTCAAAGAAGAGTTGTATATGATGCAACCAGAAGGTTTTGTCGATCCAAAAGGTGCTAACAAAGTAAGCAAGCTCCAGCGATCCATATATGGACTGGTGCAAGCATCTCGGAGTTGGAATATACGCTTTGATGAGGTGATCAAAGCATATGGTTTTATACAGACTTTTGAAGAAGCCTGTATTTACAAGAAAGTGAGTGGGAGCTCTGTAGCATTTCTAATATTATATGTGGATGACATATTGTTGATTGGAAATGATATAGAATTTCTGGATAGCATAAAAGGATACTTGAATAAGAGTTTTTCAATGAAAGACCTCAGTGAAGTTGCTTATATATTAGGAATCAAGATCTATAGAGATAGATCAAGATGCTTGATTGGACTTTCACAAAGCACATACCTTGATAAAGTTTTGAAGAAGTTCAAAATGGATCAGTCGAAGAAAGGGCTCTTGCATGTATTACAAGGTATGAAGTTGAGTAAGACTCAATGCCCGACCACTTCAGAAGATAGAGAGAAAATGAAAGTCATTCCCTATGCCTCAGCCATAGGACCTATCATGTATGCAATGCTGTGTACCAGACCTCATGTGTGCCTTGCTATAAGTCTAGCAGGGAGGTACCAAAGTAATCCAGGAGTGGATCACTGGACAGCGGTCAAGAACCTCCTGAAATACCTGAAAAGGACAAAGGATATGTTTCTCATATATGGAGGTGACAAAGAGCTCGTCGTAAACGGTTACGTCGATTCTAGCTTTGACACTGATCCGGATGACTCTAAGTCACAAACCGGATATGTATTTTTATTGCACGGTGGAGCTGTCAGTTGGTGCAGTTCCAAGCAGAGCGTCGTGGTAGGATCTACGTGTGAAGCGGAATACATAGCTGCTTCGGAAGCAGCAAATGAAGGAGTCTGGATGAAGGAGTTCATATCCGATCTAGGTGTAATACCTAGTGCATCGGGTCCAATGAAAATCTTTTGTGACAACACTGGAGCAATAGCCTTGGCGAAGGAATCCAGGTTTCACAAGAGAACAAAGCACATCAAAAGACGCTTCAATTCCATCCGCGATCTAGTCAAGGAGGGAGACATAGAGATTTGCAAGATACATACGGATCTGAATGTTGCAGACCCGTTGACTAAGCCTCTTCCACGGGAAAAACATGATCAGCACCAGGACTCCATGGGTGTGAGGATCATCACTTTGTAATCTAGATTATTGACTCTAGTTCAAGTGGGAGACTGAAGGAAATATGCCCTAGAGGCAATAATAAAGATGTTATTTGTATTTCCTTATATCATGATAAATGTCTTTTATTCATGCTAGAATTGTATTAACCGGAAACTTGATACATGTGTGAATACATAGACAAAATAGTATGTCCCTAGTATGCCTCTACTAGACTAGCTCATTGATCAAAGATGGCTATGTTTCCTAGCCATAGACATGAGTTGTCATTTGATCAACGGGATCACATCATTAGGAGAATGATGTGATGGACTAGACCCATCCGTTAGCTTAGCACTATGATCGTTTAGTTTTATTGTTATTGCTTTCTTCATGACTTATACATGTTCCTATGACTATGAGAATATGCAACTCCCGAATACCGTAGGAACACCTTGTGTGCTATCAAACGTCACAACGTAACTGGGTGATCATAAAGATGCTCTACAGGTGTCTCCGAAAGTGTTCGTGGTGTTGGCATAGATCAAGACTAGGATTTGTCACTCCGAGTGTCGGAGAGGTATCTCTGGGCCCTCTCGGTAATGCACATCATAATAAGCCTTGCAAGCAAAAGACTAATGAGTTAGTCACGAGATGATGTATTACGGAACGAGTAAAGAGACTTGCCGGTAACGAGATTGAACTAGGTATAGAGATACCGACGGTCGAATCTCGGGCAAGTAACATATCGATGACAAAAGGAACAACGTATGTTGTTATGGTTTGACCGATAAAGATCTTCGTAGAATATGTAGGAGCCAATATGAGCATCCAGGTTCCGCTATTGGTTATTAACCGGAGATGAGTCTCGGTCATGTCTACATAGTTCTCGAACCCGTAGGGTCCGCACGCTTAACGTTTGATGACGATCGGTATTATGAGTTTATGTGTTTTGATGTACCAAAGGTAGTTCGGAGTCCCGGATGAGATCACGGACATGACGAGGAGTCTCGGATGTCCGAGACGTAAAGAATGATATATTGGACGACTATATTCGGACAACGGAAGTGTTCCGTAAAGTTTCGGAATTTACCGGAGTACCGGGCGGGTTACCGGAACCCCTGGGGAAGCTATGGGCCTTAATGGGCCGTAGGAGAAAGAGGGAAGGAGGGCCAGGGCTTGGGCCGCGCGCCCCCCACCCCTTGGTCCGAATTGGACAAGGAGGGAGGGGGGTCGGCGCCCCTTTCCTTCTCCTTCTCCCTCTCCTTCCTTTCCACCTTCTCCCTTTTGGTAGTTCCTACTAGGAATAGGATTGCATTCCTATTCCTAGTAGGATTGCACCTCCTAGGCGCGCCACAAGGGGCCGGCCGGCCTCCCCCTTGCTCCTTTATATACGGGGGCAGGGGGCACCCAAAGACACACAAGTTGAATTGTTTTAGCCGTCTACGGTGCCCCCCTCCACAGAAACACACCTCGGTCATACCGTTGCAGTGCTTAGGCGAAGCGCTGCGCCGGTAGATACATCATATCGGTCACCACGCCGTCGTGCTGACAAAACTCTCCCGTGAAGCTCAACTGGATCAAGAGCTCGTGGGACGTCATCAAGCTGAACGTGTGCTGAACGTGGAGGTGTCGTACGTTCGGTGCTTGATCGGTTGGATCGCGAAGAAGTTCGACTACATTAACCGCGTCACTTGACGCTTCCGCTCCCGGTCTACGAGGGTACGTAGACACACTCTTCCCCTCGTTGCTACACATCTGGTAGATAGATCTTGCGTGATCGTAGGAAAATTTTAAAATACTACGTTCCCCAACAACCTGAAGTAGAAATCTCCACCATGCCTGCCAATTACACTTTTGAGGGTGGAATGCCTAAGAAATTAGGGGATCCATGAGTACCTACTATACCTTGCTCCATTTAGAGAAACTATGTTAAAACTGCTTTGTGTGATCTTGGAGCTGGTGTTAGTGTTATGTATCTCTCTTTATATCGTAGACTTTACTTGAGTAAGTTGACACCTACCGAAATATCTTTCCAAATGGATGAAAATCAACTACTATACCTGTCGGTATTTGTGAGGATGTGCCTGTTGTAGTTGCAAATGTTACTATTCTAACAGACTTTGTTATACTTGATATTACCGAGGATGATAGTATGTCTATATTATTCTTGGAAGACCTCTTTTGAATACTGTAGGGGCTGTTATTGATTGCAACAAGGGCAATGTAACTTTTTATGTCAATGGTAATGAGCATACGGTACACTTTCCGAGGAAAAAACCTCAGGTCTTCAGTATCAATTATATTGGAAAAACTTCAACTATTACTATTGGAGGTTTTGAGTTTCCTATTCCTACTATCAAGAAGGCATATGACATACTTATTGTTGGGGACATACATATCCCCATTGAGGTAACATAGTGTTATTCGAAAATTCTTCGGTTTCATGTTACTCGAAAAGAGTTTATTAACAAGACCTGATCAACCTTGTTAATGGATTCCTTTTGATGATCATGGGATAGGTGAATCTAGATAGCACAAACCTTTTGTACCCTCCTTTTACTTTCTGTTAATTAGGTTAAATAAAACAAAAATAGCATTATCTGTATGTTTCCAGACTTATCCGTGCAATAAAAAAATATCCCGAAAATAAAAGTTCTCCAAATGCCATGAAAATGAAATGTGATTTATTTTTCTAGAATATTTAAGAAATTATGGCACTGAACACACAGCGAGGGGAGCCAGCACCTGGCCTCAAGGGCACAAGGCGCGCCCCCCTGCCTCGAGGGCCCCACGTGGCCCCCATCCACTTATTCTTTCACCCATGCTCTCCTTCTTCCTCCCAAAAAAATCCCCAACCAGCTCAAACCCGAGTTCTAGCTCATTTTGCTGCCATTTTCGATCTCCTTGCTCAAAGCACCATTCACCAAACTGTTTGGGGAGATTGTTCCTTGGTATGTGACTCCTTCATTGGTCAAATTAGTTTTTGTTCTAGTGCTTTATTAGTTGCAAATTTGTGCTGCTGTGGTGACCTTGTTCTTGAGCTTGCATGTCAAATTTTCTTGGTCCCAAGTAGTTCTAATGCATGATATAGCTTCTAGGCACTTATAGGAGTTGTTGCTATCAATCTTATTGAGTTTGGTTAACTTTTATTTGTGAGTTACTAAAAAATTCAAAAAAATTCAGAAAAGCAAAATGTTAAAAAGAATATTGAGGGGCTCTTCTAGCAAGAGCTCAGAGGAGAAGAAGAAAGAAGAAAACAAGAAGCCCAAGTATCATCTTCCTCGCATGGCGGAAGTTCGACCGTGCGAATGTCCTTGTAATAATTTCATGACGTCCGCCAGTATTTACGAAGAATTTTATTGGATGGCTAATAATGCAGGCCTCACCGACTTCATCAACGACCAAAAAGAACAATATCTCTTACTCACCAATATTTTTACGCAAAGCTTTCATTTTCATTCTAGAAAAACACCACCTACGGTGGAGTTTCGCTTATATGATGTGGTTAAGGAAATATCATTATTAGATTTTTGTGAAATATGCAAAGTACCCTTTGAAGGTAGAATAGATGAACCACGTCATGAAGACGTCAAAGCGTTTATTGATATGATAGCCGTAGGTGAAACTAGACAAGTTTCAGGGGCAAGAATCACCCGTATACACTTCCTTGGTCTGCGCTACTTTGCTTTATTTGCTAGTAGGTGTTTAATTGGTCGCGGGAACAGTGGGAATATCAGTGCCCCTGATATTATCATTTTACGCCATGCTTTGTTTCGTGACACAACTTTTAGCTTGGGCGCCGTCGTTGCCAAACGATTGAGTCTGAACCGCTCAAAGCGGCCCGTCTTTGGAGGCATCTTTGCTTCTCACCTTACTGAACATTTTAATATACCTATTAGGCATCATGGGAAGGAAGAAAAATTGCTTGCCCCTCTTTATCTAGACTACAAGAGCATGGTAGCTCATGACTTTCTTGTTAAAGACAAAAATATGCAGCTACTTTATAAATTGAGGTTTGATGAAATATACTGTGAAATTGTTACCTTGCCTGCACCATCTCTGTTTGATCTGTCCACAGGCAAGTACCTCATTACATTAGACGCCTTCTACCAGTACCAAGGCCAGGCACAAGCTTCAGAGCCTGAGCCAGAACCAACGTTTGATCCTTCTCGTCAATCTGTTTATGGGTGGGATTTGGACGAGCTCGCCAACCAGTGGCATCCAGAGGACACATCTCAGTACACTGGAGGGAGTGGCTTCGATCCGTGGCCATAGACCAACTTATGCCAAAAGCCTAAGCTTGGGGGAGTACGTGTTTCTCACCCACTTACAGTCATGTTCACACACTTATTTTAGTTGTCGGTGCTCACACTCTTTCGTTGTACCATCCATGCTTAGTTTCAGTTTATTTTTCTTAGTCATTTTCTTGTGTCCTAGAAAAAACTCAGAAAAACAAAAAAAATTAGTTGTAGCTTCTAGCTACTTTACTTTCTTTGCTTGTAGTAGTAACTAAAAAAATGAAAACCCAAAAAGATTTCCCGTTCTTATTTTGCTTGTTGGGAGCTTTCCCGTGTAGTTTCTTTTCTTTTCCTTAGGGGTTAAGAGTAGAAGACCATGATTAAAATGCTCAGTGGCTTACATATGCTCTGTTGTTGATTTAACCTTGAGCCATATTACCTTGTCTTCTCTCTTGTATTAAATGCCTGCAGATTCCAGCTTAGTCCAATGCACGTGCACTATTATTATTATCCACACCGTTCGGTCATGCGAGTGAAAGGCAATAAGGATGATATATGATGAACTAATTGAGATGAGAAAAACTGGTATGAACTCGACCTCTCTTGTTTTTGTAAATATGATTGCTCGTCGTTCTCGATTTAGCTTGTTATGAATGACACATGTTTGCAATGACAATTAGAGATCATAGCTGCTTATGCCATGCTTAATTAGCTGACAGTTTATAATGGTCTATCTTGCGTGCCAACATGATATTAAAATGGTTGTGATGTGGTATGATGGGTGGTATCCTCCTCTGAACGATTCAAGTGACTTGACTTGGCACATGTTCACGCATGTAGTTGAAACAAATCAACATAGCCTTCACGGTATTTATGTTCATGGTGATTTATATCCTACTCATGCTTGCATTCATTGTTGTTTAATTTTAATGCATGTTCATGACCATTGTTGCTCTCTAGCTGGTCGCTTCCCAGTCTCCTTCTAGCCTTCACCTGCACTAAGCGGGAATACTGCTTGTGCATCCACTTCCATAAACCCCAAAGTTATTCCACAAGAGTCCACCATACCTTCCTATATGCGGTATTTACTTGCCGTTCCAAGTAAATTTGTATGTGCCAAACTCTAAACCTTCAAATGAAATTCTATTTTGTATGCTCGAACAGCTCATATATCAACTACGGTTGTCTATATCTTCCATGCTAGGTGGGTTATTCTCACGATGAGTGGACTCCGCTCATCATTCACGAGAAAATGGTTGGTAATTGGGATGCCCAGTCCCATGCTCAAAATCATAATAATTAAACAAAACTCCCATGCTCAAAATCATAATAATTAAACAAAACTCCCCCAGGGATGTTGCTTGTTTGGACGGTAACCCGTGGATTCGGTTGGCCGTGGAGTGTGCTTGTTGGTGGTTGGGGGAGTATAAAATTTTACCGTTCTGTTTGGGAGCCGCCTATAATGTGCGTAACATGGAAGATATCGGGATTCTTGGTTGTTATGTTGACAATGAAAGTATACCGCTCAAAATGTTATTCAATCTCTATTTAAAATCAAGCTCTGGCACCTCTACAAATCCCTGCTTCCCTCTGCAAAGGGCCTATCTATTTACTTTTATGCAGAGTCATCATCCTCTTATCAAAAAGCACCAGTAGGAGAGCACCTCTGTCGTTGCATGTATTACTATTAATTTGCATTGAGTATGATCATGACTGGATCTCTTTTACCATGAATTACAATGTCTAGTCAGTCCTTGATCTTTGAAGGAGCTCTGCATTTATGTTTTGCGGTCTCAGAAAGGGCTAGCGAGATACCATCCTGTTATATCATATCATGATTGTTTTGAGAAGTGTTGTCATCCGAGGTTTATTATTATTGCTTGCTAGTTGATTATGCCATTGATGTGAGTAGTCTTGAGACCTGAAAGTTATTGTGAATGTGGTTAGTTCATGATCTTGTTGAAAACCTGAATGCTAGCTTACATATTTACAACAACAAGAGCAAACAGAGTTTGTCAAAGTTTTTCGTTATCACTTTCAGTTTATCAACTGAATTGCTTGAGGACGAGCAAAGGATTAAGCTTGGGGGAGTTGATACGTCTCCAACGTATCTACTTTTCCAAACACTTTTGCCCTTGTTTTGGACTCTAACTTGCATGATTTGAATGGACCTAACCCGGACTGACGCTGTTTTCAGCAGAACTGCCATGGTGTTGTTTTTGTGCAGAAATAAAAAGTTCTCGAAATCGCCTGAAAATCAACGGAGATTTATTTCAGAAAATATAAAAAATACTGGCAAGAAGATCCACACCTGGGGGCCCACGGGCCGTCCTCGAGGGTGGGGGCGCGCCCCCTGCCTCAAGGGCAGCCCGGTGCCCCACCGACGTATCCCCAGGTCCCATATATTACGTTTCGTGGAGAAAAAAATCAAGGAGAAAGAATTATTGCGTTTTACGAGATGGAGCCGCCGCCAAGCCCTAATCTCTCTCGGGAGGGCTGATCTGGAGTCCGTTCGGGGCTCCGGAGAGTGGAGATCGTTCCCATCGTCATCATCAACCTTCCTCCATCATGAATTCCATGATGCTCACCGCCGTGCGTGAGTAATTCCATCGTAGGCTTGCTAGACGGTGATGGGTTGGATGGAATCTATCATGTAATCGAGTTAGTTTTGTTAGGGTTAGATCCCTAGTATCCACTATGTTCTGAGATTGATGTTGATATGACTTTGCTATGCTTAATGCTTGTCACTAGGGCCCGAGTGCCATGATTTCAGATCTGAACCTATTATGTTTCCATGAATATATGTGTGTTCTTGATCCTATCTTGCAAGTCTATAGTCACCTAGTATGTGTTATGATCCGGCAACCCCGAAGTGACAATAATCGGGACCACTCCCGGTGATGACCATAGTTTGAGGAGTTCATGTATTCACTACGTGTTAATGCTTTGGTCCGGTACTCTATTATAAGGAGGCCTTAATATCCCTTAGTTTCCAATAGGACCCGGCTGCCACGGGAGGGTAGGACAAAAGATGGCATGCAAGTTCTTTTCCATAAGCATGTATGACTATATTCGGAATACATGCCTACATTGCATTGATGAACTGGAGCTAGTTCTGTATCACCCTAGGTTATAACTTCTACATGATGAATTGCATCCAACGTAATTTGCCATCACCGATCCAATGCCTACGAGCTTTACCTATATTGCTTGTCGCTTATTTACTTTTCCGTTGCTACTATCACAAAAACTACAAAAACATTATCTTTACTTTTACCGCTGCTACCACCACTATCATATTACTGTGCTACTAAACTATCTTGCTGCAGATACTAAGTTTCCAGGTGTGGCTGAATTGACAAGTCAGTTGCTAATACTTAAGAGTATTCTTTGGCTCCCCTTGTGTCGAATCAACAAATTTGGGTTTAATACTTTACCCTCGGAAATTGTTGCGATCCCCTACACTTGTGGGTTATCAATCACTAAAATAGAAAATGTAGAGTCTTGAGCTTGAGCCAATATGTATCCTTAGCATTTTGAGGGGTCCACATTCCTAGTCCATGCCATGCCAATCATTGAACTTTCCTGAAATATCATCTTGAGATAGCATTAGTTCAATGAGCTATATGTTGTTAGTAATTACCAAAACCACCCAGGGATAGTTGCACTTTCAGGTGAGAGAATAAAACTCCAAACATAATATAAACCAAGCTGTTTTCTAAAATATCCCTTTATAGTACGGCTAGCCGTATGTTTACAGATGATGCCGATAACTTCCTTAGACCATTTACATACCAGAGAAGTATAGGACAAAAAGAGAAAAAAGGTTTACACAGGGTCTTAATCTAAAAAGAATCCTTAGCGTGGGTCCCTGCTGCACGTCTGCGCCGTTTTCTCCTTTGTGACATGTCCTTGAAGGGGGGAGTGCGGTGGCCATTTGTAAAAAAAAAAAAAAAACTGGAAAAGAAAAGAAATCTAGTGTGGCCATAAACAAAACAGGTTCGTTTTTAGTGAACCCTGAAAGATAATTTTAGAGTCCGAATAGGGTCCAACCGAACTATGGACTATGTGTATGTAGTGTGCCCCAGCGGCGCCCAAGGGATTTTGAGGGCATAATTATGTACACGAGGCACGTATACTATCACCTTATGGCGAAGTCGATGGGGGCGTAACTGCTAATCTAGCTCAGGTTCGTCTGAGCCGTCGCACTGAGGCGTATGCCGGACACATTTAACTGTGTTCGCGGTTTTAACGACCGATAGGCTGTCTGGCTTGAATAGGCCATTCTGGACTTCAGCTGTTAAGGCCGCAGTGTCCTCCTCCGTACGGAGAGAGCGCTCCATATTTCCATTGACTGTGATGACGCCACAAGGTCCAGGCATTTTAAGCTTTATATAAGCATAATGCGGGCCTGCATTAAAGCGGGCGAAGGCCATTCTTCCGAGTAGTGCATGGTAGCCACTTCGGAATGGAGCTATGTCGAAGATTAGTTCTTCGCTTCGAAAGTTATCGACAGAGCCGAATATGACCTCCAATGTTAAAGAGCCCATGCAGCGGGCTTCTACACCCAGTATCACTCCTTTAAAGGTCGTGCTCCTTGGCTTGATTCTTGATGGGTCGATCCCCATCTCGCGGAAAGTGTCCTGATATATCAGATTGAGACTGTTGCCTACGTCCATAAGGAATCGAGTGAGATGGTATCCATCGATTATTGGGTCGAGCACTAGGGCAGCTGAACCCCCGTGATGGATACTAGTCAGATGATCCTTGTGATCGAAAGTGACCGGACAGGTCGACCATGGGTTGAATTTGGGGGCAACGGGCTCGACGGCGTAGACATCTCGGAGTGCGCACTTGCGCTCCCTCTTTGGGATATGAGTGGCATATGGCATGTTCATTGTTTTGACCTTCGATGGAAATTTCTTCTCCCCCCCTGTGTTCGGCTGGCAAGGTTCATCCTCGTCCTCGCTCTGAGGTCCCTTTCCTTGTGTTCGGCGTTGAGCTTGACGGCCTGCTTGAAGACCCAACAATTACGGTTGATATGGTTTGCAAGTTTCTCTTGGGTGCCGTGGATTTGGCATGGCCTATCTAATATTTTCTCCAAGCTAGATGGACCATCTTTGTTGCCTTTGAATGGCTTCTTCCATTGACCGGGTCGGGAGCCGCTGAATCCGGCGTTTTACCGATGATACCATTTGGGCTTCCAACATTGTTTCGACGTTTGTTTTTGTTACGTCGTGGCTTTCCATTGTCGTCCCTAACTTCAGATGTTCCAGGGTCGCTAGTGCTGCTACGAGCTAACCAGCTGTCCTTGCCCGTGCAAAAACAGGTCATGAGTGTAGTTAGGGCTGCCATTGTCCTCGGCTTTTCCTGTCCGAGGTGTGTGGCTAGCCATTCATCCCGGACACTGTGCTTGAAGGCCGCTAAGGCTTCGGCGTCCAAACAGTCGACGATTTGGTTCTTCTTAGTGAGAAACTGGTTCCAAAGCTTATGGGCCGACTCCCCGGGTTGTCGAATTACATGACTTAGGTCGTCAACATCCGGGGGCCGGGCATAGGTCCCTTGAAAATTGGCCCGAAAAGCATCCTCAAGCTCTTCCCAGCTCCCAATGGAATTCTCCGGGAGGCTGTTTAGCCAGTGCTTGCTTGTCCTTTCAGCTTGAGGGTAAGTATTTTATGGCGTGGGAGATCATCTCCATGAGCCATGTGGATGTGAAGAATAAAGTCTTCTATCCAGATGGTAGGATCCGTCGTTCCATCGTACGCCTGAATGTTTACGGGTTTAAACCCTTCTGAAAAGTCGTGATCCAGCACCTCATCGGTGAAGCACAGAGGGTGTGCGACACCCCTGTATTTTGCCATGTCATTGCGTATGTCTGATGGTTGTGATGTTCGGCATTGACCCCGAACTGGTATGTGACCGGCATGATTGGCTTGATACACGTCGTCCCGTGCGGGAGCACGGTCCCTAGATCCATAGATGGATCTGGTCTTGCTAGCCTTTTTGTTCAGGTCCTCACGTAGATCGTGTTTCTGGGCTTGAGCCGCATCTTTCTTTCCTTTACGTGGTGGGGGTGCGGGCTTGTGCACGCCGTTGCTAGCCACTCTGTCCCATCCATGAGGTGGTCGGTCTGGTTTATCGGCGGTGTTATTCTTCGGTGGTATAGGTGCAGGGGCCTCGTCATCAAATTCAGGCAGCAGTTTACGCTTGGGATAGCCTTTGGTTTGGCGATTATAGCCATATTTTTGCTCAGCGTCTAGCACTTTGTTCCATCTATCATTGAGTGTGTCCTGTGCGGCTCGAAGCCGTCTCTGCTTCTTTTTCAGGCTCCTCACGGTGGCAATAAGCCTTCGATGGAAGCGTTTCTGTTCTAAGGGTTCTTCTGGGACGATATATTCGTCATCACCCAGGCTGACATCCTCTTCGGAGACAGGCTCGTAATTACTGTCTTCGACATCGCTGTCATCGGATAGCGGTTTCGGACTATGTTCACCGTCCTCTCGCTCCTCCTGCTCCATCGCTGGGTCTGCGGGGTCTTCGGCTTGTTCCGGACTGTCACCGTCGTTAGTGACAGTGTTGCTATCTTTCCCTTTGCGGGATTTAGTTCGGCGCTTCGGGCGCCGACGTTTGGGAGGTTTGATGTCTACTACAAAACCTTCTTATTGTAGATGTTGTTGGGCCTCCAAGTGCAGAGGTTTGTAGGGCAGTAGAAAATTTCCCTCAAGTGGATGACCTAAGGTTTATCAATCCATGGGAGGCGTAGGATGAAGATGGTCTCTCTCAAACAACCGTGCAAACAAATAACAAAGTGTCTCTTGTGTCCCGAACACACCCAATACAATGGTAAATTGTATAGGTGCACTAGTTCGGTGAAGAGATGGTGATACAAGTGCAATATGGATGGTAGATATAGGTTTTTGTAATCTGAAAATATAAAAACAGAAAGGTAACTAATGATAAAAGTGAGCATAAACGGTTTTGCAATGCTAGGAAACAAGGCCTAGCTAGGGTTCACACTTTCACTAGTGCAAGTTCTCTCAACAATAATAACATAACTGGATCATATAACTATCCCTCAACATGCAACAAAGAGTCACTCCAAAGTAACTAATAGCGGAGAACAAACGAAGAGATTATTGTAGGGTATGAAACCACCTCAAAGTTATTCTTTCCTATCAATCTATTCAAGAGTCCGTAGTAAAATAGCACGACGCTATTCTTGCCGTTCGATCTATCTTAGAGTTTGAACTAGAATAACACCTTAAGATACACCAAAACCCTAATATCCCCTAGATACTCCATTGTCACCTCAAGTATCCGTGGGCATGATTATACGATATGCATCACACAACCTCAGATTCATCTATTCAACCAACACAAAGAACTTCAAAGAGTGCCCCAAAGTTTCTACCGAAGAGTCAAGACGAAAATGTGTGCCAACCCCTATGCATAGATTCCCAAGGTCGTGGAACCCGCAAATTTCTCACCAAAACATACATTAAGTAGATCACATGATATCCCATTATCACCACATATAAGCACATGGAAGACATACATCAAGTGTTCTCAAATCCTTAAAGACTCAATCCGATAAGATAACTTCAAAGGGAAAACTCAATCCATTACAAGAGACTAGAGGGGGAAAAACATCATAAGATCCAACTATAATAGCAAAGCTCGCGATACATCAAGATCGTGCCATCTCAAGAACACGAGAGAGAGAGAGGGAGAGAGAGATCAAACACATAGCTATTGATACATACCCTCAGCCCCGAGGGTGAACTACTCCCCCTCGTCATGGAGAGCGCCGGGATGATGAAGATGGCCAACGGAGAGGGATTCCCGCCTTCGGCAGGGTGCCAAAACGGGTCGAGATTGGTTTTCGGTGGCAATAGAGGCTTTCGGCGGCGGAACTACCAATCTAGGTTATTTTCTGGAGGTTTTTTATTTATAGGATTTTTTGGCGTAGGGCACAAGTCAGGGGGTCTCCGGGCTGTCCACGACATAGGGGGCGTGCTCCCCACCCTCGTGGGTAGCCCGAGACTCTCCTGGCCCAACTCTTTTACTCCGAGGACTTCTTTTGGTCCATAAAAAATCATCAAAAATTGGCACGTCAATTGGACTCCGTTTGGTATTCCTTTTCTGTAAAACTCAAAAACAAGGGAAAAACAGAAACTGGCACTGGGCTCTAGGTTAATATGTTAGTCCCAAAAATCATATAAAAGTGTATATAAAAGCCCATAAACATCCTAGAAGGACAACATAGTAGCATGGAACAATCAAAAATTATAGATACGTTGTAGACGTATCAAGCATCCCCAAGCTTAATTCCTGCTCGTCCTTGAGTAGGTAAATGATAAAAACAGAATTTTTGATGTGGAATGCTACCTAACATAATTCTCGATGCAATTTCCTTTATTGTGGCATGAATGTTCAGATCCGAAAGATTCAAGACAAAAGTCTATATTGACATAAGAATAATAATACTTCAAGCATACTGACAAAGCAATCACGTCTTCTCAAAATAACATGGCCAAAGAAAGTTCATCCCTACAAAATCATATAGTTAGGCTATGCTCCATCTTCGTCACACAAAATATTCAACCCCGGTTTCACCCTAGCACTTGTTTCATACTTAAAGTTTTTCAAAGTTTTTGAACTTTCACGCAATACATGAGCGTGAGCCATGGACATAGCACTATGTGGAATAGAGTGGTGGTTGTGGAGAAGACAAAGAGGAAGATAGTCTCACATCAACTAGGCGTATCAATTGTCTATGGAGATGCCCATCAATAGTTATCAATGTGAGTGAGTAGGGATTGCCATGCAATAGATGCACTAGAGCTATAAATGTATGAAAGCTGAACAAAAGAAACTGGGTGTGCATCCAACTTGCTTGCTCACGAAGACCTAGGGAATGTGAGGAAGCCCATCATAGGAATATACAAGCCAAGTCCTATAATGAAAATTCCCACTAGTATATGAAAGTGACAAAACAAGAGACTCTCTATCATGAAGATTATGGTGCTACTTTGAAGCACAAGTGTGGAAAAAGATAGTAGCATTGTCCTTTTTTTCTTTTCTTTTTTTTTTCTTTTTTTCTTTTTTTCTTTTGGGCCTTTCTTTTTTTTCTTTGGCCTTTCCTTCCCTTTTTTTCTTTTTTCTTCTTTTTTTCTTTTTTTTTTCTTTGGGACAATGCTCTAATAATGATGATCATCACACTTCTATTGATTTACAACTCGATACTAGAACAAAGTATGACTCTATATGAATGCCTCCGGCGGTGTACCGGGATGTGCAAGGAATCAAGAGTGACATGTATAAAAATAATGCATGGTGGCCTAGCCACAAATACGATGTCAACTACATGATAATGCATGGCAATATTACAATGATGAATCGTGTCATAATAAACAGAATAGTGGAAAGTTTCATGGCAATATATCTCGGAATGGCTATGGAAATGCCATGATAGCTACGTATGATGGCTGTTTTGAGGAAGGTATAAGGTGGGTGTATGGTACCGGCGGGAGTTGCGTGGTACAAGAGAGGCTAGCAATGGTGAAAGGGTGAGAGTGCATATAATCCATGGACATAACATTAGTCATAAAGAACTCACAAACTTATTGCAAAAATCTACAAGTCATCAAAACAAAGTACTACACGCATGCTCCTAGGGGAAGGGTTGGTAGGAATTATCCATCGCGCGCTCCCGACCTCCACACAAAGGGTGACACTCAATGAAATACTTCATGCATCAAATTTTTCACACAACGGTTACCATACGTGCATGCTACGGGACTTGCAAACCTCAACACAAGTATTTCTCAAATTCACAACTACTCTACTAGCATGACTCTAATATTACCCTCCTCATATCTCAAAACAATCATCAAGTATCAAAATTCTCATAATATTCAATGCACTTTATATGAAAGTTTTTATTATACCCATCTTGGATGCCCATCATATTAGGACTAAATTCATAACCACAGCAAATTACCATGCTGTTCTAAAAGACACTCAAAATAATATAAGTGAAGCATGAGAGTTCATCTATTTCTTCAAAATAAAACCACCTTCGTGCTCTAAAAAGATATAAGTGAAGTACTAGAGCAAACGACAAACTACTCCAAAAGATATAAGTGAAGATCAATGAGTAGTTGAATAATTATGTAACTATGTGAAGACCCTCTAATATTTAAGAATTTCATATCTTGGGATATTATTAAGATAGCAAGCAAAACAATATAAAATAACTTGACGCTCCAAGCAGAACACATATCATGTGGTGAATAAAAATATAGCATCGAGTAAAGTTACCGATAGATGAAGACGAAAGAGGGGATGCCTTCCGGGGCATCCCCAAGCTTAGGTTCTTGGTTGTCCTTGAATATTACCTTGGGGTGCCTTGGGCATCCCCAAGCTTAGGCTCTTGCCACTCCTTATTCCATAGTCCATCGAAACTTTACCCAAAACTTGAAAACTTCACAACACAAAACTTAACAGAAAACTTGTAAGCTCCGTTAGTATAAGAAAATAAAACCACCACATAGGTACTGTTATGAAATCATTCTAAATTCATATTGGTGTAATATTTACTGTATTCCAACTTCTCTATGGTTCATACCCTCCGATAGTAGATTCATCAAATAAGCAAACAACACATAGAAAACAGAATTTGTCAAAAACAGAACAGTCTGTAACAATCTGTAACTTTCGAATACTTCTGTAACTCTAAAAATTCTGAAATAAATTGGTGGATGTGAGGAATTTGTCTATTAATCATCTGCAAAAAGAATCAACTTAAAAGCACTCTCCAGTAAAAAATGGTAGCCAATCTCGTGAGCGCTAAAGTTTCTGTTTTTTACAGCATGATCACATAAACTTCACCCAAGTCTTCCCAAAGGTTCTACTTGGCACAAACACTAATTAAACCACAAAACCACATCTAAACAGAAGATAGATGCAATATGTATTCCTAAACAGAAGCAAAAACAAAGAACATAAATAAAGTTGGGTTGCCTCCCAACAAGCGCTATCGTTTAACGCCCCTAGCTATGCACAATGATTTCAATGATGCTCGCATAAAAGATAAGAATTGAAACATAAAGGGAGCATCATGAAGAATATAACTAGCACATTTAAGTCTAACCCACTTCATATGCATAGGGATTTTGTGAGCAAACAACTTACGAGAACGATAATCAACTAGCATAGGAAGAGAAAACGAGCATAACTTCAAGATTTTAAGCACGTAGAGAGGAAAGTTGATATTATTGCAACTCCTACAAGCATATATTCCTCTCTCATAATAATTTTCAGTAGCATCATGAATGAATTCAACAATATAACCATCACATAAAGCATTCTTTTCATGTTCTACTTGCATAGAAATTTTACTACTCTCCACATAAGCAAATTTATTCTTATCATTCATAGTAGTGGGAGGAGCAAATTCAACAAAATAACTGTCATGTGAAGCATAATCCAATTGAAAATTAAAATCATGATGGCAAGTTTCATGGTTATCTTTATTCTTTATAGCATACGTGTAACCACAATAATCATCATAAGTAGGAGGCATGCTTTCATCATAATAAATTTGCTCATCAAAACTTGGGGGACTAAACATATCATCTTCATCAAACATAGCATCCCCAAGCATGTGGCTTTGCATATCATTAGCATCATGGCTATTCAAAGAATTCATACTAACAAAATTGCAATCATGTTCATAATTCACATATGTTATGCCAAGCATTCTATGCAATTCTTCTTCTAGTACTTGAGCACAATTTTCCTTCCCATCATTTTCACGAAAGATATTAGAAAGATGAAGCATATGAGGTAACCTTAATTCCATTTTTTGTAGTTTTCTTTTATAAACTAAACTAGTGATAAAACAAGAAATTAAAAGATTCGATTGCAAAATCTAAAGATATACCTTCAAGCACTCACCTCCCCGGCAACGACACCAGAAAAGAGCTTGATGTCTACTACACAACCTTCTTCTTGTAGACGTTGTTGGGCGTCCAAGTGCAGAGGTTTGTAGGACAGTAGCAAATTTCCCTCAAGTGGATGACCTAAGGTTTATCAATCTTTGGGAGGCGTAGGATGAAGATGGTCTCTCTCAAACTACCCTGCAACCAAATAACAAAGAGTCTCTTGTGTCCCCAACACACCCAATACAATGGTAAATTGTATAGGTGCACTAGTTCGGTGAAGAGATGGTGATACAAGTGCAATATGGATGGTAGATATAGGTTTTTGTAATCTGAAAATATAAAAATAGCAAGGTAACTAATGATAAAAGTGAGCGTAAATGGTTTTGCAATGCTAGGAAACAAGGCCTAGCTAGGGTTCATACTTTCACTAGTGCAAGTTCTCTCAACAATAATAACATAACTGGATCATATAACTATCCCTCAACATGCAACAAAGAGTCACTCCAAAGTAACTAATAGCGGAGAACAAACAAAGAGATTATTGTAGGGTACAAAAACCACCTCAAAGTTATTCTTTCTGATCGATCTATTCAAGAGTCCGTAGTAAAATAGCACGAAGCTATTCTTTCCATTCAATCTATCTTAGAGTTCATACTAGAATAACACCTTAAGATACAAATCAACCAAAACCCTAATGTCACCTAGATACTCCATTGTCACCTCAAGTATCTGTGGGCATGATTATACGATATGCATCACACAATCTCAGATTCATCTATTCAACCAACACAAAGAACTTCAAAAAGTGCCCCAAAGTTTATACCGAAGAGTCAAGACGAAAACGTGCGCCAACCCCTATGCATAGATTCCCAAGGTCACGGAACCCGCAAGTTGATCACCAAAACATACATCAAGTAGATCACGTGATATCCCATTGTCGCCACAGATAAGCACATGCAAGACATACATCAAGTGTTCTCAAATCCTTAAAGACTCAATCCGATAAGATAACTTCAAAGGGAAAACTCAATCCATTACAAGAGAGTAGAGAGGGAGAAACGGCATAAGATCTAACTATAATAGCAAAGCTCGCGATACATCAAGATCGTGCCATCTCAAGAACACGAGAGAGAGAGAGAGAGAGAGAGAGAGAGAGAGAGAGAGATCAAACACATAGCTACTAATACATACCCTCAGCCTCGAGGGTGAACTACTCCCCCCTCGTCATGGAGAGCACCGGGATGATGAAGATGGCCACCAGAGAGGGATCCCCCCCCCTCCGGCAGGGTGCCAGAACGGGTCTAGATTGGTTTTCGGTGGCAACAGAAGCTTTCGGCGACGGAACTCCCGATCTAGGTTATTTTCCAGAGGTTTCTGTATTTATAGGATTTTTTGGCGCAGGGCACAAGTCAGGGGGGTCTCCAGGCTGTCCGATAGATAGGGTGGCGCTGATACGTCTCCAACGTATCTATAATTTTTTATTGTTCCATGCTATTATTTATGAAGACTTGGATGTTTAATGGGCTTTATCATTCACTTTTATATCATTTTTGGGACTAACCTACTAACGCAAAGGCCCAGTCCAGATTGCTGTTTTTTGCCTATTTCAGGGTTTTGCAGAAAAGGAATATCAAACGGAGTCCAAACAGAATGAAACCTTCGCGAGAGATATTTTTGGAGAAACTCACGCACGGGAAACGTCAGGACCAAGTCAGGGGACAGAGGGCCTACCCTCGAGGGTGGGGGGCGCGCCCCCCTTTCCAGGGCGCACCCCCCTGCCTCGAGGCTGGCTCGTGTGGCCCCCGGTGCCCTCCTTCTTCCTATATATACCTACGTACCCCAGAAACTCCATAGGCAGAGAGAAAACCCTAATTCCACCGTCGTAGCTTCTGTTCCCGTGGAGATCCCATCTTGGAGCCTGTTCCGGGAGGGGGATCCATCACGGAGGCCTTCATCATCAACATCATTGCCCTCACCATGAGTTGTAAGTAGTTTACCATAGACCTTCGGGTCCATAGCTAGTATCTAGATGGCTTCTTCTCTCTTTCTCTCTCGATCTCAATACAAAGTTCTCCTCGGTCTTCGAGGAGATCTATTCGATGTAATCTCTTTTTGTGGTGTGTTTGTCGAGATCCGATGAATTGTGAGTTTGAGATCAAGGTTATCTATGAAAGATATTTGGTTCTTCTCTGAACTTTTTATGTGTGCTCATAATATCCTTGCAAGTCTCTTCGAATTATTGGTTTGGTTTGGCCTACCAGATCTATAGTTCTTGCAATGGGAGAAGTGCTTGGCTTTGGGTTCAATCTTGCGGTGTCCTTTCCCAGAGACAGTAGGGGCAGCAAGCCACATATTGTATTGTTGCCATCGAGGATAAAAAGATGGGGTTTACATCATACTGCTTGATTTTATCCCTCTACATCATGTCATCTTGCTTAAAGCATTACTCTGTTCATATGAACTCAATACACTAGATGCATGCTGGATAGCGGTCGATGTGTGTAGTAATAGTAGTAGATGCAGGCAGGAGTCGGTCTACTTGTCTCGGACATGATGCCTATATACAATGATCATGCCTAGATAATCTCATAATTATTCTCTTTTCTATCAATTCCTCGACAGTAATTTGTTTACCCACCGTAGAATACCGCTATCATGAGAGAAGCCACTAGAGAAAACTATGGCCCCCGGGTCTATTCTCAACATATCAATCTACATCTACTTTACTTTTATCGCTTTTATTTGCTGTTTTATTAAAACCAAAAATATCAAAAATATAAACTATCATCTCTATCAGATCTCACTCTCGTAAGTGACCGTAAAGGGATTGACAACCCCTTATCGTGTTGGCTGCGAAGTTCTTATTTGTTTGTCCAGGTGCGAGGGACTCGCGCGTGGTCTCCTACGGGATTGATACCCTGGTTCTCAAAAACTGAGGGAAATACTTACGCTACTGTGCTACATCTCCCTTTCATCTTCGAGGGAATACAACGCAAGCTCAAGAGGTAGCAAGAAGAATTTATGGCACCGTTGCCGGGGAGGCTTACGCAAAAGTCATATACCAAGTACCTATCACAAACCCTTATCCTTCGCTTTACATTTTTGCCTCTCGTTTTCCTCTCCCCCACTTCACCCTTGCCATTTTGTTCGTCCTTCTTCCGCCGTGCGTTTATCGTTCGTTTGCCTTCTTGTTTGCTTGTGTGTTGCTTGCTTGCTTGTCATCATGTCTAGCACACCTATCATTATCAGCACTCCCGAGAGTGAGGTCCTCAACTTTAAACAAAGGGAGGGAGAAAATTTAAAAGATGCCTGGTATAGAATTTGCAATGCTCAAGATATATCTAATAGGAAGCTTTCCACTTCCGTGCTTCTTCGCAATTTCTATGTTGGCGTAACTCCGTGGAATACATTTATCTTAGAAACCATTACCGGAGGGAATTTCTTGGGTAGCCACACCGTCGATTCTTATAAGGATATGACTGAATTATTTGGCTCACCGCCTCTTATGGTTAATGGGATTGTTTTAACTTTGGAGCATGTTATGCAAAGGTTGGAAATCATTGAAAACAAAGTTGCTATGGTAGAATTGGTAGAAAACTTGGAAAGAAAAATTCATAATGAAATCACCCAATATGGATCCAAGGTAGGAGTTGTTCTGGAAAATCTTAAGGAAAAAGAGCCCATAGTTAAAGAAAAGCTAGATCAGGATTCCACTAGAATCAATAAGCTTGAGGATGTTATCACTAATGTGGGTTCCGCTCTTTCTGCTATAAAAACTACTCCAAATACCTCCACTAAATTATCTAAGTTCATGTATGTCCCTAAAGACAAGGGTGAAACTTCTAGACTTGTGGATCTCAAATCCATAAGTGTTCATCCTAATTTTCTTACTTTTGCACGAGACCCTTTTGATACTTTAGAATTTCTTGATTTCTTGCCCAAGAGTTTGATTATTCATAGGGACAAAGAAGTGCCCAAGAATCACAAGTGCTTAATTAAAGAATTGACTCCCAAGGATGGCAATACCTAGATCTATCTTGTATCGTGCCTAGCTAGGGGCGTAAAACGATAGCGCTTGTTGGGAGGCAACCCAATTTTATGTTTTTTGCTTTTGTTGCTGTTAGGTAATAAATATTGCATCTAGCCTCTGACTAGATGTGTTTTCATGTTTTGTTTAGTGTTTGTGCCAAGTAGAACCTTTGGTAAGACTTGTGTGAAGTTTATATGATCTTGCTGTGAAAAACAGAATCGTTAGCGCTCGCTAAAGTAGTCGTGGGATTTTACTGGTGCGTGCTTTTTAGTTGATTCTTTTTGCTGATGATTGGTAGACAAATTTCGCAAATGTAACAATTCAGTCTGAATTTTTTGGAGTTCCAGAAGTAGGCGAACCCTGCAGATTACTACAGACTGTTCTGTTTTTGACAGATTCTGTTTTTCGTGTGTTGTTTGCTTATTCCAATGCATCTATGAGTAATATTGGAGGATATGAACCATAGAGAACTTGGATTATATTAGGTTTAACCCCATTATAAACAACGAATGAATTCCTTGTTGTACCTTTGAGTAGTGGTTTGCTTTCTCTTACTAACGGAGCTCACGAGAATTTTTGTCTAAGTTTTGTGTTGTGAAGTTTTCAAGTTTTGAGTATTGCTTTGATAGACTATGGAACAAGGAGTAGCAAATTCCTAAGCTTGGGGATGTCCATGGCACCCCAAGTAAATTCAAGATAATCAAACGCCTAAGCTTGGGGATGCCCCAGGAAGGCATCCCCTCTTTCGTCTTCTTCCATCGGTAACTATACTTGGAGCTATATTTTTATTCGCAACATGCTATGTGTTTTGCTTGGAGCGTCTTGTATAATTTGAGTCTTTGCTTGTTAGTTTGCCACAATCATCCTTGCTGGACACACCTATTTGAGAGAGTTAAATATGGCCTAGAAATTGTTAGAACACTCTATGTGCTTCACTTATATCTTTTGAGTTGAATAGTTTTTGCTCTACTGCTTCACTTATATCTTTTAGAGCATGGTGGTGGTAATATTTTGTAGAAATAGTTGAACTCTCATGCTTCACTTTTATCTATTTGAGAGTCTATTAAAAGAGCATGGTAAAGTGTTTAGGCTAAAGAAACTAGTATTCACATGATAAACATCCAATGTCAATGTAGTAAAAAAATCACACCAAGTGCATTGAATAGAATGAGATGTTGGATGCTTGATAATTGTTTTGAGACATGAGGATAGTGATATTAGAGTCATGCTAGTGGAGTTATTATGAAATTTAGAAATACTTGTGTTAAGGTTAGTGATTCCCGTATCATGCACGTATTGTGAACCGCTATGTGACGAAGTTAGAGCACGAGGTATTTGTAGAGTGCCAACCTTTGTGTGGAGGTCGGGGGCGCGCGATGGTTAACTTTCCACAGTTCCGTTTATATGACACGCGTCATATTGTCATAGTGCCATGCATGATCATGTAGTTGACATCGTAGTTGTGGCAAAGCCACCATGCATAATTTTTCATATGTGTCGCTCTTGATTCATTGCTCATACTGGTACACCGCCGGAGGCATTCATGTAGAGTCATACTTGTTGTAGTATTGAGTTGTAATTTCGAGGGGCCTAGGGTTTGTACATAACCATCTTGCAGAGGAAGGAAAGATTACATCTGAACCTAAAACCTGCCATTATACAGATACAGGAGCCCTATCCGGATACGAGAGATGATCTTCAACAACGATCTTCACGGCCCAGTAGTCCGGCCCATCACAAGTTATCCAGCCACCTGAGGACCCCTCAATACAGGACTCCCTTAGACGGCCTTCCATACGGTGTGTGCAGGTAAGAGAGCTCTCCCCAATGTGTGAAGGTAATATGCTCAGCATGTAAAGAAGCTAATTGTTGTTAATACAATTAATATTTTCGCTGATATTTTTTGGAGGGAAAATCATTGCGACACTGAGCAGATGTCCAATTTGATCTGTTGAGGTGGATCGTGGTTCCTCGTTTACTGATGAATGTCGCATGTAAGACAGCCATACACTCCTTTCTTGTGCATAACGTGGAAATGGTATACATACCTTTGCTATGAAGAAACCTGGAGAGATTGATCCGGAAAAAGGCAAATTATATAAACCTCAAGTATTTTAAGAACAACAAATAAACTAGCCCTTCCTAAAATATAGCAATTGTATCTACGCGAGTTTCTTATACTATTGTGTGTTAGCATGTTCTAACCTACAGGTTTAGTTGATCCAGAGATACATTTATCATCCATGTTCGATTATGGAGTCGAAGCTTATCAATTCATTTGGTGAGGACTAGAAGCTTATCAATGAATTGAATGCTGAATTTTCTAGTTCGTAAATAGCCGACTCTCTCCCTGCAAAATATAAAATGTTGTAGTTAGCTCTCATATGAACGTGTATTCAGAAAAATTTGGAAGTCGAGGAGCTTGAAAAAATGTACTTCTTTTTCATGTGCATATACCTCTTGGGTATTTTAATGAAAACTGGAATATTTGTCTTCTGGTTGTTCTTCACGATACTACTACTCGTTCTATATAGATAAAAAGATATCTATGTGTACATGAATACTTGCAGTTTTCCCATTACTAATTGCTTTTATTTTCAACTTGGAAATTTTGTAATTAGTATACTCCTTATTGCCTTGTTTCCTGTCTGGGTTGTTGTGTTCGGAATGTTATTTTCTCTAAAGATTGTTGTGACTAAATGATTTTTTTGAGAAACTGGCAGGAGCATTGCCTTTTCATTAAGAAGGGACAACTATATATAGACTGGCATGTTTTGGGGACATGCCAGAAACCTCGAGAAAATCGCGGCGCATGTGGATTCTACACTTCTACATCTATCTACACTACTTATAAAAGAGCAAACATTATCTTCTCTAAACGTATCCCATAAAATGTACACGGATCAACTGCCACCACATGATTAGGCCCACTAAACAAATCTAACCGCTAAAATTAATCTAAATCAATCATTGTGTGCAGTTAGGAATTTACGCTGGACTGACCGCGCTCCACCATGGAGGAAAATATCAACTTCACGATGTCAACCCCTACAATCACGCACGCAGAAAAAAGAAAGAACTGTCGGCCCTCCTTGCCGCCCCACGACGCTTTCGTCAGTGCGCTCCTTCCGCCGCTCCTCCATGCTCGGCCGCCACCTGCGCCTCTCCATGCCATGCCGCCACGCTCGGCCGCTACCAGCGCCCCTCCGCGCCAAGCCACCGCCGCCACGCGCCTGGGGTGGCCACAAAGGCGCCCCGCCTCTAGGTCATGCACAAGTACAAGTACAAGCGCGCCCCCTCCTCTGCCTTCGAGACCAAGGTCGCTGAGTTGAGTTCCTCCCCCCGTTCTCCAAGCAGGTGGGTCAAGGTCCTGCTCCCCTCCCGCGTACACATCCACGGCCTCCTTGGTGCGGCCGATGCCTCCCTGTTCCGCGGATCCCCGTGTCCTCTACCACCTTCTCCGACACCCTGAGGCGTTACGCCGGCTAAGTCCCCAAGAAATTTGGTTTCCGCTACTACGAGTTCCCATCCTGGGACGAGGACAAGGACGCCGTTGATGTTCTTTTCACGCTGGCCAGGGAGAAGCACAAGGAGAGGTGAACAGTTTGGCCACGATTCTTTATTTTTAATTACTGCAAACAAAACATTTAGTTCTTGAGTGATGTTGCCTACATTTCGATTATGGATTGTTAGTTTGTTCATTTTAAAGATTGCTGCAGAGGTTAATACACGGGATAATGGCTTTGTGTGATTGTGTCGAAGTGGGATCTTACTCTTCGATAATGTCAGTTAATTAAATGTTAAACGGAAGGAAGAACGAGGAAGATGGACTAAGAAGAGGAGGGAGCGGACAGACAGGAAATTACACCGAGATCTGGAGCAAATCAACACACCACAATCCCAGGTAAGTACTCTCAGTCTCCTCTAGATCTTTGACAGTTTGAAGGTTTGTTGTTCTTTAGAACGCTTGTCAAAGAAACATCCGAGTTCCCCATAATCATCAAATATCTGAAGAAGATACTTGTGGAAGGAAGGCCTAAACGCAAGCATTTAGCAACCAATAATTCAGATAGCTATAGTGCTCTAAATTCCACATCGGGCTACTGTAAAATCACCATCAGCACAAAACAAACCAAGTAAACAAACTGAAATGAGAATACTGACCTATGGAATTGAAGTTTTCTTGCTCTTCGATATATAGTTTTTCTGTCGACAAGTTTCTGTTTTGGATTAAGTATCGATGAGCTTTGCCGAGTCTGGGTCAGAGATGCTTGCTTAGTTGCTTTAGAAGAAGGAAGAATATCTGCTCTTTTTCTGGTCCTACACATGGGGGTATTAGGTCCATGTTTAATGCTTCTGCTGCTGGTAGAATCTCGAGAGCAGATTGAGGTGCAGCCGTGAAAATGATCGACCTTTTTCTAAAAAAATGGTGCAGGTAGTGAATTCGTAAGGAGATATGCAGTTTGCTCTTTACTGACGATCTGAGTTAGGTTGTCATTGATTTTCTTTGTAAAACTAAATAAACACAACCGAATTCACTACTTGTTCTTTCCATGGTTGATCTTCATGAGTAATAACATAATAGGGTGACTGCTTCCATGATAATGTCATAACATTGATTTTGGGCTTGCCATGTTGTGTGCGTTTTAAATATTCCCTGTTTTCATCTACAACCATCCAGTTTAGGCCGTGAACAAATAAGTAACTCTTTTTAGCCAAAAATTTGAGTTATGCTCTAAACCGTAAGCTTTACTGATTTTGATTTACAACTGGTGTCCTAAGTTCGGTAAATCAGTGTTGTTGCATATCCCTACAGTTTGTACAGTATTTTGTTATTCCAATTGTTGTGCGAAGAAGATGGGTGTACTTGCGTATTATTATTTTTAGCTCAATTTCGTGCTTCCTCTGACTTCCATTGCCTGAGTGATTTCTCACATGATTTCTCTATTCATTTGCAGCATGGTTCAAAGTTTGTTCTGAGCACTTCAAGGCTGAAGTATGCACTTCGGGGGTTTGATTTAAGGGCCCTTTTGTTCCCGCTGATTGGTGTGCCGATTTTAATTTTTTTCATATATGTACATGGCCAGAAGGTCAGTTGGGGAAGAGTGTGCACAATTCCGGAGAATTGTCCTACTCTTCTGACGACAGGTACAATAAGCAGCAAGGCTAAGTTTTATGTTATCTAGCTTCTCTGTACACACCCGCCCTGGCTGACCCTGCTATAATTAAGCTTCCATTTTTTTTACCTTATTATGAAGAATTTTAAAAAGTACTTTGCATTTGCTACTCCTTTTTCTGAATAACGAAATTGACATCTCATATTGATATTTTATCTTGATTACCAATTCAATTGTGCGCGACCAAAAATATTTGAGTTGCATGAGCACATATTTTCCATATTATTTGTGAACACTTGTATCAGAAACAGGTAGCAAAAGGCAAATCAGTTTAGCTATGCATCAGTCGACTGAAAATCCGAATTGGGTCAGTCGATTTTCCCTAGAAGAAATGAGGCGGGAAGGAAGAAAGAGCTGCAATGGGGGCTCGCAGGAGAGGCTACCCCACTATCTATCTTAGGGTTTCAGGTGGGGGCGGTGGTGGACGACAGTGATGCAGTTCGCCGGAGAAATACCCAAACACGGGCGGGCCTAAAGGTATGGCCGGGGCGGAGGAAGACCAACGGTGGGGAGCGGTTCTAGGGAGGGCGGGGCGACGAGGCTGCGCGGGAGCGCCAGCGGCCGCGGGTGGTGGTTGAAGGCGGTTCGGCGGCTGCCCGTGCGGCGGCCAGGGGAAGAAGAAGCTGGAGGAATAAGAAGGCATGCCCACCATTTGATCTGCATCCAACGGTCAAATATAGTCGACTGACCCAAATTCAGAAAACAATCCACTGAAGTGTAGCCGTTCCCAAGGCAAATATCATATTAATGTGTGTTTGCTTTTAACTTCCCTTTTCTCAAGTCAAAAATGGTATATCATCAACTCATCCAAATATTGTACAGTGGTTTTCTTATCGTGTAGAATAGGGTGATAGATGAGAACAATTGTCTCTAACAACTCAATCTTTGTCTGCACCTTAGGGAAAAGCAGTAATAGCCTTGAGATTTAAATTGGAGGTTGAGATTTTGTTTTGCTGTCAACATTTGAGATGCGTATGTGCAACATTTCAAATGCGTATGTGTGTTGTCTGAACGATGAAAAGCTCAAGCATAATGGTTGCCACATATAATTGTTGAATCATTTGAGATTTTTGTCCTATAACTTTTATATAGATTCTTGAAATTAGCTTAAATTCCTTTGATTATTTGATTTCCCCTTGCAACCTGCAAATATAATCTGTAACAATCTATACATGCATTACACCTTCTATGCTTTTGCTACATTGAGAAATGTGAAAGCATATTGAGAAATACTATACGATGATTATTTTGTGTCCTTATTGTACAACTTTAAACTATAGCATTTCTTGGAACTCATTTAAAATATAGTTGATTTGTAATAGTATTTTAGCGCCTCCCTTGTAACAACTTCTCAATGTATGTGAATTCTCACATCTGATTGTACTATTAGTCGAGACGTGCGTTGCACGTGCACATTTACTAGTACTCATGCAAAAGGTTAACTCTCGGTCTGAATGCTAAATCTCTATGCGCAATGAGCTCCATGGTTAGTTGAGCCGCCTCGATATACGTCATGTGTGTGCCATTGAAGATGCGTTGGTTCTTTTCTTTCCAAGCATTTTACATGATGTAAATGGCGTGGCCGCTGTGACGCCTCTTAGTGCCTTTGCTGGATAACTTTAGGTGACTTTCCCACCAGGCTTCAATGGAGGGTAGCCACTAGACTGGGACTCAAATGGGCGCCCTGCCAGGAGAGCATCATGGAGAAGACTGCCGAGGTGAAGGGGGGCAGTCCTTGCACATCAAGATGGCAACGGGGACAAAACCCATCGGGTTTTGCCTTACCAAACCCATCCCCACGAGAAAATAGTAAACCCGTCCCCATCCCCATCACCATGCGCGGGGCTAGTTTTCCGCCCGTTCCCTAAACCCATCGGGTTTCGGGGAACCCACGAGAAAATCAAAATATTTAAACAAACATAGAGGTGAGAAAGAATAACATTTCAGCAACAAAACAAGCACATTTCAGTAGCATAACTTGAGAAAATTTCAACAGAAAACTAGAGTAGATGGTTCAACAGCTATATAGAGTGTCAGGTGGAGGGAGACGTGGAGCGAGGAGGCTCGCCGGCGCAGATCGTGGTCAGCGGCTCTTGCAAGATGGGATCGAGTCAGGCGTCGGCTGGGGTCCTAGGTTTAGGTTTAGGTATAATGAGGGAGAGAGAGAGAGTTGAGGGCTCGAGCGAGGGGGAAAGAGCGAGCGATACTGTGGCTACCCAGCGAGGGGTTGGTTTGGCCTCGATGCTCGGGGTGGGGGGCTCGGTCGCATTGGGTTGGGCCGGATCAGTAAAAAAAATGTAATTTCGTGGGTATTGCCGGGTTTCGGGTTCGGGGAACCCATGAAGCGTGTCGGGTTGTATAATGTGCCCAACAACAGTCCCGCGGAGATGAAAAGATGTCCATCCCCGCCCCCTAATAGAGTAAAAACCCACGGGGATGCGGGTTTCGGGGCCCCGTTGCCATCTTGACTTGCATAGATGGGTGGCAGTTTCCAGGGACCTCAAGCACCCACATATCTGTGTTTTGATTTCTTGTTTGAAACCACTGGGCGTCCATATTACTAACACTTCACCATCCAGTGAAGAATGGATGCATCAACTCTAATATGATTATGTCATCTTCCTTGGGGCTTTTTTTACCACTACCATAGACAAGTGTTTATTTAGTGCATTGTCATTTTTATTTAGTTCGTGGCTGATAGGAGCATGAGTAGTACCCTTCAAACTATTGTTCCTCTTTTCAGCTTATAGTTTTTGTTGCTTACCTTTTGCCATGAATCTCTGACAGAGAAACAAGACAGAAGTCAGGAGGAGCAATGATATGTGTACATGTCACTGTTTTCCAAGTTCTGGAACTTCTTCACTAATCGTTGTTGAAACTGTAGGGTCATCTAGACGAGGTGATTGTAATGGCTAACTAGAAATACATCTTTAAAGAAACTGTAGGGTCATCTAGATGGGGATTTTGCAACCTCTATACAAATGCTTGCAGCTTGGCCAGACCAGTGCCCATCTCAAGATTGACCGGAGTGTGTTCTACTACAGAAAGATAGTTTTGTGTGTAGATGTTAAATTTTTAGATGCTACTTTGTCAAGCAGTGTACTGAATTTGTTGTAAACCGGCCTATTTATGAACTCACATCATCTTTGTTCATTGTAAACCGACCTAGTTATGTCATGAAATCCAAGTTCTTTTCGAGTAGTTTTTATGTGGTGTAATGCACCATTGCAGCAATTCCTATATCTTGTCAACAACAATGAGGAACCTTTTTGCGAGTGTTCTAGAGCTAATGAGTTGAACACACGGCCTGATGATGATATGGTAGACAACCGATGTGCAAAAAAGTAGAGGAAAATGCAGAGCTGGAATCCCAAACCTAAAAATGAACATGAGTGATACACTCAACAATACCATTATTGACAAGCCTATCATAATCTGTTGAAAACACACACAAATTAGTTGAACAAACTTCCAGTGCTACTTCTACAAGGAAATTTGACAAGTACTCACATGGACCGATTTTATCGACATAATAATTCATAAGGTAAATGCATTACACCTCAATCAAGTATTCACTATACATCATGAAAATGAATTGGCGGTGAAATCTTTGCCTTCCTGTTACAAATTTCACTTGCATTCAGTATTTCAGATCTCTTGTGAAACTGAATAACTATAGACCAGCTGAATGAGATGTTCCATTCATGGCATAAAAATTCAGAATTCTTCTATCTTCTTCTGGCTTTGGCAGCTTCAGTCAGGCTTTTGAATTCTTGGCGACTGGTCGAGCAGCTGCACGTGGTTGTGGTTGTGCTAAACAGAAAATGGTATTCTGAACAAAATAGCCTAGCCATAAAACAAGGAAATAAGGAATACATTCAGTACCAAATACCTGTGTACACAGAGATTTATTTCATCTATATAGAACAAGTAGTATCATCATAAATCTCAATCTCAAGACAATGGTCTGCCACCCAAATGAAGCTTCTAGTTAGAACCATGCATAACAGAGCCGAACGATCTAAATACGTGTTCATATGAGAGCTAACTACTTCGCTACATTTTATTTTGGACGGAGAGAGTTAGCTATTTCTCAACTACAAAACTTAGCATCCAATTGATTGATAAGCTTTTAGTCCTCAACATATTTATTAATGATATTCTATCCAAAACTGTATAGAAACTGTAATTGCTTCCATTCTGTATTGCCCAAACAATCTATGGACTAGGTTGCAGACTGCAAAAGAAAACCAGAAAACTGAAGCTGACGCTAATTTGCATTACTAATTGCGAAAAGTCATCAATACATTTGTTGACGACTAGAAGCTTATCATCTTCTTTCAACTGTGAAAATGGCACGCTTAGGGATGCCTTTTGTGATATAATTTCTACCTGAAAATTAATGACATAATTTCCTAATTTTTATGTGAAAATCAATGATTGCACACAAACAACTAAAAATGATAGCGAACTCTAGAAGTATGTGAAGTATTTACTTCATCTCCAGCATGAGGTATGTCTACTTTAAACCCATATACATTGATGGTTGGAAAGTCACATATGCATATTCTAGTAGGAAATTTTAGCAGCACCTCCATAATATACATCATGTATTAACATTATAATAATGTTTGGAGGAGCTACTAGCTGTAGGTAGTATGACTCTGAGTAATAGAACAAGAACTTTTCTCAACAATAGAAGTGAATTTTTGCAGCGGGATCTGATCGTCGTGTATTGTGGTACAAAGCTATATTGTAGAACAAAACATTTCTCCCATACCTTCCCAAAAAAACGCCAAGGACAATCAATGAGTTTGATAAGGCAATCAGGCTATACAACTAAAGTCAGTTCACAAAAGGGGAATTCCGCGGAGGAAAAAAACATATGTTTTGAGGGACCTTATGTACATGGTGAGGCCACACCTGGATCCCTGCAACAAAAAGATTTAACTAAAGAATGAGAGGTGCTTTGATTTAAGGAAAACCATCAAGAAAATCCCTAGTTGGACACAAATACCTTACTTTTGGAATTGGATATGTGTATCTCCATGAGAATCAGGAAGCAATACAAGAACTTAGCCAACAAAATTAACATCTAGAAAGTACGCAAACTACAATCTGAAGAAAAACGATGCTGAGGTCGTAGCCATCCTACGGTTGTGGCATATACCGCAAGAAATATCTGATATTATAAGCTGAGCATAAGCATGTTAATTTCACATACCATGGTAATTTCGGGCTGCTCTCATTACAACAGACATGAGAAATTCCTTGACAAGTAATTTTCCCCATCAGAACTTACCACCCCCGTTTTGATGCCAAACTCATACACACAAATTCTAATGAACTCTTGATGACACAAACATGCTTCAGTCTATCAAAAAATAGGTAGGGAAAGGCAGGAGCACTATCGACTACTCGGGACCACGCCTCCCGGGTCGCTCTCCTCGGGCGACTTCGGAGGCCGCCGCTGCCACCTACCCTCCGCCCTTCTCCACCACTCCCTTCCCTCACCGTCGCCGGAGGAAGCCGCGGGGCGAAGCCTAGCGGCGGACGGCGGCGGCGAGGTACCTCCCGTCTAGACCACCCCCACCTGATCCTTCAAATCCAACCCAAAAGCTCCGTCGTCGTGGCCATGGCGGGCGCTCTGAGCCAGTCCCTCCCACCCTCTTCCATGACGGATCTGGCATGCCAGCCTCCGGATCCGCCCCTCCTCCTGCTCGGGGGTCCTGTCCCTGGCCGGATTCGGACCCGACGCCCTTCCGCCGCTTGGCTGTTGGTTGCCTCTGCTCCGGCATGCTCCCTGGCCGGCTCTTGTCCATCTCCACCGTCAGCTTCGACCCCCTCCCCATGCTGCTCTGTGATCTGGCTCCAGCAGCGCCAAAGATTGGTGGTTATCCCCTTCGCGTTCGGGCCCTACCGTGTTGGATCTGCCATGGCAGGTCCGGTCTGGATCTTCGCCCCTGTGCCCCGTCCCGTGCTCTGCCACGGGCCTCCTCCGTCATCCATCGCCGCCGCTCGTTTTGTTGTCGTCGTCCTCCTCCGCGCTCGCCAAACGAAGGTGGCGTCGTGGCTCCTGCGTCTTGGGAGCCCTCCACCTCCCAGATCCCCCGGTGGGTTGTCGTTGTCTCGTTGCTTCACCTGCAGGGGGCGCCGCACCAGTGGTCCTCGCTGGTGGCCTCGGTGTCGAAGGTGCCTGCCGGCGTCGCTGCCGGTTGGATTCGCCTGGATCTGGGGCCGTCCATCCCAGCGCTGCCCGGCGCTATCACTACTAGGAAAAGGGCTATAGATGGAATTGATACTAATGGCGCACCAGACAAGCAGTGCGCCATTAGTATATAGTAATGGCGCACCGACAACAGATACGCCATTAGAGTTCAAACTACTAATGGCGCACCAGGCCCAGCGTGCGCCATTAGTATCAAAAAGTTTTTTTTAACTAGTGCGCCTGTCCAAACATACTAATGGCGCATCGAGACGTAGTGCGACATTACTAGTTGTAACTAGTAATGGCGCACCAGAAGTAAAGTGCGCCATTAATGTTCTTTTTTATGATATTTTTTATTCTTTTTTTTACAAAACTACTAATGGCGCACTGTCCCATGGTGCGCCATTACTAGTTTAAACTAGTAATGGCGCACTGTGAGACAGTGCGCCATTAGTATGTTATTTTTTTTTTTTGCAAAACTAGTAATGGCGCACCTACTATAAATGTGCCATTAGTAACCTTGATTACTAATGGCGCATTTATAGTTGGTGTGCCATTAGTAAGTGGGCAGCAACAAGATATTTTGGACAGCCTCTCTCCTACCCACACTCACTTTCTCCCCCACTTCATTCTCTCCACCTCCTCCTCCTCTCGGGTCCCTCCTCTTTTTCACCTCATTTCCACCATATATTCATTCAAATTAAGTGGTTAAATTACCTTGTTTTGATAGGTAAGTAAGGGGGAAGCTATATTTATGTTGTTCTCCTTACAACAATGTGCACATGCACTTTTTATGGCCTAGCTAGATCTATGTATGTTTGTGGTGTTGCATATGTTTGTTGTGTTGCATATGTGTTTGTGTTTGGACGTGTACCGGTATTTGAAATGCGATAGTTGCCAATATTTTCCCGGAATGTTGATTCATTTCCGTTTCGGTGAGAATTTTGGCATTAAGCATTCTTTTTTGTCCTATTTTTAGGGAAAGTCATGGCAAAATTTTTCTTGGTTCTAAAATATCGTTTTGCTCTACCCCGCAGGCGACCATGGTGCACACGATGACCGAAGGCATCGTGAATAGGTTTTTGAGGTCCGCGAAGGTCGAGATGCTTCAAAAGAACGAGACGGAGATAAGATGTCCGTGTCGAAGATGCAAGCTGAAGAGCCTTATTGCGGACCCGGATTCCGGGCAGGTGCGGGACCACCTGCTCTTGTGTGGTTTCATGGATGGCTATCGGTGGCAAGGTGATGAAGATGACTACGAAGTCGTCCATGGGGGCCGGGCAAGAAATGAGGAAGGGCAGCAAGACAACCACCGCGGCTCGGGCGGGCGAGAAGACGAAGAATCCCTAGGAGATTATCACGATGGTGATGCTGTACACAGTCATCATGTAGAAGATGCAGGACATGATGATGAGGAAGATGCCAGAGCATACGACGGACATGATCATGAAGATGATGATGCCGGCGGAGCAGACGACGCTGGACCATCGATGGGCTGGGTGCAGGACCCTCATATTCAAGAGCTGCTTCTCAAGCAGACCGATAACGCAAGAGCTGCAGCCTGAGAGAAAGCCAAGATGGATCAACTTGAGTTAGACGCGGTTACTCCATTGTATGAAGGATGCAGGCCCGAGGATACCCGCCTGAAAGTAACGCTCATGGCTCTGGAGATGAAGGTAAAACACAAAATGACCGACGCATGCTTCGACGAGAACATGTCATTCTGGCACGAACGTCTTCCCAAGGGGAACAAGTGCCCCACCAGTTTGGAGGAGGCAAAGAAAATCGTATGTCCTCTGGATTTACCGCACGTGAAATACCATGTGAGCATGAACAATTGCATCAGTTATCGGGACGAGCACGCGGAGTCTACCATATGTACGGTGTGCGGCGTCACTCGATACAAGAAGAGGAAGAAAGCTCCTCGAAAAGTGGTGTGGTACTTTCCGATCACTCCTCGTCTGCAGCGGTATTTCGCGGACCCTAAGGTAGCAAAGCTCCTGCGTTGGCACGCGGATAGGGAGGAGAAGAAGCGAGAAGATGACGCAAATGATCCGGAGATAGATAAAAAAGACAAGATGCTGAGTCACCCTAAGGATGCGAGCCAGTGGCAAGCGATGAACTTCGAAGACCTAGAATTTGGGAACAATCCAAGGAACATCATGCTGGGCGCGAGCACCGATAGAGACAATCCGTTTGGCAGCCAGAGAAGCACACATAGCACCTGGCCTGTGTTTGTGTGGATGTACAACCTGCCCCCTGGTTGTGCATGAAGAGAAAGTACATTCACATGAGTGTGCTAATTGAAGGACCGAAACAACCAGGGAACGACATCAATCTGTATCTGGGGCTGCTGAAAGAGGAGCTAGACACGCTGTGGAAAACGCCAGCCAATATGTGGGACGCTGCAAAGAAAGAATATTTCCCTATGAGAGCCGCGCTTCTCACGACGGTGCACGACTATCTCGGTTACGGATATGTCGCGGGGCAGGTGGTCCACGGATTTTCTGGATGCGTCAGGTGCATGGATGACACAACGTATCGCCAGCTAGATAGAGATCTCGGGTCTTCGAAAACCGTGTTCATGGGACATCGAAGGTGGCTTCACGACGATGACCTGTGGAGAAAACACAAGGATCTGTTCGATGGTGAAACCGAACCCCGAGGACGCCCGCGTACGAGGAGCGGCGAGGAAATAGACGAGTTGTTAAAAAATTGGAAAGATTGCCCACTGCCGGGAAAGAAGCAAAAGGCGCCAGAGCCGGGAAAGAAGCGAAAGGCGCTAGAGCCGCTGCTGAAGGTATGGAAAACGAGGTCTGTTTTCTGGGACTTGCCGTACTGGAAGATCCACTGTGTGCCTCACAGCCTTGATGTAATGCATATCACGAAGAACGTGTGCGAGAGTCTGCTTGGTACCCTGCTCAACCTGCCAGAGAGGACCAAAGATGGGCCTAAAGCAAGGGCAGACTTGAAATCAATGGGCATCAGGCAGGAGCTTCACGCTATATATGATGATGATGATGATGATGATGATGATGAGGCGAAGCAGGACACGAAGGCCAAGAAGACCGGAAATGACTACCCTCCCGCGTGCTTCACTCTAAGTCAGGAGGAGATCCAGCAGTTTTTCACCTACCTCGTAGGAGTACAACTTCCTTACGGTTACGCGGGGAAGATAAGCAGATACCTAGACTGGGCGAAGCTGAAGTTCAGCGGGATGAAGTCTCACGACTGTCATGTGCTGATGACGCAGATACTTCCAGTTGCAATCCGTGGTATCATGGACGCGCACGTCCGTGAAACCCTATTTGGCCTATGCAACTTTTTCGACGTCATCTCTCGGAAGTCTGTTGGCGTGAGGCAACTCAGAAGGCTACAGGAAGAGATCGTGGTGATACTATGCGAGCTTGAGATGTACTTCCCGCCCGCATTCTTCGACGTTATGGTGCATCTGCTGGTCCATATCGTGGACGATATCATCCAACTCGGGCCGACATTCCTGCACAGCATGATGCCATTCGAAAGGATGAATGGTGTCATCAAAGGATATGTTCGCAACATGTCACGTCCAGAGGGAAGCATAGCCAGGGGCTTTCTGACTGAAGAGTGCATCTCCTACTACACGAATTATCTAGGCATCGAGAACCCCGTTGGTCTGCCCATCAACAGGCACCTCGGCAGGCTCGCTGGATGGGGTCACCGTGAGGGTCGCCGCGAAATGCATGTCGACTTCGAGGGTCGACTCGCCGACATTGAAAGAGCAAACCTAGTCGCGCTACAACACATAGACGTGGTCGGTCCTTGGGTGGTTCAGCACAAAACCTTTATTGAGAAGATGTACAATGACCAAGGCCAACAGAGGACGGACGGAGATATAATCAAAGAGCACAACTCATGTTTCACGCGTTGGTTCAAGCAGAAGCTTCTGCCGTACCCTTTACATGATGATTCTTCCGCGGAAGAACAACTCATATTCGCCTTGTCACAGGGCGCCGAGCACAACCTGATGACCTATGAGGCGTACGATATCAACGGCTACACATTCTACACCGAGGCCAAGGACATGAAGAGCGATGGTTATCAGAACTCCGGGGTAACGATGGAATCCTACACCGGTAATGACAAGGACAGATACTATGGAAGGATCGAGGAGATCTCGAAGCTGAGCTACGCTGGAGAGAAGGTCCCGATGTTCCGTGTCAGATGGGCCAAGAGCGTCCTAAAAGAAGACCGGTATTTCACCACCATGGTTATACCCGAAGCCAAATCCAAGACCGCGGGCGCAAACGTCACCGCGAAAAATGAGCCATGGGTATTGGCTTCCCAAGTTGACCAATGCTTCTTCATTACCGATCCGTCAAAGCCCAGTCGTGTTGTCGTGAGGAGAGGCAAAAGGAAGATCATCGGAATGGATGGAGTAGCCAATGAGCAAGACTTCGACAAGTACGGCGACCCGAGGATCGAACATGACGACGATGATGAAGTAGCAGCTTACACCACAAGAAGAAGCAGGACCACCCTACCTAAAGGACGTTCGTTCCACAGAAGAACTCCATTTGCGAAAAAGAAGGGCAAGAAGATTGTGAACAGATATCTAGCTAAGATCGATTGTATTTAAATCATACCCTTCATTTCTCGATTGTATTTCATGGGCACTTTTTGAACTATCATGAATATTTTTAAATTTCATGGACACTCGATCTCAACCCCCCCTCCATCTCGATCGCTATCCCACCTCGCCAGATCCGGTCCCCCTCGCCGCCGAGCACCCCCCGGTCCACCGGCCGGCGCCGCCGACCCCCCGCACCCTCGATTCCCCTAC
>LR738715.1:782042272-782113650 GCA_902687465.1 Secale cereale | reverse complement strand
ACGGCCCGGCCCCTGACGCCCCGGCCCCCGACGCCCCGGCCTCGACGCCCCGGCCCCCGACGCCCCGGCCTCGACGCCCCAGCCTCCCCCAGGTGCGTGGCCATCTCCGGCCGCCTCCTCCAGATCCTCGCCGACCACGGGCCCCTCACCGTCGCCAACACCAAGGTATAAAGCTCCAAACTCCCCATGGCATCCCCCTCCTACCTACCAGTCCTTGCATTCTTCTTTTCTTGCTTTTCCTTTTTTTGCCTCTCTGCCCTAGGTTTCGGGGTGATGAGTCGGTGGTAGGGTATAGGCCTGATAGAGGGGGGAGGCTTTTGTAGTGTTGATCTGTATTATCATCCCATTAATTTGGTTCAGTGTAGGAGCTCAAGTCTTTTATAGCATGTAACAACCGAGGCACTATTGACTATGATCATCGCGGCAACGAGACTTTGCAGAGCCAAAGTGTATTACAGCAACACAGGCTTAATTTACAGGGAAGGACAAACACATCGCTGCCAAAGTTTACTTATTGGTAGTACAACACAGGCTTAATTTACAGGGTAGTGAAAGTTTATTTATTGGTAGTCCCAGGAGATGGAGGAACAACCTCACTTGTATGAGGACGCCGCCTTCCCCACCGATCCTGAGACCACTGATGGTACCGCCGAGGATGACCCCACTGATGGTGTCGCCGAGGATGCCACCACTGATGGTGCCGCCGAGGATGCCACCACTGATGATGGCGGCGCACGCACAGATGGCAGCCAACCGAAGAGGCAACGGAAGGACCGGCGCCCGACCGTGCTCCGCACCCTCAAGGAGGAAGTTACTGAAATGGACTCCGACGGGAATTCAACGGCGCACGAACGAATAGTCAAGGGGTACTCGCTTCAGCTTGGGTGCATTCCCCGGAGCACCGTCTCGATCAACACCGAGAACCTGAGGCATCCTGACCGAGGGAATTTGCGCAACCTCCTCTTCACGAAGCTGCACGAACGATACAAGTTCCCCGCTCAATTTGAAAACACAAGCCTCAAAGGGAATAAAGTGAACAATGCTGCCCTCACGAGGATGAGCAAGGCCCTGTCTACTTGGAAAACCAATGTGAAGAGAATGATCGAGAAAGGTGAGAGTTATGAGAAGATCAAGGAGAAAAATCCTTCGATCACCGAAGATGACTACAACGACTTCAAGATCAATTGCTCGAGCACCGCACACTCCGAATCAAGTCAGTGGGGGAAAGAAATGCGGGAGCTCAACTTAGGGGAACACACACTCGGTCCCGACGGTTACAGAGTGGCGGAGCCTATATGGGACAAGGAGGAGGCGGACCGTGCCGAGCAAGGCCTACCGCCCCTCTTCGATAAATACGGTGACAAGCAGAACAGGAACTTTGTCAGGGCCCGGTACAAGAAGGACCCGAAAACAAAGGAGCTTACCACGGATCCGAAGACCAGGGCACTTGAGCTTGTTCTGGTAAGGAATACACCCCCGCGTAATTAGCTCCATATGGTTGCATTATAATTAATGAAGCCAAATTTCTAAATGATTCATATTCCTTCCGCAGGCGACTGAAAGCAGTAGCGCGGGGTCGACTAAGAGCAACCCTTGGGACACGACTCTAAATAGGGCGTTGAATGTAATGAAGAACAATGATAAGCTCGATAAGCCGACGTCAGCTGGTCGTGTGGCCGGCAAAGGCTTGTCGACAAAATGGTCGTCATACTATAACACTGGTGGGAGAAAGGAGAAAAAGACCAGCTCGGAAAGCCAGGCGCGCGAGGTTCAAGAACTCAAGGCACAGGTGGCGCGGATTCCGGAGATTGTCCAAGAGCAAGTGCAACAACAGCTCGGAGCAACGATCACCGCCATTGTGCCTAGCTTGATCGAGGGGTTGCACGCGTGGATTGCGGGCGGCCAACAGGGGCCGCCCCCGATTCCCAGCTTCACGGCCAGCAACTCGTAGAATGCGATGGCGGGGCCATTGGTGTCTCCGGCGGAGGCGGCATTGATGTCTCCGACGCCGGCACGGGAGCTTAATGCACCCGGGTGTACGCCGGCCGGCACCTCTGCAGCAAGCGGCCCCTCCGTCAACTGCACGCCCGACGTTGGCGGTGCCTCGACATTAGCCGAGCTCGACGCCATCATCACGGTAACTAATTAAGCCTCTCTCGGCCGAGGACTTCATCTCCTTGCCTTTGACTGGGCATCCCTGACGCCCTACATGTTTTCGCAGGGCGCCGCCGACGTTCCGTGCACTCTCCTGCACTTCATGAACAACGAGTTGGTCGATGTCGCCAAGGGAAAATTGTTCAACCGGGCAACCCCTTGTTCCACAGTACCCAGATGCCACCCAACTTGTTTAGGGTTCAACTGGTTCGGGTGCTGCCAGGCTGCGACAAGGTGTTACCTCCGATTCGACCCGTCGGGGCCGACGATGATGACGTGATGACGCTCAGCGCTTGCCTGAGCTGGCCCCTGCTTTGGCCGAAGAGCCAGATTCGTTTGGGGGCGGGGGACACCACCCCAAAGACAACACCGCCAGTCGTGTCGGCGCCAAGTCGTCCCCATGGCAAGACTGTCGCAACGGTGCCGGAAATCCCTATGCCACTGGATCCAAACATGCATATGGCACAGGATCAGAACGACGACGACGACGATGCATTTTCCAACGTCGATCAGTACTTTGCCGATCATGGGTACGGTGGCGACTTCATGGGGCCTCCTTCTCAAGAACCCAACCCAACGAAAGACGTGCGCGATCTAGCTGGTACCGCGGAGAAGCCAAGTTGCAACAGGCGTCGTCTGCCGTTCAGCTCTCAGGAGACGCCTCCAGCTGTCGACTTCACCGAGCCTCAGATAGGCGAGGTGCGAAATATTATCAGCCCCAACAAACTCAAGAAGGCGGTCTCTGAGCAGAACTCGGTCCCAATTCAGGAGAAGAAGAAGGCACGCAAAAGAAAAACTAACAAGGGTGCAGCCAGCCGGCACCGAGTACGATCCGTGCTCAGGACGGGCCACCTTCACCTGAGGATGTAATGAGGAGGGTGCATGTGGCGGGTAAGCCGATGCTACCGAGAAATTTGCTCGATGCTGCAACCGGTGCTATGCGGAGTCTGCATGACAGTGTTCTTTCTTTGGAGAAGCGGCGTCTCAGAGAGAAGGATGTGGCATACCCGGTTTTCGCGGCCAAGGTGCCAGAGGGCAAGGTCTTTGTGGATAACTCCATCGGGGGTACGATCGTCCTGCGGTTTGATGACATCCACGCTATGTTGAACCTTCTTCCGCTGCACTACACCTTCGTTCGGCTATTTTCGCTGAGTATGGAGATGCGGATCATTCGCGACAAGACCCCGGACATCGTGATAGTCGACCCCTTCTACATGCGTGCCAAGATCTTGGGCAGCGCTGGGGACCGGCAAGTCGCGAGTTCTTACCTCGAAGGCGTCATTCTGGCAAACCGAGATAAGGATAAGTTCCTCGTGCCTTACTTTCCCGAGTAAGTCCTCCGCCTCAACCGCCCCGTAACATATGAATTCTTAGATTTCGATCGTTCTTCTTTTAACATTCCGTGTTTTCTGAAGTGACACACATTGCACGCTCATCCTCCTAAGCCCCAACTATTCCATGGCCACGTATTTCGACCCGGACCATCAGTCGAAAGTAGACTACACAAATGTCAAGAAGGTTCTTGATGATGTTCTCCCCGGCTACACCAAATCTGGAGGCACCTTCACCAGGCCTATTCGTAAGTACGGCAAGCACGTGTTCTCCCACAATACGACGTTCTGCTGCGTCAAGCAGCCGCCTGGCGGTCAGAAGGGTGCCTACTACACCATCCATCACATGCAGGCGATCGTACGGGACCATCATCAACTTCTGCTACCGAGTAAACTCAAAGATTGGGTCGCGAGCGTGTCGGCAATCCAGGACGCGGACATCAGACAAGAATTCTTTCGCATCCAGTCGGAGTTTGCGGAAATCATCCATCAAGATGTCCTTGGTACCTCGGGCCAGTTCTACCTCAGAAATCAACCATCGAACAGTGACATCGACACAATGCTACAAATGCAGGCTGACAACGCCCGTGATTTCATGACTCCCACGATAGACGGCGGCTTCATCCACGCTCCGGTCCCTTGAGTCGAGTCGAAAGCAGTGATGCTGTGTCTAGTTCTGAAACATCGATTGGCTCATGTTGTAATTAAACTTTAATGAACTTGTAGTATGTCTCTTTGGTTTCGAGAGTCGTTCAACTTAGATGTAATCGATGCTATTAATGTCTTGCTTTTCTCTTTCGATCGTTCTGTTGCATACTTATATATTGCCTATGTATTGTCTGTGAATTGGTACTAACGTTTCGTTTGGCTAGTGCATAGCGATGCCGTCGTATGTCGTGTACAAGGGTAAGGTTCCCGGAGTCTACGACGACTGGGAGGAGTGTCGGAGACAGGTTCACCGATTCAGCGGTAACAGTTACAAAGGGTACACCACTAGGGACGAGGCCGAATCTAGATACGCCCGCTATCTAGCGAGAGAGGGGAGGGAGCGTTGGAGGAACCGGATGAAGACGAGTTTCATCGTGATGATGCTCATCGTGATGACCGCAGCTCTCTTCTATGTGATGGTAGTTTAGATGATCGATATCGACTTGTAATGTGAAGACAAACTCGCTACTCGCGGTCTCGAGACTTGTAATATATTGTTCTATCTTTGTTCGGTCTTTTCAATTCGGAGACTAATATGATTAATTGTATTCGGAGACTAATATGATGAATTGTATTCGGAGACTAATCTTCTATTGTATTCGATGAATTTGTTGTTTATGTGTGCTGTCTATATTCTGTGCAATTATACATTTTGTAATCTGTGCAAAAAAACAGAAAAATAATAAATAAAAAAACCAAATATTCATATTAATGGCGCATCACAACACAGTGCGCCATTAGTATGCCAAAGGATACTAATGGCGCATCACCAGACAGTGCGCCATTACTATGCGGACATTACTAATGGCGCATCCTCCTGGAGTGCGCCATTAGTATGCCAAAGCACCTGGGTACACATAGCCCCTGGGAGGCATACTAATGGCGCACTACTGTGCATACTAATGGCGCATCAGCGGTGCGCCATTAGTATACCAGATACTAATGGCGCACCGGAGGTGCGCCATTAGTAAAATATACTAATGGTGTGGCACTAATGGCGCACCACTAATGCGGCATTAATGGCCAAATTAGGTGCGCCATTAGTAGGCCTTTTCCTAGTAGTGTATTGGCGGTTGCTCTGCGTCGCGTCATGGGGAGGATGTGATCGGGGTTTGGGAGAAATCCATGGTCGGCCAGCTGCTGCTGGTCGAGACAGCGGTGATGCTTCCCGTCGTTTCCATCTTGATGGCGTTGTCTTCATCCCCCGGTCTTGTGATGTTTTGGGTGTGCTCTGTTGTGACGCCCGAAGACCGTCGTCCCAGAAGATTCCAGAAGATTCCAGATGTTCCGGGTTCGCCCGTGTGTTTCAGTTGTGCTTGTGTTATTTATTTTGCATTGCATCATGTCATCATGCCATCATGTCATATTTATTTTTGGCATCTCAACTTAAATAAATCGTGTGGACCTTCGGTCCATTTAAATCGAGGGAAGAATGACTTCACTTTATAACATATGCCCTCCCGATATCTAGGAAGCTATATTAATAATATTCCATTCGTTGGAATTAACCCAACACACTTGCATAATTTCCCCATGCCTATTTCACTTCGAGTTTCTCCATCTAAACCTTGCCAATAATTCTTTTCCGTTGTTTCGAGGTTCCTCCAAAAATTCGAACATTTTTGGACACTTCAATAATCTAGTCTTAGTTCAAAACTATTTGAATTAAATTCAAATATGTTTGAATTATTTTCCGATCATGCCTTTTCTATTTTTCTCGGACCATGCTCTTTTTATGATGCCCGAGAAAAATACTCCCATGTGTTATCTTTTCCCTAACCTCCCTCCTCATTCTCTTCTTCTCTCTATTGTATTTTCTGCTAAAAATCAAATAAAAAGGAAGAGGCCAACCAGCCTCTTAGGCCTCCTCTTCCCCTAGCCAGCCGGCCTCAAGGCCCAATCCTAACCCTAACTCCCTGGCTCGACCGCAGCCATCGCTCGCTCTCTCCCTTTTTCCTTCGTCCGCCGCCACCCGCTTCTCCCCTCGAGCGCCCTGACCCCGAGCCCGATTCCCTCTTCCCGATCTCCCCTCGACCCCGCACCTCAGCCCCTCGTTCCATCTCCCGACCTCCTCTGTCCGCCGCGCATGCCCGTCGCCAGGTCGCCCGCGAGGCCGAGCACCCTCGAGCCGCCCTCCCGTCGGCCGGCGAGCAGCCGCTGCGCGCTCGCTCCTCCTCCCCCGCGGCCAGGCCCCGCCTCCCTCCGGCCCTCTGGCTCGCCGTGGTGCCCGTCCTCGCCTCTGGCCCTACTCCCCGTCCTCAGGCCGCAGCACCCATGCCAGCCTTCTCCGCTGAGCGCCCGCATCGTCTCCTCCGCGAGCCGCCCCGCAGCTCCGCCCGTGGCCTCATGCCTCCTTTGGACTGTCCCGTGCTGCTGTTTTTGTTTATTTTGTTGTGTTGCCTTGCTGTTGTCTTGACAGAGAACCGTGCACGACTACCTTCGGAAGAAACGAGAACCCCTTCGAGTCACCGACGTCCGTCAAGTTCGACTACACGGCGATATGTCAAGTACCCCTACGATCGCGATGTAACAAGTACCTCGACGACATGTACAACTACGACTCGAGACGAGACCGGCAAGTCCGAACGGAACGAGTACATCTACCGATGCCAAGTACCACGACCAAGTACCACGACGACTGAACGGCTACGATGACGAGTACATCTTCGAACGTGAACAACTACCGTCGCCGTGTACCCCTACCGTCGCCGAGACCGCAAGTACCTCTCCGAACGGGATGTGAACGACTACACGTGTACCTCTACATGAACAACTACTTCCTCTTCGGAAACGTGAACCACTACTTCCTCTACGCATCGCGAGAACGACTCCTTCCTCTACGATCTCGAACCGCCTCGAAACGAGTGTTTCGAAGGTATAACCCCGAGACGATGACCCGTGTGATGCTTGTGTTTTATTAAATGTCTCCCTTGTGTGCTCCGTGCCGTTTCGTCCGTTTGTCATGTTCCTCGGTTGCCTCGTCGCCGACTCGTGGGAACCCGGTGACGGGATCGCCCCACCTTTCATCTCGTTTGACTCACTCACGCCATCTTTCCTTTTGCACCGGACTCTCAACAAGTTACCGGAACCGTTAAGTTGCCGTGGCATCATTTTCGGAATTGTTGCCGTGGCACCCTTTTCTTTCCACCACGGTGACAAATACTTCATATCTTCTTCATGTCAACTTTTAATAAAATTCCATAAACTTGTTCATGTCATCCGCATCATGTTAACAACATTATATATGTGTGAATTGTTGTTGCTTTAATAATTATTAAACATGCTCATGGGGATTTTCCGGATATGTTGTTGTTATTTCCGGCCTCATTTAAAATGTCTAAATAGTTAGTTTACTTTTGCTTCACCTCTTGCCATGCTAAAAACATTTAATCTTGTCTTGTAAATAACGAGAGTCATTTAAATAATTAACATGTGGTGTTTCGTCAATATGCAACTCGTTGCATATTGAGCTCCACTTAACTTGTAGTGTTGTTTGTGCACTTTGCCATGCCATGCATATTTAAACCGGACATGCATCATACTTGTTTGTGCATCGTATGCCATGTTTATGCTTGTATGTTTACCGTGTTGTTTGTTTCTTTCCGGTTGCTTCTCTTGTTAGCTTCGGTTTCGTTCCGGAGTTGTGAGGATTCTCTCGTCTGTGTTGCTCCGTCTACTTCATGGATCCGTTCTTCTTCTCTGTGGAATCCGAGGCAAGATGACCGAACCCCGATAACATTACTATCTTTGCCTATTGCTAGTAGTCTCGATCTATAGTTTTGCCTCGATGCCCATGCCTTTCTTGTCAGCCTCCTACTTGTAACCATGACCATGTTTAACCACCCTACCTACGCAAACCGTTGCTTGGCTAAGTACGCTTCGCTCAGCCCTTCTTATAGCATTGCTAGTTGCAGGTGAAGATTGAAGATGCTTGCTTCATGTTGAAGTTTGGTTGAGTTATATCACACTATATATATGCTTAAAATGAAATCATCTATATATTGGCAAGGGTGGAAGGCTAAGCCTTTTGCTTGGTGATTTGTTCCACTCATGCCGTTAGGAACCGTATAAACCGGTGTTATGTTCCTTGATTATGCGTTCCTAACACGGTTGGGGTGTATGGGACCCCCTTGATAAACCGCTAAGTGCTAAGTCTTTTCCAGCAAGTCCCAACATTTGGTACTATTCGTCTAATAACTAATAAAACTTGCATGTGGACTAGCTATCCCTTTTATTTTAATTCAACAACCCCGGGCCAGTGCTCCACATGAGTGTTGGTCCGAAACGGGGAGTCTGCGGGGCCACCACGAGGAAACTCGAGGTTTGGTAAAAACCTATAGAATCGCCCATCCGGTCGTGTCCTGAGACTAGATACGCGTGGCTACCTATCAGGGTGTCGACACGCCGGGAGGATTTGCTGGATTAGCCTTACCTTAGTTCGGTTTAACTTGAGCACGGGATTCCGAGAATACTCGGGTCTTCCCACCTATGGAGTTGCGACTCCGTGGATCGTGGGCTTGTAATGGGTCAAGTTGGAACACCCCTGCAGGGTTTGAACTTTCGAAAGCCGTGCCCGCAGTTATGTGGTAGATGGGAGCTTGTTAATATCCGGTTGTAGATAACTTGACACAATGTTCCAATACACTACCAGCGTGTGTACCGTGACTGTCATTTTCCGAATAGGGATTCGGGAGATGAACACGGTGGGGTTATGTTTGACCGGCTTTAGTTAGGATCACTTCGTGATCATCTCTCGACCGATGCGCCTTCTCTTCTCGCTCTCTTTTACGTAAGCTAGTTGCTAGTTGCTGCTGCAGACTCTTGTTGTGCCTTCACCTCTTGTTCTTTTCTTCAGCCTTTCCTCACCCAAGGCTTAAAAAGTCATGTTACCCGGGAACGGGATTGCTGAGTCCTCTGTGGCTCACAGTTACTTCACCACACCAGATGCAGGTTCAGCCGAGTTTGATGCAGGAGTTGGATCAGTTCTTCACCGGGAGCTCAATGAAGAGTTTGGCCGTATGCTTGTGACGTTTCGACGATCAGTAGTGGTTCTTCTACTAGGATTCGATCCTGACCTGTGGCTTTATGTTGTTTTGGTATCTTTCTTTTGGATCTTCACCCGTAGTCTGGTTGTGATGTTTTTGAATGATGTCTTGCTTATGTAATGTATTGTGTGAAGTGGCGAGTGTAAGCCAACTATCTTCTTTTGCAATTTAATCCCTCTTTTACATGAGTCGTGCAAAGATACCAAACTTGAGATCATTCTAGGATGGGCTTATACCTTTAAGTCGTGCCTCGACACGTAGGAGGTATAGTCCCATCCTGGGCATTACAAGTTGGTATCAGAGCCTTCTCCGACCTAGAAGCCCCACTGATTGATCGAATCGTTGACGGTCGAGTCTAGGCACACACTGAAAATGTTTTGAGTCCTATATATATATCAGAGAGTAGGATTTCTTTTGCTCCTCTTCTCTTTTCACTCTGGTGAGGACTCCTGACAACTACTCTTGCCTCTTCTACTTTCAAAATTGCACCAATTTTTTTTTTAGGATCTCGCGAGTATTGTTTGGATTGTTTCGATGTCTTTGTGACGAGAACATTGTTCTCGATGCCTCCTGTCGTTAGGGGTTGTGGCAGTGTCCCGGGGAGTTGAGCTCCGAGGTGTTGTCGTCACAAATCCATCGCGGCAGTACTAGAATACTTAAGACGGCCGACATCGAAAACTCTCCTATGCGGTTAGTGGCAAGATAACCCCGACATCACCCAGTACTGGGGAGGTAGTTCGAGAGTATTGCCATAGCTTGTTATAGTGGATGCGTTTCGAAGGTCTGAGGTAAACAGTTTCCGAGAAAGACTGGTTATGTGTTGAAGGATGGATACACCTGGATGTAGGTTTAGAGTTGATTGCGCGGTGCTTCCCGTGTATCCCCAACACCTGATTGCATAACTGGAAACTTTCAGAAATCTATAGGTGGGTTCATCTAGTAGTTCTAGGCATTCTTCCAACGGATGCACGATATGAAGTTCGGGGTTCTACATTGAGTGACGTGGTTTTATGGACTTGTTCTGATCGGGAGTTGCATCTTAAAGGGTCCTTGGCTATGCTGATCCGGGGATTGCAAAACCCTTTTGTAACACGTTCCATGAGCTTTCAGCACAAAGATGTCGAACGAAGCTTCTATCTCGTATTTGTTCTATCTGATCCTTGTTCCTTTTATTTACCTTTTCTTCTCCCAAGTGGCTTCTCGTCAAGTTGATGTACCTACGGAATTCATTCGTTCAATCATCTGTTCGAATGATATTGTGAAGATCATGTTGCATATCTATCCTTTGTTTCGTTTTGATTCTGGTATTCGAGTTGCTTCGATGTCAAATGTTGATTCCATACCTTTCCTAATCGGTGTTCTCATATTTCTATGGGAGTGCTAATTCTTCTTGACCATCGAGATTTTCATGGTAATCCTTTTCAACCGGCGTGCCTTCTCTTCAAGTTATTCCATACGGACGCCGTTGAGAAATCTGACGATTGTCTGTTTCATTCATCCCAAGTTGTCTTTGTTTTCCCCACCCTCCCACCCTTCTTCTCCTTGGAGTCAGAAATTCTCAGATGAAGTATCCATTTTTATTCATGTGATATTTCTTCATTCTTTTCCTTCAATGTTTTTATCCGGTGATTTATCGTGAAGATGTTCAAGAGCTTCAAGTTCATCATTCTTTTGTTCCAATATTCTGCGGTGGATGTAATTCAAGATTTCGGTGTTGATCTTATACTTTTCCTCATTTCACCATGCTTTCTTATTCCGGTGCACCAATTAATCATTCTCCTCTTGCTATTCATATCCGGAGTGCTGAAGATTCGTAATTCCATTCTTAATCCATTCAAGCTATTCTGAGGATTATCATCTTATTCAAGCCATTTAATTCAACCGGTGCAATATCTCTTAAGCAATCTTTTCCAACGGTGATTTCTTTGAGTGGGCCCTAACCCACAGGTCTTTTCCCAGGATCTTACCTGACTCTTCTATTTTCTGGAGTTATACTCAAATTCTTTTTAAAGTGTGACGTAAGAATGATTTCCATCAGTCACATGCCTTCTCCAAGATCGCTTTCAAATTCTTTTCATCGTTGTTTCAACCTTTTTAATTCTTCATTCCGGAGTGCTCAACAATTCTTATGGCATTTCTCGTCTTCATTCTCAACATTTGGAGACCGCAGAAGTGTTTCTCTTAAATATTGGCCCGTCTTCTTGAAGATTCGTGGTTCTAGCTTCATGCCATCCTCATTATTGTTCTGATTATGAGGAACTATTTTTATACCCATCCGAAGCATTTCATGAATTCTTTTCTTTGTGATCCTCCGAAGGCCATCATTTCAGCATATTTCTTCGTTCTCAGTTTTCAACTTCGTCCTCCAAATATTCTTCATTGATGTCTCTTCGTTCGTCTCCATATTCTTACGGTGGTTAATTCAAGTTTACCTTTCCGTTGTTATCGTTTTAATTCATTTGTCCTTTTCATAATTCTACCGGTGGTTCGTCGAAGATTTATCCAAGCTTGTGCTGGATCTCTCTTAATTCTTTGCAACGAGAATAAGTAGTATGCCAAATCCTTTGGTTGTCATCAATTTAAATTGGTGAAGGAGATGCATGACATAATTCTTATTCTTATTCCTTCAAGGTGATTTAATCTCTGTTTTCCGAAGCTTGTTCATCATATATATTCTCGATTCTAAGTTGTTCATCTTGTTTTCCCGGAGCTCCAAGTTATTTCAATTATATCATTTCAAACCCCCATCTAATTCATCGCAGGCCTTGAATCTTTTTCTTTTCGTCTTTCACTTCTCATGCTTTCATTACCGGAGTTCTCAGGGTGGTTCTTCATCATTTAATTCATCCTTGAAGTCTTCATCAAGATTATTGTTGGAGCTCAAGCATTCTTCATCATGATTTCCAATTGCAATCCGTTCTACCTTATCTTTCAGATGGTGTTATGTCATTCTTGACAATTCCTTCATGTTTCATGATTCACGAGTTTTCAAGAATGAGATATTTAAACCCATCATTTTCTTTGTTCAGGAGATCTTTCCAACCATTAAATTATTTGTTGGAGTAATCTTGGGTTGTATTTCACCTAAAAGCTTTCCCTAAGGATTGTTGCTAATTATGGTACTTATAAATGACCCAAGTTCTTCATTTATCATGCCGGTAAGATAAGTTTTTCATATCCTTGTTGATCTCAATCCAATCAATTGTTTTCATTAGTGGCTGGTTGTCACCTCATAATTTTGAGATGTTTTCCATAAGCCCACAACGAGCTTATTCTTTTCGTTGTTGGTTTTTCCAACAACTCCGTTCAACCCTTCTTTGTATGGAGGATTTCCTAATTCATTTGTGGGAGAAGTTGTCATTTTTACTTCTCCATTCATTTCTTTCGTTGATCTATATGCTATTCTTCCGTTCCGGAGGCCTTGTGATATTGCTCTCTTTAACCATCATATCGTTTTATCGAGATCATGTTTTTTCCCTTGCTTATCATTTAACCGGAGTGTTGTGTCCTCCATTCTAGTTCCGTCATCTTACCAAGTTTTACCTCTCTTTTCAACCGGAGTGCTGTCTGAATCTTTCTTACCCCTTGTGCCTTTCTTTCAATTGTTTCAGAGGCTGTGTGTTGTTGTTTTCATTAAGTATCACTCCATCTCCTTAAGTTCTTGTTAATTCCTTCCATTTTCAGACGGAGTGTTGTCCAAATTTTGTCATTCTTATTCCTTGGCCATACCATTTCGGTTTCATATTCTTTTGGCTCGTAAGCTCTTGTTTCATGTCTTCAACCTACAAGGTTCTTGTTATGTTCCTTGTTCCTCTTTTCTAACGGAGTGTTTTCATCTTTGTTCATCTCAATTCTATTCTTTCCTTCAAGATTGTTCAACCTCTCAAGGCTCGTGGTTTCACTCGTTTGTCGAAGAAGCAACTTTGTTTTACCTCTTCCTCTTCCGTTTTTACCCGGTGATATCTCTAGGATCTCGGGTCGAGATCCTCTGTTAGTGTGGGAGAGTTGTGACGCCCGAAGACCGACGTCCCAGAAGATTCCAGAAGATTCCAGATGTTCCGGGTTCGCCCGTGTGTTTCAGTTGTGCTTGTGTTATTTATTTTGCATTGCATCATGTCATCATGCCATCATGTCATATTTATTTTGGCATCTCAACTTAAATAAATCGTGTGGACCTTCGGTCCATTTAAATCGAGGGAAGAATGACTTATCTTTATAACATATGCCCTCCAGATATCTAGGGAGCTATATTAATAATATTCCATTCGTTGGAATTAACCCAACACACTTGCATAATTTCCCCATGCCTATTTCACTTCGAGTTTCTCCATCTAAACCTTGCCAATAATTCTTTTCCGTTGTTTCGAGGTTCCTCCAAAAATTCGAACATTTTTGGACACTTCAATAATCTAGTCTTAGTTCAAAACTATTTGAATTAAATTCAAATATGTTTGAATTATTTTCCGATCACGCCTTTTCTATTTTTCTCGGACCATGCTCTTTTTATAATGCCCGAGAAAAATACTCCCATGTGTTATCTTTTCCCTAACCTCCCTCCTCATTCTCTTCTTCTCTCTATTGTATTTTCTGCTAAAAATCAAATAAAAAGGAAGAGGCCAACCAGCCTCTTGGGCCTCCTCTTCCCCTAGCCAGCCGGCCTCAAGGCCCAATCCTAACCCTAACTCCCTGGCTCGACCGCAGCCATCGCTCGCTCTCTCCCTTTTTCCTTCATCCGCCGCCACCCGCTTCTCCCCTCGAGCGCCCTGACCCCGAGCCCGATTCCCTCTTCCCGATGTCCCCTCGACCCCGCACCTCAGCCCCTCGTTCCATCTCCCAACCTCCTCTGTCCGCCGCGCATGCCCGTCACCAGGTCGCCCGCGAGGCCGAGCACCCTCAAGCCGCCCTCCCGTCGGTCGGCGAGCAGCCGCTGCGCGCTCGCTCCTCCTCCCCCGCGGCCAGGCCCCGCCTCCCTCCGGCCCTCTGGCTCGCCGTGGTGCACGTCCTCGCCTCTGGCCCTACTCCCCGTCCTCAGACCGCAGCACCCACGCTAGCCTTCTCCGCTAAGCGCCCGCATCGTCTCCTCCGCGAGCCGCCCCGCAGCTCCGCTCGTGGCCTCATGCCTCCTTTGGACTGTCCCGTGCTGCTGTTTTTGTTTGTTTTGTTGTGTTGCCTTGCTGTTGTCTTGACAGAGAACCGTGCACGACTACCTTCGGAAGAAACGAGAACCCCTTCGAGTCACCGACGTCCGTCAAGTTCGACTACACGGCGATATGTCAAGTACCCCTACGATCGCGATGTAACAAGTACCTCGACGACATGTACAACTACGACTCGAGACGAGACCGGCAAGTCCGAACGGAACGAGTACATCTACCGATGCCAAGTACCACGACCAAGTACCACGACGACCGAACGGCTACGATGACGAGTACATCTTCGAACGTGAACAACTACCGTCGCCGTGTACCCCTACCGTCGCCGAGACCGCAAGTACCTCTCTGAACGGGATGTGAACGACTACACGTGTACCTCTACGTGAACAACTACTTCCTCTTCGGAAACGTGAACCACTACTTCCTCTACGCATCGCGAGAACGACTCCTTCCTCTACGATCTCGAACCGCCCTGAAACGAGTGTTTCGAAGGTATAACCCCGAGACGATGACCTGTGTGATGCTTGTGTTGTATGAAATGTCTCCCTTGTGTGCTCCGTGCCGTTTCGTCCGTTTGTCATGTTCCTCGGTTGCCTCGTCGCCGACTCGTGGGAACCCGGTGACGGGATCGCCCCACCTTTCATCTCGTTTGACTCACTCACGCCATCTTTCCTTTTGCACCGGACTCTCAACGAGTTACCGGAACCGTTATGTTGCCGTGGCATCATTTTCGGAATTGTTGCCGTGGCACCCTTTTCTTTCCACCACGGTGACAAATACTTCATATCTTCTTCATGTCAACTTTTAATAAAATTGCATAAACTTGTTCATGTCATCCGCATCATGTTAACAACATTATATATGTGTGAATTGTTGTTGCTTTAATAATTATTAAACATGCTCATGGGGATTTTCCGGATATGTTGTTGTTATTTCCGGCCTCATTTAAAATGTCTAAATAGTTAGTTTACTTTTGCTTCACCTCTTGCCATGCTAAAAACATTTAATCTTGTCTTGTAAATAACGAGAGTCATTTAAATAATTAACATGTGGTGTTTCGTCAATATGCAACTCGTTGCATATTGAGCTCCACTTAACTTGTAGTGTTGTTTGTGCACTTTGCCATGCCATGCATATTTAAACCGGACATGCATCATACTTGTTTGTGCATCGTATGCCATGTTTATGCTTGTATGTTTACCGTGTTGTTTGTTTCTTTCCGGTTGCTTCTCTTGTTAGCTTCGGTTTCGTTCCGGAGTTGTAAAGATTCTCTCGTCTGTGTTGCTCTGTCTACTTCATGGATCCGTTCTTCTTCTCTGTGAAATCCCAGGCAAGATGACCGAACCTCGATAACATTACTATCTTTGCCTATTGCTAGTAGTCTCGATCTATAGTATTGCCTCGATGCCCATGCCTTTCTTGTCAGCCTCCTACTTGTAACCATGACCATGTTTAACCACCCTACCTACGCAAACCGTTGCTTGGCTAAGTACGCTTCGCTCAGCCCTTCTTATAGCACTGCTAGTTGCAGGTGAAGATTGAAGATGCTTGCTTCATGTTGAAGTTTGGTTGAGTTATATCACACTATATATATGCTGAAAATGAAATCATCTATATATTGGCAAGGGTGGAAGGCTAAGCCTTTTGCTTGGTGATTTGTTCCACTCATGCCGTTAGGAACCGTATAAACCGGTGTTATGTTCCTTGATTATGCGTTCCTAACACGGTTGGGGTGTATGGGACCCCCTTGATAAACCACTAAGTGCTAAGTCTTTTCCAGCAAGTCCCAACATTTGGTACTATTCGTCTAATAACTAATAAAACTTGCATGTGGACTAGCTATCCCTTTTATTTTAATTCAACAACCTCGGGCCAGTGCTCCACATGAGTGTTGGTCCGAAACGGGGAGTCTGCGGGGCCACCACGAGGAAACTCGAGGTTTGGTAAAAACCTGTAGAATCGCCCATCCGGTCGTGTCCTGAGACTAGATACGCGCGGCTACCTATCAGGGTGTCGACACGCCGGGAGGATTTGCTGGATTAGCCTTACCTTAGTTCGGTTTAACTTGAGCACGGGATTCCGAGAATACTCGGGTCTTCCCACCTATGGAGTTGCGACTCCGCGGATCGTGGGCTTGTAATGGGTCAAGTTGGAACACCCCTGCAGGGTTTGAACTTTCGAAAGCCGTGCCCGCGGTTATGTGGCAGATGGGAGCTTGTTAATAGCCGGTTGTAGATAACTTGACACAATGTTCCAATACACTACCAGCGTGTGTACCGTGACTGTCATTTTCCGAATAGGGATTCGAGAGATGAACACGGTGGGGTTATGTTTGACCGGCTTTAGTTAGGATCACTTCGTGATCATCTCTCGACCGATGCGCCTTCTCTTCTCGCTCTCTTTTACGTAAGCCAATTGCTAGTTGCTGCTGCAGACTCTTGTTGTTCCTTCACCTCTTGTTCTTTTCTTCAGCCTTTCCTCACCCAAGGCTTAAATAGTCATGTTACCCGGGAACGGGATTGCTGAGTCCTCTGTGGCTCACAGTTACTTCACCACACCAGATGCAGGTTCAGCTGAGTTTGATGCAGGAGTTGGATCAGTTCTTCACCGGGAGCTCAATGAAGAGTTTGGCCGTATGCTTGTGACGTTTCGACGATCAGTAGTGGTTCTTCTACTAGGATTCGATCCTGACCTGTGGCTTTATGTTGTTTTGGTATCTTTCTTTTGGATCTTCACCCGTAGTCGGGTTGTGATGTTTTTGAATGATGTCTTGCTTATGTAATGTATTGTGTGAAGTGGCGAGTGTAAGCCAACTATCTTCTTTTGCAATTTAATCCCTCTTTTACATGAGTCGTGCAAAGATACCAAACTTGAGATCATTCTAGGATGGGCTTATACCTTTAAGTCGTGCCTCGACATGTAGGAGGTATAGTCCCATCCTGGGCATTACATCTGTGGAGTTCGATGCTTGGTGATGTCCTTCGACTACGCCGGTGGCACACAGGCGCCGTGGCGTCGTCTCGGCCCGGCGTGACCGTTCGAATGTACCCCATGACACAAGTGGTGTCGCGGCGTTGTGCAGTCTTGGTTGCCCGGTGCTTTTTGATTGCGTCGACGGTGTAGTGTCATGGCTTAGTCTCGGCTCGCCGCTGCAGTTCGAGCGCCCGTAGTGCCCCTTGTTGTGTTGTGTCCCCCCTCGCCATGTGTTGTTTTTTGCTTTAATTCTCCTTTCTGTGGCCCGTGTACTACTGGTTCACTTGAGCCCTATCTTGTATTAGGCTGCAAAGCCTATAGGCAACAAATGAATATAATTCAGGTGGGGAGGATTTCTTCTCCCCCCGGTGACCTTAAAAAAAGGTAGGAATCCCAATTTACATGGGCTCATGAAGTAGGAGGAGAGACCGAACTTGAAGTGGAGGTCGATGATACCTAGACCGTAATGACTCAACGGCGGCTGGTGAAATCTGGATCCTTTCAATCGGGGAGGTGAGGATGGGAGAGGAGGGAAACAGTCGCCGAGCTCGCGGAGCGCGTGGAAGCAACAAAGCGCCGCCGTGGAGCTGAGGTCGCGCTCGGACGAGGCGGCGGCGTCGCTTCCGTTGAATTGGATCACGCCGGAGATGGAGAACCGCCGTGGCTGCATCTGGAACGGGTCGGAGGCAGCGGCGGTGGACAGACGATCCGGCGGAGATAGTGCGGAATATGGCACCTGCCCTCTCACCCCAGTCTCGTACGATCCATAAAAAGTGGACTTTCTTCTTCTTCTTTTTTTGAGATCTCGTCCACTTATTTTGGCAGTACAGACGCGCGAGGTAAATTTACCTCACAGGAATTTACGTTTCAAACTTGTTTCTTTCCGCGAATCAACCTGTGGTTGAGATGGTTAGGTGGACAGTGGTATCCCCAACCCACCAGGGTTCAAATCCTGATGCTCGCATTATTTCTGTATTTATTTCAGAATTTCCGGGGATGCACTTATGTCGGCTCAGTCTCTAGGAGGTGCTCATAGGGGTAGGGTGTGCGTGTGTGCGTTCATAGGGGTGAGTGTATGCGCGTGTATATGAGCGCTTGTGTCTGTACTGATGCTCAAAAAAAAGGTCAACGCAAGTGCACGTCATTGTTTGAACCAAGTGTGCTGCTATTCACACGAGTGAACTTCCCGTTGAAAAAAAACTACACGTTGTGTTTTTTCGGTACCTTCTTCGCTCTAGTTTTTAGCCGTTTATCGGAGCGATGCGTGTAATATACGGTTGAAAATCATTGGATTAGGCGCAGCTTCATCATGTTGAACACTTTTTAAGATATCTTGAGGTTTAATAGTATTTTTGGAAACGGTGCGTCGCACGACGAGTGACAACAAACATTTTTTCATGTTTTTTTTTCTAAACCACTCGTCGGAATGAAGCAAATGATACACTGTTGGAAAGATATCGTCGAGGCGCATCTTTTTTATATCTATTATTTTCTCTAATTCGTTAAATTTTAAGAGCAGTTTTCAATTTAGAAATCGCGGATTTGTGTTTTTCAATTTTTTTTGCAATTTTCGGTATTGTTTTCGCTCTAGTTTTTTAACCGTTTATGAAAAATATGCGTGTAATATGGACGAGGCGCAACTTTTCATATGTTGAAATGTTTTTAAGATTACGGTTTTTAGTTAATTTTGAAAATCGTGCGGCTGACGACAAGAGGCAGCGGCCGTTTTTCGCGAAAATTTTATAAACCACTGGTCGAAATGATTCAAATTATATGCCGTTGGAAAGATATCGATGAGTGGCAACTTGTTCATGTAGAACACTCTCTCCGATTCCTTACGATTTAAGAGCAATTTTGATTTTAACGAAATACGAACACTATGTTTTTTCGCGACACCAAAATCATCGTGTGTACTGCATCAAACAGAAGAACGCACTGCCTCAGACTGAAAACCGCACTACATCAGACGGGCAAACGGACTGATTAATTTCTTTTGTTGGACGCAATTTTTTCCATATGGATAACTGCAGTATGCTTCACATCGGGTGTAAGTGAACAACAACATCATCAAGAAGTGGACCCTATTACTTTTTATTATTGTTTACGTCATAGGTAAACCGTAATTTTTATTGGGTGTAAGTGAACCTCAACACTACCAAAAGTGGACCGCGACACTACCAACACCAAATTGCACACGCGGTCATACACCAGATTTCGTCAAATAATGTTTCCAACATTTCTTTGTTTTACACAGTGAACCACAACACTTCTATAACAAGATGCTTTACAACAAAACTTCACTTTGTTCCATTTGTGCTATAAGCTGACGAACATATGAATTTCTTTTCCATGTTGTCATGTAGCTTCTGCAAACTCCAAAATACAACAAGTGTACTGACTTCCACAAAAATAGTGAACTCCATCATTTTGCACAAACCTATCGTCCACTTCACAATAGAATTTAGAAATGCATATACGATACATAAAAGGAAATGACAACAGTAGCAGTATTGAACCTCTCAAAACACAGAAATAAGCATACGAATTGCACATGGAAACTCTCAGCAACACCGTGCCTAGGAACTGCAAGCCAACATCAACCAGATTGCATCGCTACGCACTCCGATGAATACCCAAGTGAACTGCAGCAAGCAATAGAATTGCATTCTTGGTCTTGAGTTCACCTTTTTTTTCTTTTTTTGTGATGTTTTTCCATCTGCTGCAAACCGTGAAAACTGAACTTCAATTTTTTTGTTGCAACTAGTAGACATGGGTTGAGCTGTACTTCCTCCGTTCCAAATATTTGTCTTTCTAGAGATTTCAACAAGTGACTACATACGAAGTAAAATGAGTGAATCTACACTCTAAAATAGTTCTACATACATCCGTATGTTGTAGTCCATTTGAAATGTCTAGAAAGACAAATATTTGGGAACGGAGGAAGTACTCTCTTCGTTCCAATTGACTTGTCGTGGTTTTAGTTCAAATTTGAACTAAAACCACGATGAGTAAATCGGAACGGAGGGAGTAGTTCCTAGGAGGCAGAATAAAACTGCACGCCGCGTGGGGGATGAGCTGCACACCAGTAACTACCGAGCAACACAAGGCCTGAGCAAGGTCCGGGACGCACTGCATTGCACGCCAGATCCGCGAGCACTGTACGCCAGCAGCATGAGTACTGCACGCCAGCACCACACCGAAGACCTAGGCGAACAACAAATTTTGCGCCCAAGCGAAATCTGAAAATACAAAAAAAATCATGAACTTTGTCAGTGCGTCAACAACAGCGCATCTTTTCCACCTTCTCACGAGGTGCAATGGCGGACCGCTGGGGTCGTCGGCGATGGGCCATGTGCCCTGTGTAGTAGGGCTTCACTGGTGGGTGGTGGTGAACAGAGCGGCGACAGCGCGGAGGTCCGTGTGGACGGCGGCGCACGCGGTTGCTGGTGGTTTAGCGACGGCGCAGGTTGTGCCAGGTGTTGGAGATGGCTAGGCCGAATGGCGGCGCGGCCCTTGGAGGCCCCGGCGGCAGAAGGCGGTGGAGGTCGGGGGGTGGAACGGGAGGAAGGTGGGGTCGTGGGGGAGTGGGAGGAAGAAGGCGGCTAGGAGGGGATTTTTTGTGTGGGAGATGTAGTTCGCTTAGGGGTGGGTGGTCGTTTTCCTAGTAGTTTCCGCAGTGTGAATGGTGTTAGCAGAATAAGCTTGCTGTTATCAGAATAAGACTCTTAAGGGGTGTTACCATAATAGACCCACCATATATATATCAATATCCAAAGCCAAAAGGGTTCCCCAAATTCTGTGATCAAACCTTTGCATAATTTGCATCCTCGATTTTGGTTTATCTTGAGTAGTTCTCTACTATATGAGGGCCTGGAGTTTTCCACTAGCTTCAAAACGAGCCCAAGATCATCAAAATCAGATTCCGTGTGAGAAAGTTATGCACGTTTTACTATCGGGGCGCCTGCAACTTTTGTGATGGCCGGATGTCCAGGACTTGGCCTGATATCCGAGATCCCGAGAACGCCCAGGATGTCCGGGATCCTCTCGGAAATCTGTCCATCTTTGTCCAGAAACTATTTTGAAATGTTGGTTGTGCCCGTCGTATGTTCGACACTTGGCTGGATGTCCGGGCTTCGACTAAATGTCTGGGCCCTATACATTGACAATGTTTTTCTGTCTTCGTGTGCACACTTCACAGTTGCTGGATGTCCGGCCTACGCCCGAATGTCCGGCCCGACACAGCCTTTTACTCTCAAACGTCTAGTTTTGTAGGGACACTACATATACCCCTTCACGACTTCATGGAGGGATTGAGTAACACACTCATGTGAACCCTAGAACACAAAAGGCTCCTTCTCACTTCTCCTATACCAAATCATAGATCCCGTAGAGATTAGTGAGAGTTCTTAAGATATTTTTCAATAAAAAGATAGATCCACTTCCTCTCCCTCTTGTGACCAAAGGAAGTTGTGATTTGAGCAAGTCTTGAGCATTCCACCCCTTGATCTTGTTACTTCTGGAGGTTGGAGACTCCTAGGTGTAGGAGTGCTCCGGTGAGGAATCAACTTGTGATTTGTCCCCCGGATAGTTTGTGAAGGTTTGGAGGCCGCCTCAAGGTCTGCCACTAGTGGTTGGGAATCTCCTTCGGGTGATATCTCAAGGAGAATGGGGTGAGCCTTTGTGGCGCTGGTGTGCCTTCGTTGTAACATCCACCTCTCGAACGATGACTAGCTTCCCTCCAAGGAAGTGAACACCCGGATGCATCCTCGTCTCCGTGTCTTTGACTATCTCTAACTCTGTCTACTACTTGTGTCTTACTTTGGCCTCTTGACCTTGCATTCACTATATATTGTTGTCCTCGTTATATTGTGTTGGTTATTTCCTTGTAGAGATTATTTAGGCGTACACTTTATATCCCGCAATTCATACTTGCTACTATTGATATATCTTGTGTTTAGTGTGAATTGCTAACTTGTGTCATACACTTACTTATCTTGTGATATTTCTCAAGTAAGTTTGTGTAACTTACTTGTGCTTGTTAGTAACCTTGTTGTACTCACCTCATTTAGATTAAGTTGTTGGTGCACTTAGTTGAAGCTAGTATATGGATTTGTTCTTGAAAATTATCCTCTTAGTTTATTTTTGCATTAGGATAAAGCCAAATATGTAGAAGTTTTTAAAACGCCTATTCACCCCCCCCCCTCTAGGCGACATGGTGGTCCTTTCACATATATTTTATATGACAAATCTTTGGATAACTCCTTGAATAGCACCTTGGTCAACACATAATCTTCTTCTAACATCCATGAAACCAACAAATGGTCTTCAAGAAATTAATATGGACAAACCCTTCAAATCTAACTCAAGTCATTCATTAGTCCATAGGAATTGTCATCAATTAACAAAACCAAACATGAGGCACCATGCTCTTTCGGAAGCCTCTATCAATGTCCTACTTAGGCCTTGTTTGGCATGACGGGTTTTCAGGCCCCAAAGGGGCTAGGGGTTATTGGGGATTGGTGAACCCCTCCCACGCACCAAATCCCCTCCCCCTCTGAAACCCTTCCCCATCTATCCATATATGGGCGTTTGGCATGTAGGGACAAACTTGGTCCATTTTTAGCATGAACTTCAACAAAACACTAATAAAAAACCGGTCTTTACTTTTGATCAGGCTGAAACATCAATGATCATATCATTGACTGCTACTGAAAGCAACAAATAATAATCTTTTAAGAACAATGGCATATAAACTATGAACATCAAAGACCATACAGCACAATCAGGTCATAGTTTAAACATCATATGTCAAACACAGTACAAAGGCATGCATCAGGATGTACCGACAACACCTAGGGCGCATCATGTGGTAACTTTTCATTTTCAAGTTGCAACTTCTGTTTCATACCAACAATTCATAATCCACGGCTACATATGAGAACCATGATGTTTCATAAGGAACAGGCAAAAAATATGTCATCGAGTCTGTTTCTTATACTTCATGATCTAAAATAGATATACTCGCTCTCCTTGTGTGAAAAATATAACAAAAATTGTATGTGATGCACTTGCGCCAAATTTAACTTGATGCAAATAGAGAAATCAAGCTCTAGCATCATGTCACATGGATATCTCACATCAAGTACTAGACCCGGAAACTCTCAGCTAAACTTTTATATGTATAGATCATACTAGAAGCATATACAGACACTTTGTTGTGCCGTTTTTGTTTCTAGCGTTTCTCATTTTCTTCTCTATTCCTAGACCAAGTGGCAAATTATGGAGGATCAAAAGAGGTTTAGAATAAGTCTTATGAAAGCATACCAATTAAGTAATAATAAGAACAAGGAGTGATTTAACTTGTAAACTCTAGCCATCTAGTTGTACTTCATACCGATCGCTACAGATATTTGTGAACTGACAATCATGTGATTGTCATTGCTACTGAACTGGCCATCATGTGGTTGTTATTGCTACTGTACTTCATACGCAATTTTCTTCTTCTTCCACGAGAGGCGCGGATTTACTTCTCATGGAGGCATAAATTTGCTACCGCGAGAGGCACGGTCGTGCTTCACGAAAAAGAAAGGAAAAACACATTTTTTTCCTTCCCCGAGAGGCACGGATTTGCTTTCGCGATAAGCATGGTTGTACCTCTCGAAAAGGGAAAAAGAAAGGTCTTTTCTTTTCTTTTCTTCCACGAGAGGCACGGATTTGCTTCCGCAAGAGGCACGGTCGGGCCTCTCAGAAAGGAAAAAATGTGTTTTTTTTCTTCTTCCGTGAGAAGCACGGATTTGCTTCTGCGAGAGGCGTGGTCGTGCCTCTCGGGTTTTCTCGTCCTTTTTTTCGTGAAAAAAGTTTGATGAAACCTATCAACATGAGATCTAATTTTGAAGATCTCGATGCGAGGAATCCAACGGTGAAAATGGTATGAGATTTTGACGCACGGTTTGAGAGATAAAATGTTTTGAATAAATGAATGTTAGAAAAGGAAAACTCCCATGTTACGACAAGTGGCGTACATGAGTGTGACACTTATTGCAACCTGCGATGATGGAAGTGAGATTTGCAAAGAGTGCTCCTTAATTAGTGATTCAGCCTTTTGTCGTGTGTATCCACACCTTATTGCAACCTGCGATGATGGAAGTGAGATTTGCAAAGAGTGCTCCTTAATTAGTGATTCAGCCTTTTGTCGTGTGTCTCCGTGTGGATGAAACAAAGCGTGAATGGTATATCTTTCTTATAGAGAGGATATCATCCAATGCTCATTGATGCGGTTTCTCTCTCGGCCGCGAATATGGGCCGGGCTGTTGGTGCGGTTTCTCTCTCGGCCGCTGATCCGCTTGGTTGCCATGGATCGTTTTTCTTCATCATTACAACATATGCGTTTGTCCGGTTTTATTTGTTTCTTCTTTCTTATTTTCTTCTTTGCTTCTTTTGTTTCTTTCTCTGTTCATCAGATTCCTTGGTTTTCATGTGTTTTACTGTTCTACATCGGTTTCTTTGTTTTTGCTACTTCCTTTTTATTTCTCTATTTATTATTGTTGCTTTCTTTGGTTTTCTTTTGTTTTTCATCGCCTTTTCTTTTTCTTTGTTATAACTTTGGATTTCCTTGTTATTCACCGTTTTTCGTTTGTTCCTTTTTCTTCTTATTCTTCTTCATTTTGCCTTGTATTTTGTATTTATTTTCCTTTCCTTTTTTATAGGTTTTATTGTTTTTTTAACACATATCTACTTTTCTTCGGTACACAATATACATTTTCAGTGTGCACAAGATATATTTTTCCGATGCATGTTAACCATTTTTTTCAAATAAAGAATGTGAATTTTCCTTTTAAACATGTTTTTTAACACATGATCAACATTTTTCAAATACACAAGTCTACATTATTCGTATGCACAAGGTACATTTTTCATACACGTTTAATACTTTTGAAAAATATATGCTCAATATTTTTTCAAATATATGTTTTGAGGCCCATTTTCTTTTTGGTACACATTTTTATATATTTTAATGCACATTGTACATTTTTCTTACACATCATGAATCTTTTTTATATTGCTGTTTAAACTATCTCAATGCATGATTAACATTTTTAAATACTTCTATTTTTTATGTCTACTTGTTTCGAGACAAGTTGTAGAAAATTTTATACATCAGGAACACGTTTTTATATATGTTTTAACATTTTTCAAACACGTAACATTTTTTTAAACATATATTTTGATGCAATGATTTCATACATGTTGCAAATTTTTCATATACATTAGAGAAAAATGTATAGAAGCTTAACAATTATAAACGCAGGATTAACATTTAAGCTAATTATGTAAAGCGAGGAATAATATGTATTTATAATATGTCAGTATTAAAGAAATAAAAAGTCAGAAAATAAAACAAAATCTGCGAATAAAGAGCGCTTGAAACTCCTGCAGTGTCGCGTCAGGCGAGGTTTAGTTGCGAGGTGGGGTGCTGGCGCGCGGTGGAGCTTGAAACTCACTCTTTGCCCCTGGAAGCAGAATCTCGCAACTAGTAAGTGTACAACGACGCCTCAAAGAAAAGCAAATGTACAACGACCCCTCGAAAAGAAAAGGCAAATGTGTACTGCACAAGGGAGGGTGTACTACTTCCGGCACTTGTACTACCACCACCCCTCCCAAAGCCAACGCAGGCCGGCATGAACAATGCCCATCCCGTCCGATCGATCGGTCCAGGAGGATGCTTTGCTAGCTTTATGCGTGTTTGGTGCACGTCCACCCACCGGTGGCCGCCCCTCCTTCCTTGTGCTTCCCTTCCCTGCTACGCATCTTCTTCTTCTTCTTCTTCCTCCTCCTCCTCCTCCTCCTGGCAGGCGTCTATTTAAGTCGTCCCTCGACCGCAATCAATGAAACCAAAACAAGCGCAGGCATCATCAAACCCTTCCTCGGACGACATCGATCGCCGTCTCCCAATCTTCTCCTCTTGACTCCTGCTGCAGCTGCCAACGATGGCCTCTGAGGTACCAATACCAGCTCCTTCCCTGTATCAGTTCTCAGTTATTGTTTGATGAACAGATCAAGAAAATCAATAGGAAGTAGCTAGCCTATGAGAGACTTCTAATTTGTGTCTCGTCTGTATATTACAATATACCCCTTGTTAGATTAGTTGATCATTCGTCAAAAAGAAAGATCGGTTGATCGAAATAAGCTAAGATAATGTTCGATCGGTTAGAATCTAACAGAAACAAAAATCTTTTCATCTTACCATGGGCAGACTGTCGTCCTCAAGGTTGCAATGTCCTGCGGAGGTTGCTCGGGGGCGGTTAAAAGGGTGCTCACCAAAATGGAAGGTAATCCCCTCTCTGCGTCTACCTGCTTCCTTTCAAGGCTACTCCACCAATGCATTTATGCCTACCTATTAGCTTGTCAAAATCAGTTCCAACCACAAAGGGAATGACTAAAAACTTCACAGCGAATCCACTGGAACTGAACTAGAATTCTGTGGTGGGTGGTCTCGCTGCTAATGCTTTGTTGCTTCTCCCGGAGGCAGGCGTCGAGAGCTTCGACATAGACATGGAGCAGCAGAAGGTGACCGTGAAGGGCAACGTCAAGCCAGAAGACGTTTTCCAGACGGTCTCCAAGACCGGGAAGAAGACCGCCTTCTGGGAGGCCGAAGCCACTCCTGCACCGGACGCTGCTGCCCCTGAGGCTACCCCGGCCGCTCCTGCACCGGAGGCTGCCCCGGCAGCAGACGCCGTGCCTGCACCCAAGGCTGCTCCGGCAGCAGACGCCGCGCCTGCACCGGAGGCAACCCCGGCCAACACCGCCGCTTGATGGGCCCGCAAAGATGATGCCGCCGTGACCTTTGAAAACTCCAATATATTGTTGCTGAGAGGGTCATGCATGTGTGGGCGGTTTGCACGATGTTACTTACGAGTTGACTACAACGTAATGCATGGAATAAACAAAGTGTGTATGATTTAGAAAAATGAACACGTCGACCACATGATTTACAATAGATTTCAGTTATATTAATGTTCTACAGCCCTTTCGTTGACGAAAGTGTTCGGTACAGCCGTCCATGTTAAATTTACACAAAATGAAATTTGCAGTACAAAGATACAATGTTGTATTAAGACCTATTTACTGCAAAACAAATGCGGGACATATGTTATATTTGGCACTTTGCTTGAGAGTGCTCGGTTTGGAGAAATCGCACCGAGTCGTCAAGAACTCTCCCAACTACCGTGTATCTGCCACCTTCTTCTATGGGATATGTATACGCAGCTCTCTCGCACATGACAATTTATAATTTGTACCGATTGAATTATTTATACTTAATATTATGTCATTTTTGTGGAATGAAGTATTTGCAGTCGAACTTCGACACTAGCGTCGAGCCCGTGGAGTTGTGCCGGGCGATCGAAACGGGCGGCACTACCAAGTACAAGATGGTGGTGTGCGCTGTGCAGGGAGCACCACTACTCACAGTCATGGACTGTCAGCAGGATCAAGGCAAAATATCAACTCGGCAAAAAGGCATAGTGCAAATGTCTCCTTCCATAGTACTTACATAATTTGCATCATCATACTATAAAATTAGCACCTTAAGTTGTTGAATTTTGTTCATGTTCATGCACACCATGATTTTCACTATGGAGAATCCGGTTTATCATGTTTTTCTTTTGGCAAAAATACGGTTATCATGGTGAACTACAAATGTATATACAAAAAATAAATATCTATGATAATCGCAATGCTACATCTAGAAACTAACAAATACAAATGTATAAAAACTAATTAAAAAATAATGGAGAATACAAGACAAGGTCTATACGGTTGTACTGTGCAAGTCTTATTATAACAATATACTAAAAACAATCCTTTCTTGAATCCTCAAGGATCATGCTCATACTAAAACATATTAAATGTTAAAAATTCAAAATGGATAGAACCAAAAAAGCTTAGCATTTGTAGAAACTCCTCTAACTTTGCATAAGATTTTTTTTTTAATAACTGATATTAACTACCCACTATCACTCGGCAAAAAAAAGTTCATTATCACTTAGAGCTGTGAATTTCAAAGAGGATCCAAGTGTGTACATTGTTATTAGTAACCTCAGAACATGTTTGAACCCGAATAAATACATGTTTGTAGTAGTCAGTGTTTCACATTATTATCTAACTTAACATGTACTCGCTCCGTTTGGAACTAAAAATCGCTGCTTGACGTATGATAGAAAGTGTCTGATCCCTGTACGACACGAAATAAGGACCGTTAATTGCAACTTGACATAGAACTTCACGGTCCATTATACAATTGTACAAGTATTAGATGGGTTTCAATTGTATGTATAATCAGGAATTAGAAGGCCGGTGGGCACTTCTCTCGGAGCAAGGTATGGTGGGACTTGTACCAGAGTTGATGGCTAGCTACCCATTAGGCCCTTCCCAATGCTCCACCATGTATAGATGTTAAGAGTGCCACATAGGTAAAAAGTGACATGGCAAAGCAATTAAAAAGGAGGGAGGACATCATGATGACCCCGGGAGGAAACATCTCTAAGCGCGTCGACCTATCCAAAATGACTAACAACCAATGAATGAAGGAGTTTAATTGTTAAATAATTCAATGCGGGAAGCTTAGCTACAATGGCTAAGCATTTATGCATTGGGGAGACTAGTTGCTAAGATATTTAATGCACATAGCACCTCATGTAAGCACCAATGCATTGGTAGTAGTCTTATAGTCCACTCATTATCCTACATGCAACAGGAAGCTCAATATCATACATGCAACATGAAGATACACTCAAGGCATATAGCTCATGCCCAGAATGTGGGGCTGTCTCCCTTACATATAGCTAACGAAATAGTAGTATTAATGCTTGCATGCAAAGAGTAAGATTGACAATTTAAAAAAAATGGACGATTCATCGTGGCCAACCGCCCCTTTAAACCAGAATGGAGGCAGAGACATTTCAATTAGTATTGGGTCTTGAACATGCATAGACATGCCACAAGCTATTGAAGATTAGTAATAAAAGACAACCAAAAATATATGAAATTAAAGGTTCAGGTTCGTACTCCATGTCCGTAAGGTCATAAATATAGATGAATCTAATGATATATCATAGCTCCAAAAGTTGATGCGCTTTATTAAGACATACCAGAAGATATCAACATAAACTTACTAGTAAGCTATTGGATGTATGCGATTGAGATGTATATTGAAATGATATAAATATTCTTGTTATTATTTTGAACATTTTTGTAGTGTTAGTAAAAGTCAAAATCAATCATTTTTTCCCTATTTATACTGAACGGTTTTACTTCACCATAGCTCATCTGGCCATTAATGTATATCACTGGTGCGAAGAACCAAGCATGCAACTCAACATGACTACATTGTTTCCGAATATAGAAATAGACATTGTAGTTACTGCACGCTATTATTTCCAAGTTTTGTAGTCGTAGTCATGTGTGGAACACGCCATTTCTGATCAACAGTATGCACAGTAACTACTTGCAGTATATATACGCGAGGAATGACCAACCATCACTAAATATAATTGATCCCGCATAGCTTCATCATTGAAGCCCTACAACCAAAGCAAACCCTAAAACAGCCACCACAAAATCTTGAAACCAACCATAGGAACAATCATGATGGCGAGTGCCATGCCACTTCTAATGTGCCTTGTGGCAGCCATGCTGCCCCTCCAGTTGCGGCGGAGTAAGCATCATATATCCCTTCGAGGTAGGACGTGGCTATTGTCGGGAAGGTTTCAAACTAACTTACATCAACACCACTCATCATACTACTCACAACACCACCCATCTTACTCACAAGCTCTTCTTTAAAGACCTACTTATTCGAATATAACACCACCAATCTCATTGGTTTCTACTCAAGTATGTGTGTGCATAATCAGAAGGCAAACATGAAACATGCCTGCTCTATTGAGTTGGGCTGCTGCTAGCTCTGTCTCAGTGGCATGCAAGGCTTTAGGCCAGACTTGCCCGACACCCTAACATGTACCCAGTCTTGGATATCAAGCTTTTCTTGTCAGCATGTGGGTACACTTTCCTTACAGATGACATTATTCAGCTCAGATAGACCTACAAAATGTCCTGGTGGCAACCTTTGACATGGCCGCCATAGACCAACGAACCTGTGCAAGTGCCAAACTGAATACTGCAAGCTACGCATGTGAAGGTCGAAGCTATTGCACGAATCTATCATTTGGACGAGGATACAAGTGTTAGTGCCCACAAAATGTCCTAGTGGCTTGTGCCCTCCTCGTAGTCTAAAATAAATACATCAATTAGGTGTAGCAGGGTATATCATATAGTATAAATATTTCTTTGTGGAATTGCGCTATGGCTTCTTTCATATGCAAGCAAAATACGTTTAGAACATTTGATTACAGATCCGATTATCGCAATATATTTTCCGACTTTTCTCCCACTTCGAGAATATTAAATTCAGCATAGCAATAACTTTAAGACCACCCCCCTCCCCGCGCAGTGCACAAGAAAACAACTTTACTAGAACAGCTGCAATAACTGATAGATAACTCTGACACATTGGTTGCTTCATCAATTCGTCATTCATTTACCACGCGTTATTATTTCCAAGTTTTGTAGCCATAGTCTCGTGTGGACCACGTCATTTGGGATCAACGGTATACACAGTAACTTCTTGCGGTATATATACGCGATGAACAGCCAACCACTAAATAGCACTGATCCTGCATAGCTTCAACCCAGGAAACCATGAAGCCAAAGGAAATCCTAAATAGCCATCACAAAATCCTGAAACCGGCAGCAGGAACAATCATACTGACAACACCACCCATCATGCTCACAAACTCTTCTTTAAGAGTGGGCTGCAACTTAATTGCTAATTGCGCCAGCCGAGTCTTGAACTCAAGACCTCTTGACTCCGATACCATGTAGAACAGCACAAACCAACTAGTTCAAGCTGATGGGGAATACGTGAACACTTCATCTCATATATGGCTCCCTTAGGCCTAAACATGGACCGAAAGTGGGCTATAATTTAATTGCGCCATCCGGTCTTGAACTCAATACCTATTGGCTGCAAGTTTGTGCACCTAATTAGTTCACCCATGAGCTAATGTTGATGAGTAAAGGTGGATATGCAATTATACTTTAACACTTCCCCTCACGTGTGGCTCCCTCAGACCTAAACATGGACCGAAAGAGTGCTGCATTTTTTTTAGAAAATGTGGGCTATGCATTTATACGTCAACAACATGCAAGGCTTTGGGCTCAGACTTGCCCTCCGCCCTAACATGTACCCAGTCTCAGATGTCAAGCTATTGTTATCAACATATGGGTACACTTATAGCTGAGATTTGTTCAGGTCGGATAGACTCACAAAATATCCCAGTGGCAACCTTTGACATGGCCGTCATAGACCAACCAAATTGTGCGAGTGCCAAACTGAATACTAAAAGCTATGCATGTGAAGGTTGAAGCTACTACACGATTCTATCATTTGAAAGAGGATACAAGTGTCAGTGCTCACGTCATGGCAATCCTTACATTATGGATGGCTGCAAATGTATGGCTTCCCTGTGTCGGCCCTAGGCTGTGGCAAAAGGTGCGGCGTCCTAGGGCCCATCATAAATAAGGGCACAATATATCTACATACTTAAATAAAATGCAAAAAAAATTGATTTGCAAACCAAAAAATCAACATGGAAGGGGGCATATGCCCCCCCTCCTCGGCGGACTTCACCATGTTGTATTTATTCAATAATTATTTATAGTTGAATACATTATAATCATTATTTGCATCATATAATCACATATAGATGATTGTATTGAGACCTTATTTGCCAACTAAAATTATGTTTTTATGTTAATGCCTTTATATTTTTTATGATATACGATATATATTGTTGAAAGTCTATATGTTAGTATGTTAATGTTCATTGTGCCTCAGTCGCACTAGGGCCTCTATAATGATAGGGCCAGCCGTGTCCCTATAACACCCATCCACACTGTCACCTTTTCAAAATAAAATAGAAAGAGATTACCTTAGGTAACTTGATTAGAAATAGTAATAGCTTGCCATACATCAATTTGGTTTCGTTTTCAATTATATAACTGTTAACATGGAATGGGGGGTTGGGGGGGGGGCTTTTGCTCTCCTGATAGTCGAAAATAATTACATCAATTAGGTGCAACACGGTATATCATATAGTATAAATAATTCTTTGTGGAATAACACTATGGTTTCTTTCTTATATAAGCACTATACATGTAGAACATTTGAGTACAGATTCGATTGCCACATTATATTTTCAGACTTTCCTCCCACTTCAAGAATATTAAATTCAGAATAGCAATAACTTTTAGATCTCCCCGGCAAAAAACAACACCTTCAATATCTGCACTTTCTGTAATAAAACACCTGCGATAACTGATACTCCCTCCGTAAACTAATATAAGAGCGTTTAGATTACTAAAGTAGTGATCTAAACGCTTTTATATTAGTTTATAGAGGGGGTATGTAAGTTTGACACATTGCTTGCTTCATCACATCATCGTTTAGATAAACGGCAAAATGAAAGGTCGTATCTAAGTTGAAAAGGAAAATAGGAAACTCATTCATCACTACATATTGTGTTCTGTATGTATGCCGGCGAAATCTTGATCATCACTTTGGATGATAAATACAAGTGACCCATCAACTGAAGCATTGGACATTTAAAAATTATCTTCAGATGTAAGGCGGGAAGAATCAAACAAATGTGAATAATTATTTCCTTATATTCATTAAAACAAGTAGGACTACCAGGAGCATTAAACGTTCATACCCACTGTTCCCAATTTGACGAAATACAACCATTAGTATGAAACCAATCAGATAATTATTGGGATTATCATCCCGTAGTTCCAGCTTTTACTACCAAAAATGGTCATTGAAGGTAATTGTGGTACACAGTTTGAAATCCCAAAATTTTAGAATTGTTGAAATTTCATGAAAAATATAAATGTTGTTTTCATATAGGGGTGCATGGCACACAGGAGTCAAATGCATTTTCCCACATATTTGTCTTTCTTCTAGCGTGCTTTGTTAAATTTGACATATACATAGTAGGCATATGTATTTACTTATGAGGAAATTCTATATTTCTTTGAAACTTCAAAATGTGCTCCCTATGATTTTCAAGCGGGCTCCACAAGAGCCCTTGTCAGTTTGTGTTTTCCACTGGTCATGCCTACTATCTACCACTGTTCAAGATATCTTCCGATATGCCGATAAATTATCGCTTACCACTGTTTGACCGATAAGATACATCGGCCGATAAATCAGCCGATATGGCGATAAATCGGCCGATATGCCGATAAACTGGCCGATTTACCCCTTATCATGGGTCGACCGATAAGTTCCCGATAAGCGATATCCCCAACATTGCTATCTACCAAACCGAGACATGAATAATGTTGGCCAGTTGATCTCCATAGACTAGGGCATTCAAAATAATGTGTGGGTTCCCTGTTAATTAGAGTTGAGGAGGGAAGGAAAAAAGAGAGTTGAATAGGCCTACTCACACGGTCCCTGTTAATTCAGGTTGTATGGAGCTTCCTCTTATATTCTCACCACACATCAAACAATGTGAAACCCGCTAAAAAAAACAGACAATGTGAGACTAAGGCCATGTACAACGCGGCGTTAATGATGGGCGCTAAGGGCATGTATAATGGTTGATAAGACCATCTTATTTTAAGCCTCGCATGTAATTTAGAGAAAGCAATAAAAACGGTGTATAATAGATGATATCTTAGTCTTATCTTTGTTAATTAGATATCCCTCAATGTATAGGAAAATGGTTGTGTATTCCTGGGAGTACGTACTCCCGCTCCTCATATACCACATAAATGAATCTTTTATACCTCTTTATTATTTTTAATATACTTCATTAGTAATTATTAGATATCCCAAAATGAGTTTCATGAAAAAATTCATATGAGTCTACATATTTTTAAATATTTATGTATATACTGATGTGTTTATACGTGAAAAATATATATTACGAAAATTACGTCGCAAATGATATTTTTTCAACAAAACTCGTATTGCGGTATCTTAAAATATTTAATAAAGTATATTGAGAATGATAAAAAGGTATAATTAATGCGTATATAGGGTATATTGAGGATGACAGTATATACTCCCAGAGTACAGAAAATGAGATATATATATATATATATATATATATATATATATATATATATATATATATATATATATATATATATATATATATATATATATATATATAGCCGGTCTATTCTTATAACATTATGAGAATAGTATTCTCATAACACTTCCGAACTGCTTTGTTTTACTGCATTGGAAAGCTATGCGCACTGCACAGATACTGCAACAGAACCTCATGTTTGAAAAAACTGTACGTGTTGTTTTTTCGGTACCTTTTTTACTCTAGTTTTTAACCGTTTATCGGAATTATGCGTGTAATATACCGTTGAAAAGCTATGAAGTAGACACAACTTCGCCATGTTGAACACTTTTCAAAATTCATCATAGTTTAAGAGCAGTTTCAAAAATCGTGCGGCTCACAACGAATGGCACCGAGCATTTTTTTCTAAACCGCTCGTCGGAATGAAACGTATGATACACCGTTGGAAAGGTATCGTCGGCGTGCATCTTTTTCATATCTATTATTTTATCTAATTCGCTACGGTTTAAGAGCAGTTTTGAATTTACTAAATCGCGGAATTGTGTTTCTCGATTTTTTTTTCAAATTTTCGGTACTGTTTTCACTCCAGTTTTCTAACCGTTTGTCGAAACAAGGCGTGTAATATATCGTTGGAAAGCTACGAATGAGGCGCAACTTTCATATGTTGAAATGTTTTTGAGATTCCTTACGGTTTTTAGTTAAATTTGAAATTGTGCGGCTGACTACGAAGGGTAGTGGCCGTTTTTCGTGAAATTTTTACAAAACGTTGGTCGAAATGATCCAAATGATACAACGTTGGAAAGATATCGTCGAGACGCTACTTTTTCATGTAGAACACCACCTCTAATTCATTATTGTTTAAGAGCAGTTTTGAAATTACAAAAATGCGGAAACTCTGTTTTTCGCGACACCCAAATCGACGCGTTTTTTTGCGCTTCCGAACTGCATGTTACTGCAACACAGAGACCAGTGAACTGCATTTTTGAAAAAACTGTACGTGTTGTTTTTTCGTACCTTTTTTGCTCTAGTTTTTTAACCGTTTATCGGAATTATGCGTGTAATATACCGTTGAAAAGCTATGGAGTAGACGCAACTTCGCCATTTTGAACACTTTTCGAGATACATCGTAGTTTAATAGCAGTTCGAAAATCGTGCGGCTCACAACGAATGGCAGCGAGCGCTTTTTGCGTTTTTTTCTAAACCGCTCATCGGAATGAAACGTATGATACACCGTTGGAAAGGTATCGTCGGCGCGCATCTTTTTCATATCTATTATTTTTTCTAATTCGCTACGGTTTAAGAGCAGTTTTGAATTACTAAATCGCGGAATTGTGTTTTTCGAATTTTTTCAAATTTTTGGTACTGTTTTCACTCTAGTTTTCTAAACGTTTGTCGAAACAAGGCGTGTAATATATCGTTGGAAAGCAACGAACGAGGCGCAACTTTCATATGTTGAAATGTTTTTGAGATTCCTTACGGTTTTTAGTTAAATTTGAAAATCGTGCGGCTGACTACGAAGGGCAGTGGCCGTTTTTCGTGAAATTTTTACAAAACGTTGGTCGAAATGATCCAAATGATACACCGTTGGAAAGGTATCGTCGAGACGCTACTTTTTCATGTAGAACATCCCCTCTAATTCATTACGGTTTATGAGCAGTTTTGAAATTACAAAAACGCGGAAACTCTGTTTTTCGCGACACCCAAATCGACGCGTTTTTTGCGCTTCCGAACTGCATGTTACTGCAACATAGAGACCAGTGAACTGCATGTTTGAAAAAACTGTATGTGTTGTTTTTTCGGTACCTTTTTTGCTCTAGTTTTTTAACCGTTTATCGGAATTATGCGTGTAATATACCGTTGAAAAGCTATGGAGTAGACGCAACTTCGCCATGTTGAACACTTTTTGAGATTCCGCACGATTTAAGAGCAGTTTTGAAAACGATGAACTGCATGTTTGAAAAAATTGTACATGTTATTTTTTCGGTACGTTTTTTGCTCTAGTTCTTTAACCGTTTATCGTAATTATGCGTGTAATATACCGTTGAAAAGCTATGGAGTAGACGCAACTTCGCCATGTTGAACACTTTTCGAGATTCAGCACGGTTTAAGAGCAGTTTGGAAAACGGTGAATTGCATGTTTTAAAAAACTGTACGTTTTGTTTTTTCGGTACCTTTTTTGCTCTAGTTTTTTAACCGTTTATCGGAATTATGCGTGTAATATACCATTGAAAAGCTATGGAGTAGACGCAATTTCGTCATGTTGAACACTTTTCGAGATTCCGCACGGTTTAAAAGCAGTTTTGAAAACGGTGCGACCGACGAATAATGGCAGCGAGCGTTTTTTTGCGCTTCCGAACTACACAAGAAAACCGCACTGCATCAGGGTAGGAGCCGGCGCGACGGTGCTGGCGGAAGGAGGTGGGGCGGCAGCGCGGGGGTAGGAGGCGGGGCAGTGGTTGCTGTCCTCGGGGCGCTTCGCGCTAGAAACCTATTTAAGTGGGGGTGTTATGAGAATAAGGTTTTTGTTATGAGAATAAGGTCTTAAGGGGTGTTATGAGAATAGACCTATACCCCTCCCCTCCCAGCCTCCTTGCGCGGCAGCGCCCCTGCGGCCGGCGGCGTCCCCATCCCCTCCCAGACTCCTTGCGCGGCAGCGCCCCTGCGGTCGGCGGCGTCCCCCTCCCCTCCCAGCCTCCTTGCGCGGCAGCGCCCTGCGACCGGCGGCGACCCCCTTCCCTCTGCGCCTCCTTGCGCGGCGCGCCATTCCCCTCCCCTCCCCGCCTTCTTGCGCAGAGCGCGCGCGGAGCGAACGGCGGCGCCCCCTTCTCCTGATCTTCTTGCGCGGAGCACCGCCGAAGCACTCCCTCGGCGAGCCTTCTTCCGCGGTGGCGGTTAGGAAGCGACGCCGCCCTCACCTTCGCCCCAACACCACCGAATTGATCTATGTGCGCCACCGCCTCGATTGAGCGCCCCGTTACCTGCACCCCTGCCACAGATCCGAGCCTATGCCCTGGGAGATACGCCGCCGTTAACCCAGCTGAAGCATCCAGCCTCGGTTATGCATGGCAGGGGGAAGAGAACTGCAAGGATGCCTTCTCCAGCAACCTCGCAGTCGTCGTGGATGCGAACTGCAATGGTGCCCATCCAGCCTTCTCCCGCGACAATGGCAAAAGTTGAAAAAGCCCATGAGTTCCTGCAGCGGAGGTGGAATGCACGCCAATAGCAGGCCGAGCTGCATCTGCAGAAGGAGAGAACTGCTCTCAGCAAGAAAGTCACGCTTGCAGATAATGTAAGAAAATCACATACCCAACCCCCCACCTCCAGTTGTAGTGCCTTTTTTATCACCATGCAGTGCCCTCTTGCGTCAACTGCAGTGCCATGTATCTCCCAGTAAAAAACAGAAAAGATACTTCGAAAAAATGAAAATGCACTATGGCTGAAAAATGCAGTCCACCATGACTTACATATGTAGAGCGTTGTGGCTTAAAACTAAAGTGCATTGTTTCTTCATGTTAACTCCCAGTGCCCCTGCTATAGAATGAAAAATTGAAGTGCAATTTCTCAAGTTGCATATATAATGATATATAGTACGAAGATGCAGTTCATTTCACTGTTAGCGTGCATAATAGCTTTGGCTTAATACTGTGCAGGAAATTACTATGCCTCCAAACGAGAAGATACCTCGATTGATTCACAACACAAAGCCCCTGAACTGCATTGGAAGAGAAGAGTGGGAGATGGCTGGATGGATAACACCTGAAATACCTAGGGGTTTCTTTAACACAACAAACAGAACTGCATACTCGGTGGAGGAAGATGTAGAGGATAAAGATGAAAACAGTGGACCAAACATCACTCGAGATGGAGAAGGCAGTGAAGCAAAAAGCGCGCAAGATGAGGAGGACGACGACGATCTGGTCTTCATGGGGGAGCATGCGCAGAAAGATGATGAGGAGGATGATGATGAAGAGCAAATCATAACAGTTATGCAGCCAAGGTACACGCGTGTCTTTGAAACATTTGGCCAGCAGATCAAAACGGATGATATAGCACCTCCACAAGCCAATGTTGAAACCTAGCAAGTTCGGCAAGTTCATGAGCAAACGATTCGTCGACGAAGAGACAGTGGAATTCCACCCAGGCCGCCTACTGCGCAACAAAAGAATCAGAAGAAAAATCAAGAAGAGCCACAAGCAACCAAAAAAGTAAAGTTCTCAACACTTCTGCCTCCTCGCAATCCTAAATTACACAGATCTATTGTCACTCCTCCATGCCCAATAAACATCGGTGAGCTGCAAACACCGTTAGAGAAAAAACAGTACACACATGTAAGCTTCCTTGCCTAACTAGTGCAGTTCACTTACGCATTCTTTCAACTTGTGCATTCTCATTGACAAAAAAACATTCTGTATTGTGTGTGCAGAATGAGAACATGCTCCAAGAACTTGTGCCTCTGAAAGGTATGCAATTCACATCATACGCTGCGGCGCGAGACTTCTACAACACGTATGCGAGGCATGCAGTCTTCGGCACACGCAAAAACGGCGGATACAGAACAAACAGATACGTAGTGTGCTCAAAGAAAGGCAGAAGCAAGGAAACTGTCACAGATTATGACAGAAAGCGAGGGAAAACATCAAAGAGGACTGGCTGCAAGGCAAGAATGAGATTGAAGAAAATCAAGGATGTGATTGTGATAGCAGAGATTGAGCTCAATCACAACCACAGGATGATTGAGAGGCCGGCTATGCTTCTGCACATGCACTCACATAAGACGGATGATCCGTTACTTGATAAACTAGTGAAGGACATGCAGAGCGACAACCTGACGCACACGCAGATGATGTCAACCATGTCAAGAATGTCAGGAGGGCTACACTTTATGGGGCGCACTAGCCGTGACTGGGTGAACAAGTACGTTCACTAAACAAAAACGATATCTCGTCTATTTCATGCAGTTCGCTTGTGCATTTATGTATGTCTCTAATGCTGCAAGTATATTATTATTTCGAACTGCAGGAAGCACCAATTCGCGAGGGAGGAAACAGAAGACGATGTGAAGAAACTCCTGGCTTTTTTTGAGAAAATGCAGCAAATAAACCCGGAGTTCTTCTATGATTACGACAAAGATGTCGATAACCGTGTGCGAAACATATTCTGGGCGAACGCGAGCTGCCGGGGATCCTACGAAGATTTTGGAGATTGTGTCACATTTGACACGACCTACAAGACCAACAAGTTCCACATGCCTCTGGCCGTCTTCGTTGGAGTCAACCACCACCTCCAAAGTTCAATATTTGTTGTGGCTCTCATCAGAGACGAAACAATACCGACTTTCGAGTGGGTGTTCCGAACGTTCTTGCGTTGCACGAACAACAAGCGGCCAATCTGCATACTTACAGGTATGCTAAAAAAGAATGGGTTTAAATAACACTGCAGTTAACTGTCAAGTTTTGTAGTCCATTTCTTCCATCCAACGAAAAATCAGCAAAAGCAGAAAAAGATATGCAGTTCTCTCAATAACTCACTGCTTAGTTTTTTCAAAAACATGCAGATCAATGCCCCTCCATGGATGCTGCGATAAAAAGTACGCTAATAGGCACGCTGCACAAGTTATGCCGTTGGCATATACTGAAAAAATACAAGGATCACATGTCCTTGCTGTACAAAGCGTATGAGACATTCAAAGATGAGCCGACCTTAGTTCTCAACCACCCGCTAATGCCATCAGAGTTTGAACGCGCTTGGCATGAGCTCATGGAGAAGTATAACGTGCAAAATGATGAAATTATGAAGGCGCTCTGGACAGACCGAAAAGAATGGATATCAGCTTACTACAAGGAGGTGTTTTGTGCACGGATGACGTCGACACAGAGAAGTGAAAGCATGAACCGGATCTTGAAGAGGAACTTTGTCAAGGAAAGACACGACCTACACATCTTTGCATCACAGGTGGACAGGTGCATCCAGACAAGGAAGGGCGTCGAGCACGCGGAGACCATAGCTAATGAGGTATATAACCAGAGCAAAGTTTTTAAGCTAGATGAGCAATTAATAAAACACTACTCGCTTTCTTGATTTTTACTGTGAAAAACAACTACTTAACTGGTTTTCTTTGTTTCACAGACGGAAATAAAGACTACTACTCAGTTTGGTTTCGAGGTTCAGCTCTCCAAGATTTACACCAGGGCGGTCTTTGCTGACTTCAAGCAAACACACTACCGCAGCACTACATTCAAATCAGAGCAGTCCCCTAACAACCCGACGAAATATTTGGTGCGCCACTACAACCGGTATGAGGATTTTGATTGGGCAATACACGAGTTCCAGGTAGTTGCTGATGTGACAAACGGTATCTACGAATGCGAATGCAAGCTGTGGACACACACAGGTCACTGAGACAAGAAACAAAAAATAAGCACACAAAAAACATAATGAAGTTCACTTATTGCTAGTGGCAAAAAGAGATGAAAAAAAAACCTTAGTGAAGTTCACTAGAAAAGAAAAACCAGGACGTATTTATAATGCAGTTCACAAACAAAAATTCAAAATGTTGCATATTTATGTGAAGTTTGCTGACACGAACAACCCAAAAAATTCTTTTGCGGCAGGCCTGTTCTGCGTGCACATCATTTGCATGGTAGATCAGCTGCGGGTGGACAAAATACCTGAAGAGTACATATTGAAGAGATACACACGGAACGCGCGCCAAAATGCAACTTTGATCGCAGAGACTATGAGCAAACTGCTCCAGATGGGAGTTCGATGTTCTGCCGTAGGAGACTACTTGCGGAAACAGCGATGGACCTGGCAAACAGGGGTGTCAAATCGGATAGAGGGTACAACAGAGCTTTAGCTGGGATGAGAGCACTCATACAAGAAGTCGACGTAATAAATGAAGAAGAAGAAGCAGAGAACATCATGGATGCGCGGAGTGAAGAACAAGGAGAGGAGCGCGAACATGCCGCTGATGGTGCAGCTCATAATATGGATGACACAATTCTTCCCCCACCTGTTTCAAACACAAAAGGGAGAAAGAAAGAGAGCAAATCAGCCAATAAAAAAGCTGCAGCAAATGAAAAAAGTCCTGAAAAAAATAGGAGGCCTGATCCAGAACTGGACAGCGAAGGAAGACCACTAGGGGTAAGGATGTGCAAATCATGCAATAAGATTGCGGGGCACAACTCAAGAACATGTAAGGAGCGACTGAAAAAAATCCAGGCTGAAAATGCCGCCACAGATCACCAAGCTGACCAACAAGATGATATGGCAAAGAGAAGACTATGTAGCGTCTGCAACAAGAGAGAGAAGCATAACGCGAGAACTTGTCCAAATAGAATAGAAGAAAAAGATGAAGAAGATGACGAAGAAGATGCTGACAAAGAAGAGAATGAGGAAGAGAGCGAAGCTGATGTAACTGAAGAGCAAGATAAGGAAGCAGAAGAGGAAGATGAGGAAGAAGAAGAAGAAGATGAAGACATTGAAGAACCATCATCAAAAACGAGGGGGAGAGGCAGAATGCAGAATCCAGCGCGTAGGCAAGCATCACAGTCACATGGTCGCGTTACGAGGGGTAATGCGAACAACAAGAACAAAACAGAAGCAGCAACAACCATTGAAACAAATGCAGTGCAGAATTTGAGAAGAAGCAACAGGAAGAGGACGTAGCTCAACACATATACAGTTTTACCTTTTAAAAATATATTAACTTCATCCTTTTATATATTGTATCGTATATGAGATATAGCTTGTGTTCAATGGACTGCAAAAAAAGAATTCAACATGTAATATTGAAGTTCAAAATGAATAGATATAACATAAAACAGATATACTTTGTGATCAATGTGCTGCGGGGGTATGCTTGATAAAATGCAGTTCTCTTCTATATGAAAGAAATAAGATGAGAATGTCATTCTCATAATGCAGTTCTCTTATGTATGAAAACCCTGAGATCAGAATGTCATTTTGAGAATGCAGTTCTCTTCGTCGTATAGAATCTGAGATGACAGTGAATCAATATAGAATGCAGTTAGAAGAAAAATCTATAGAGTGAGACTAGGCTTCACGTACAGTGCAGTGCGTGCGTGGTGTGTTTAAAGCTCACAGTGCAGTCCACTTCGAGTATACAGCGCAGTGCGCTTAGTGCAAAAAATGTAAAATTTGAGCTCTCACTTAGCAGACACGGTTGATTTTCTATCTTCTAATACAATTTTTCCAAAATTTTGAACCTCGACGACAAACACGTTGAATTCCTCTTTGCTGTCCCATGTGATAAGGTGAGATGTAGTGCGGATACGTATATTTAAACAAACTTGGCTGCTACTCATATGAGTGAATGTAGTGCGCTACGAACATGTTACAATTCACAAGGAGGAATTGGCTGAAAGCTCCATTATGTACATATTTGACATTATCACTGTCTGCCACGAAAGAAAAACACAAAACTAACTAGACCGGAATATACAAAAGCACACAGCATGGTGTGAAAAAGTTTTGCAGATCGAGAACTACACACAGCGACCATACATACTGTTTACAGAAAGTTTTGGAGCACACACGAAAAGACATCAACACACATAAAAAGATCTGCTATCATTCCATGCCTCATCCTGCTCCTGTGAATCCAATTTTGGAGAAAAGCCAAGAGAAATGCAGAGATTTCTTAGATCCTCCGGGAACTCGGTGACTACGACCATGTTCTCAGGGTGGAAGAGGATCTGGAACAAGAACTCAGCCTTCCATTCCTCAACAGCAGCTTCCTGCGATGAAGCAAAAAAAAAATTACAAGATCATTTACAAAAAAGAACTAACAAAAAAAATCAAAGAATGAGGGATTATTATTGGGTTAAAAAAAGATACTTACATTACGCTTTGCGAATTTCACAACAAAGCTTTTGCCGTCGTAAAACTGAGCCATCTTCAGAACAAAGAAGCCGCACTCGTTGGGGCCCTGCTCAGGGGCGCCCAAAAAGCTAGCTTTCTTTGAAACATCGACCCAGTCTACCGACTCCTTTCTCTTGTACTCTTTTTCTCCGTAAACCTTCTTCAACAATGCAGTCATCCTGATCATCTGGTGAAAAATAAAAAAATAAAAAATACACATCACAAAACTGTTGTTCGACACGCACACGGGTGAAAAGAAGAAGAAGCTGAAAAAGGAAAAAATTTACCATTTCAGTGCGGTCGCTGTGGTATTCAGACTTATGCCACCTCGTTGTTTGATCAAACGGTCCGCTGTATCTCCTAGTGTCATGAATATCAAGGGTCTCATGGTGCCTATTCATCGTGTATAGCGAGTAATGCTGGTCTTTCAGCCGTGGTAACAGAATCTGATTTTGTTTCATCAAAATTGTTATGGGTTTGATGAGTGAAAAAGGATTACTGGAAAAAATGGGAGAGAAAATAAGTACATAAGGCTGAACCAGCAAATCTGATAACTTACTAATTTGCAATCAAGAAGGTTCTCATCATCACGAACAAAAACTTTGAACTGCTTTGCTGCATCGTCAACATTAAACTTGCCATGGACAAAAGGCAACACAACGTTTCCATCTTTATCTCTATCTGCGTGATCATTCATTTGAAGCACATACTGCGAGTGGGTAATTCACAAAAGAATGTTAATGCAGTTCCCCCTCAAAGTTCACTCTGGCGCTTAATGAAAAACAGATCACACTTCTCTAACAGTATGCAGTTCACACTTCTCCCAATTTGTTTCATTTAAGATACATGGGTTAAACACAATAATGTATGCAGTTCAGTACATTGCTAAAACAAATTATTAGACACTATTAACTGCAGTTCACTCCAGCAGAAAAAATAAAAAAGGGGAAAAAGAGAAATACCGTGATAAACAAAGGGGACAGAAGAACGCGTTCGCCAGATCGATAAACCACATTCATATGCTCGTCATTCTTCCAGTACCTGATGATATGATCCATCAAATTCGAGTCCATGAAACCAGCTCTGGTGAAAGTTAAGAACATGTAGTCCACATTCACAGTGTAGACTTCGACGGGATTCCTGTGCATGAAAAGCGCGCACCTGCACAAAACAAACGGCGAAGATGGGGGGATTAGGAACACAAAGGAAAAACACACAAAACATTACACACATTAAAAATCAAAGTGGAAAAACTAACGCAAAAAGAACTGACTCGCTGTATTTCTGCCTGAATGGTGTGCTCGTGATGAGTTGCAAGACTTTCCTCATCTCCGCAAGATAGCTGAAACTCGCAGGCTTCAACTTCTGTACCGGAGATCTAAACTTTGATGGCTTCTTTACAGGCCTCTTATTTGATAGAACTAGTGCCTCGCTGTCGGTTGGGCGTTCCACAACTGCGCTCCTGGTCCTCCTAGGCACTGGTGGTGGCCTCTCAAAATCATCATCAGTATCTTCAGCATTCGGAGGGTTGACTGCTTTCTTCCCACGCTTGACCTTGACAGGAGATTTCTCAAGAGCTTTTTCATTCGAAGTGCCGACACCACTCCTCAACCTCTTACACACCGGTTCTTTTCCAAGCTTAACGGGGGGTTCATCAAGGACAAAATTCTGAATCGTTGGAGTGTGAACCTGAGTTTCAAACAAGGAAGTACCACCTTAGTGTGCGCCTTCGTCAAAGCCTGCACAAAAAATGGATAATGAGCAAAATGAAAAGAATCATCAAGTTCACTAACGAAAGTCATTTCAACATGCAAATGAGGTTCTACTAAAAGCTTAACAAAAGTAGTGGACCTCCCCTTTCTGTATCAATGAAGTTCACTTAATAAAAGGGTGTGTGACTGAAAAAATGTAATAACCTTCTTTAAAAATTAAAAGTGATGTCAGGTCCAGACAGCAATGCGACGAGGTGAGCCAACTATATAGCATCACCTTCCTGATGTAGCCAATGTGCTCCTTCCCAAACTTGGCAATTGTTTCACCTTCCCAGGCCTGCATGAATTGGAACATGTAAAATCCACAATCATGCCTGCAAGAAAACCAAGATAAACACATTACTAATGCAGTTCACTCAATAATGAAGTGCTACTGATGTTAGTAAAACAATGCAGCTCCCTACACACAAAACCGAGGGAGAACAACTAATAACACATTAGTAATGCAGTTCGCTCAAGGGAAAGGTGCTTCTAATTTAGTAAAAACAATGCAGCTCACTTACACAAAAAAACTGAAGGAGGAAAAAGAAAGGAAAACAATTACAAACCCGTTTCCCTGTTGCGGGACATTAACATGAGTCAGCACGAAGCCATCAAGGGTGGGAGGGTTCAACGGCTCATCGTAGCTTGCGCTGCCATCTTTCCAAACTTTTTTGATGTTCCTGACTATTTTCCTGAAGACAAGATTTGCAGGAGCGCTATCGGCGCCGTTCAATGAGTCGAGAAACTCAAAACGCTTCTCTCGCAGGTTCAAAGTGACCAAGCAGTAGTGGCCTATCGCGTCCTTCATTGTTGCGGGAGGAGGATCAAATGTTGCAAACATAATCTGAATTAAAAAAGAATAAAACAAACCAGATGAGAACATAGAAAAACAGAAAACTTATTTTCAAGATGACGAAAATGGTCAAAATGCGTTACCAAGTTTTTCTTGTCCACACGTTCCTCTGCGCTTGAAGAAAACATCTTTTTCAAAGCCCTATTTGTGGCACCGCCGTTCCAAATGGAATTCTGCCAAAAAGACAAAACCAGAGAGTTAATGAAAATGCTTATAGCACAATAAAAATTGGATAAGGGATAAATATAAATTAATGAAAATGCTTACACATAGGTTGTACGGGACAATCATCGTTTGAGATCCTTTGAACCTCTCAGCTAACATAGAGACGCCAATATTTGCGAGGCGCGTGCTCAGCGTTCCATACGACCAAAAAGACTCGCCAACCTGACCGATAGTAAAATCACCAAACTCGCCCTTGAATGCAACTAGATGCCTTCAGACAAGAAGAAAAAAGCCTAGCAAAAAGTGATAAGATGGGTGTCCCTGAAAAAATAACATATTAAATAACCGTGGTGTAAGACAAAAAATGTCATACTTCTTCTTATTATCCCTCCTAGCCCTCATAACAACGTCATATAACTCATTGTATCTTCTCATAAGAGCTGGATTAATGCTCGAAGGAGTAACAACAGGTAATTCCTCATCTGCATACAGTGTGGGAACGATATCAGAGAATAAAACAACACGGTCTAATCGCCTGGGAAAGAACAAAAATAATGCAGTCCGCTTACCTTCGGTTTCAGAATACACTTCTTGCGGCTGCTCAGATCCATCTTCACTGAGCGTCAAGTGATCCAGCCCGGTAATATCATCGTCAAGCGACGCTTGATTGCTCATGTCCTGAGAGAGTCTTGGCTGTTCCTCTTCAGAACCAATCGAAACTGTCTCAGCTGGGACTTTGGTTGTCTCGGTTGGGAAAGCCAGATTGCCATCAGATTGCTCGGGGGCGTGAGGGGTGACACAAAATTTCTCAGGCACCTCATCGTTAAGCAACAAAACAGTAGGCCCAACAACACCATCAATGCCAGCGGATGTCCCCGCAGCATCAAATCCAACTCTAGGAGATCCTTCTCTCTCTTCTGCCATTTCAACTGTAACACGAGGAGATCCTTCTCTCTCTTCATGCTTATCACCATCCACAATATCCTCCCTTCCTTCTCTCTCTTGTGCCTTATCAGCCTCAGCAGAACACTCCCCTCCTTCTCTACCTGCTGCCTTATCAACCTCCGCATTAGGCTCCTCTCCTTCTCTCCCTTCTACAGTATCATCCTCCATAGTGCGCTCCACTTGGATTTCAACATTTAATCCGCAGTTCTGATGAGTTAAAAATAAAACACATTACACAAAGAGAGAATGCAGTTCACTAAGAAAACGGACCATGAACCTCGCAGGAAAAATAAAAATAAAACAAAAAATGCAAATTCTCTATACTCACCAGAGAAGCGTCGCCTTCCATCTCTTTAGACTTGTTAGCCTCGTCGTCCTTGTCAGCGTCACCATCTGCCTCCTTCCCATGTATTTCGACGTTTGATTCGCCGTCCTAAAAAAACATAAATAAAACTATTATCCAAAATGCAGTTCTACAACAAAAGCCAACACCAGATCATGCAGTTCACTGCTAAAAATGATGCTTCTTCTCTAAACAACAATTGCAATGAACTACCACTACTGGTGCACACTACAAAAAAGTTAAAACTGCAGTTTGCTGCCACTCCTGGTGCAAATATGATTGTTTGTTTTGGACACTACAAAAAATTAAACAATGAAGTCCCCTGTAAAAAAAATAGGAAGAAATCAAACCTTGTCGATGACGCCTTCGTCAAGAGGATTGTCTTTGGCAGCTTCGTCAACAGGGGACAATGGCCTATCAAACAAATAATCAGAATCAACACCGTAGTGGTCGTCGTGGTCATCATCACAGCAAGCGTTAGCATTAGAAGATTCTCCTCCACACTGCGAAAAGAGCAAAAGGATGCGAAAACAAATAGTCAATGCCACAACACACAGAGAAAATCAATAAAAAAATGGGTAAAAAAATTGTTCACATATGAAAAAAAGACGTACATCCACAGCTGCGCGGTCAGGCAAAGAAGGCCGAACAACATCTTCACGCCTGTTCATTTCCTTCACAATTGCCTCAGCTTCCTGCTCATACCTAGCACACTTGTCATCCTGAGACTACTTAAACTGAACGAATGAAGACCTGATATTCGTAACTGTCTGCTTAAGGAATTCAAGTGTCGGTGTACTAAAGTAGGGGTACCTTAGTATCCCGACTTGTGCACGGGCAGTAGCAGCGTCCCGTGGTCTGGCTCACCACGCGCCCGCCAAAGCCCACTCTAGACCCCTTTTGAGCCATTCAAGAACAAAGTATTCAAGTTAAGAGACAAGACCCCGGCAAGAGGTGCTTGCCGGGAAGGCCGCACCAGGCTCAAAGTTATCATTCCAGCACAAGACCCTGGCAAGAGGAGCTTGCCAGGAAGGCAAAAAGAACGACACTTCAAGGAGGAATATCGCGGTGCATCATGCGCCCCGGCAGGACCCAGAGAGCGACAAGCTTCCGGGCCCGGCAAGGTTGCGAACCCGACAAGGTGCTTGCCGGGGGAAACTTATGCTGTGTGCCTGCGCTCTAGCTCATCTGGCCACGCATCGCCCTGGGGCCCTTCCAGGGGCACATGGCGGATGGCTGTGCAGCCTGAGGGACACGCTAGCGAGCCACGGCGACGAAACCATCGCCGTGGCAAACGGAGACGCATGGACGGGCGCTTTTGGGGCGACGGCGACGGGCATTCAATGCCCTTGTCCCCCACCGTCAGAGTTAGGTGAAGATCACTATTCATACACTGTTGCAACTACCACCGATTTTACATTTTTACCCTCCTCTACGTTGACACCTGTCGGTGACCCCTTTGAGCTATAAAAGGAGGCCCATGCACAACGTAGAGGGGGTTCGATCCTAGAAACTCGCTCACTCCCTCGCTCGGTGTAGCTGGTATTGTAGATCTTCAAGCTCCCGAGCCCAAGAACTTAATACAACCAAAGCAGGAGTAGGGTTTTACGCGTCATCGCGGCCCGAACCTGGGTAAACTGCCCGCGTGTGCTCCTCGATCTGCTCTCCGTGCTCCCTCCGCTACCTTACCGCAACGTAGAAGGGGCTCCGGTCCCATAGGTGTTCGCGGGCGGTCAGTTTCGACGCCCGCCCCAGGTGTGGAGGCGGAGGGGTCGGCGGCCGGTGCAGTGTCTGGCGCTCCTGCGGCCTCCGGGCCAGCGGTGTGGTCGCCGGTCCCTTCCCCAGCCGCGGCGTCGGCGGTTGGGGCAGTCCCCTTGGCGGCTGGCTCGTCGGCGCCGACCATTCCTTCCGCGGCGGTGCCGTCGCCAGTTTCGTCGCGCACCTCCTCCTCGGTGATGGTTTCCGTCTCCATCGGCTCCGGAGCGGGCGGGTCTGACAACAGAAGAAAAAGAAAAGAAAGATTTGTCAAGCATATCCAAAAAGAAGAATCCAAGAAGAAGAAAGTACAAGGGTTTACCTGCGCGGGCCTCTTCGATGACGGGGCCCCTCGCCGGGGAGCTCTCCCTTGGCGGCGTAGTAGTGGCCCCTGTTGGCGGAGGGCCGCTTGCACCCTCCCTTGGCGGGGTGCTCACCCTTGTCGGGCTGCTCGCCCTTGACGGGGTACTCGCCCTCGGCGGAGTGCCCGTCCTTGGCGGAGCGCTGTCCCTTGCCGGGGAGCTGATCCTTGGCGGGGAAGGTGGAGCAAGCGGCTCGTCGGGGGCGACCTCCTGGTGCTCCTGCGGCTGCGGCTCCACTTCTGCACAAGACAACAAGACGTCAATAAGGATTAAAAACTCAAGCGCGCCCATCAAGCAGAAAAATGAATACCGGACTTACGCTGGGGGCTGCTCTCCGGAGCAGCAGGCTGGTCCGGCAAGCCTGTCGCTGGCGCGTCACCTGCCGCTGCGACGGGCTCGTCGTCCTCTAGATCGACCACATGGATCTTGGCCCTCTTCGCCATCCTCTGGGTCAAGGTCCTGGAAGCCGAAACAAGATCAGAATCAAGCAAGAGAAATCAAGACAAAATCGAAGGAAATGAAGATTGCAAGTACTTACTCTTCCTCCTCTTCATCGGAGCTGAGGGCGGAGAAGTCAAACCGCGCCTCGCGTGCTCCAGCACGAGGAGCTGGAGGAGAAGGCTCCCTCGGGCGCTTGGCGGGCTCCGGGGCTGCGGGCTGTGAAGACCCAGCACCGGTCGTCGCTGAGGACTGAGGAGCAGAAGGAACCCCAGAGCCACTCCGGGAAGATCCCCCTCCGCTTGTCGCTCGAGCACGGGGCGCCTCCTTGACGACCTTGCTCGTCGTGGTGGCGCGCGTCGCCCAGCGCTTCGGTTGCTGTCGGGGCGCCTGTGGCCTCACCGTCTCGGCGGCCTTGCGGAGGCGCTTCTTCTATTGTGGCGGAGGGCTTGGTGGTGGCGGAGAATTCTCCGAGGATGAGGAGGCGTCGTCATCAAGATTCAGAGACCCGCCAGAATCTTCATCAGAATCACCGGACTCGGCGTCCTCCTCCTCCTCGGCGGGCCCGCTGGACTCAGTACCCTGCCCGGCAGCCTCGCCCATCCCGGCAGGCTCCCCGGTAGGCTCCCCGGTAAACTCCTCGGGCGCGATCTTCAGCAGCTTGAGGATTTCCTCCTCCTCGGCCTGGCTAACCGCTTCCGCGGCCTCTGCTTCATCCACAGTGTATCAGAATTCACCTGCCGCCGCAGCCGCAGCGGCCTCCTCCATCCTGGAGGCAATGTACGCCACATCTCGCTCGGTGGTCTCCCGGGTGAGCCCCTTCTTCTCCTCGGCGTTGCGTGGTTTTTCAACCAGGTTGTCGAAGAAGGCCTGCACGGTCTCCGCTGAAGGCTCCAGCCAAGTGGGGACGACCCCGTGGGAGTCGCACTCAGGCATTGCCGCGCGGATGGCACTAAGGGCAGTATTGTTGCACAAGGGAACTACTTCGACCGACGGTTTGAACCACTCCGGGTGCTTGGGGTCATGCTTGAACAGCTCCCGGACCATCCCCTTCAGTTCCAAGACGGTGAAGTTATAGTTCAGCCCGAGGCGCAGCCTCATGCGGTCTGCCTCCTTGCCGAACTCCCAAGCGGGCCTCTTCCTTTCCTGCAGAGGGGCAATGCGGCGGCGGAGGAAGTCAGCCCCAACTTCACCCACAATCAGATTGGCAGCCCGGAGACGAAGAATCCTAGTAAGGGCGATCTGCAGCTTGTCGTCCTCCGGGGCCAAGTCGCTCCAATCCTTGCCGCGCACTATTGCAGTCTGGCGCGGCAAGGTAAACTGCTCGGGCTCATCTTCCAGAACCCAGCACCAGTCAGCCCTCCACTCTTCCCACTTGCTGCGAAGCTCTCCTTTCAAGTACGCCTCCTTCTTGTTCAGCCTAAAGATCCAAGAGATGCCGCCAGAGAGTGGGGATCCAGACTCTACTCTAGGCGTGAAGAAATGGCGGAAAAGGGCTACATTTGGGTGGACCCCGACATAGTTTTCGCACAGACGTGCGAAAACGGCCAAGGTGAGAACGACATTTGGGGTGAAATCTAAGAGGTGGAGGCCATACGTGTTCATCACATCACAGAAGAACTCCGAATACGGAGGGCAGAGACCACAATAGAAGAACACAGCGAAGAAGTAGTAACCTCCCGGGAACATGTCGACGGCCACGGCGGGGAGGAATCTGGTGCGCGGGTGATCCTTCGTCTCCCTCGCCCAGAACAAGTAGTACTTGTCCCGCAGCTCCCTCGGGCCGAGCCTCGGCGGGAAGACCACCCTCCTTCTCCGCATGGCTGCCAGCTTCGCCGCCTGCTCAGACTTCTCCTTCTTTGCCTTATCGCTCTTCGCCTTGTCGCTCTTCGCCTGGTGGCTCTTCGGGGCCATGGCGGGGACGGCGAGGGAGGACGACGGCGCTGCGGGTGGGGCAGACGGCGTAGGAAGGGCAGAAGCAGGGAGCGGCGGGGGTTTCTGAGGATTCAAGGCGCAATGAAAGCAATGGGGGAAAACTGCCCCTGCTTCCTCTGCTTTTAAGGGGGAAGTGGGGGACGTTCCGCATTTCCCCATTAAAGAAACAGGCCACGATCTCTCCCACGATGCCGCAATCGACACGTGCCGTTAGGGAGGGATGCGGCGAATCTGGAGTGGGAAACGGCGCGCCGTGGGCCGCGTGTGCCCGTGCACTGTTCTGGGCCTGGCCCAACAGCGCTCGGCACCGTGTGTGGCCCAGGCCCGGGGGCTCCTATCGGTGTACTAAAGTAGGGGTACCTTAGTATCCCGACTTGTGCACGGGCAGTAGCAGCGTCCCGTGGTCTGGCTCACCACGCGCCCGCCAAAGCCCACTCTAGACCCCTTTTGAGCCATTCAAGAACAAAGTATTCAAGTTAAGAGACAAGACCCCGGCAAGAGGAGCTTGCCGGGAAGGCCGCACCAGGCTCAAAGTTATCATTCCAGCACAAGACCCTGGCAAGAGGAGCTTGCCAGGAAGGCCAAAAGAACGGCACTTCAAGGAGGAATATCGCGGTGCATCATGCGCCCCGGCAGGACCCGGAGAGCGACAAGCTTCCGGGCCCGGCAAGGTTGCGACCCTGGCAAGGTGCTTGCCGGGGGAAACTTATGTTGTGTGCCTGCGCTCTAGCTCATCTGGCCACGCGTCGCCCTGGGGCCCTTCCAGGGGCACGTGGCGGATGGCTGTGCAGCCTGAGGGACACGCTGGCGAGCCACGGCGACGAAACCATCGCCGTGGCGAACGGAGACGCATGGACGGGCGCTTTTGGGGCGACGGCGATGGGCATTCAATGCCCTTGTCCCCCACCGTCAGAGTTAGGTGAAGATCACTATTCATACACTGTTGCAACTACCACCGATTTTACATTTTTACCCTCCTCTACGTTGACACCTGTCGGTGACCCCTTTGAGCTATAAAAGGAGGCCCATGCACAACGTAGAGGGGGTTCGATCCTAGAAACTCGCTCACTCCCTCGCTCGGTGTAGCTGGTACTGTAGATCTTCAAGCTCCCGAGCCCAAGAACTTAATACAACCAAAGCAGGAGTAGGGTTTTACGCGTCATCGCGGCCCGAACCTGGGTAAACTGCCCGCGTGTGCTCCTCGATCTGCTCTCCGTGCTCCCTCCGCTCCCTTGCCGCAACGTAGAAGGGGCTCCGGTCCCATAGGTGTTCGCGGGCGGTCAGTTTCCCCGACATAAACTGCCCACGGTCAAAGTTATGAGCAGCCTCGATTTCTGGTTCAGAAGGGCCTTTGCCTTCAGGAAACAATCCAGCAATATTCCTCATCCTGGAACCGGATGTTGGGAAATCAGAAGTTAAATTGATGACCCTGTCGAGAAGCTCACCGACATGAACAAATTTATTGCCGTCAGCAGAAGCCTCGCCAGAAAAACCTCCAGCAGCCGCCCTAGCAAAACCATGAACCCGTCGAATTGGAGCCGCACCAGCAAGAGGCTCACAAAACATTTCATGCACTTCGGCAACTGGAGTCCGCTTGTACACAATGTCCCCTTCCGCCTTCCACTGAGCAAATTAACAAAAAGAGATGCAGTTCACAAATAAGTACATAAGAGGTTCACATTTAGCATGGCGGAAAAAAAGGGATAAAACAAACACAAAGGCTGGCTATGCACTGACCGGCAGCTTGCCAAACTTGTAAGTATCCATGTGTATCTTTCCCTTGACAATAATGTCGGCGTTGTGAATGTTCTTCAACTGCTCATGGGACAGTATTGCAGCACGTGGCGTGCGTGTATGCATAACCGATACAGTGCGAAGATTCAATGAATCGAGGTACATGAACAGGGGCACGATGGTGCAACCCTCAGCGCAGTTCTGCTTGCTCCCTTCAGAATTCCACTTGTACACAGCGGCCTGCAGCTCGTCGACAACAAGCAGACAAAAGTCCATGCTAGACATAGATGCAAAATCCAAGTTTTCAACCATAGCAGCTACCCTGGACAACCGAGTTGCAGGGCTGGGGCAAAGCAAGCTCTGGAAAACAATGAGAAAAAAATCTTCACACTCTTATTAACCTTCGCACGGTCCGCAGCCAGCGTGCGAAGTAAAATAAGCAGGTCCTATACATCTATGCTACGAGAATGGTTGAAACCAAGTTCATCCGTCAGATTAGCCAGCAAATCATCATGGCCGCTGACAGCAGGCCTAGGAGCAGTGTGAGAACCCATAGGGAAATCAAAATGTGATGGACAGCCTCACAATTGATTTCCAGAACCTTGTTTGACCCGCAGTCCAATCTCATCGTATCAGGGTCGATCTTTCCCATCAGCTTGCACATGAGAACACGAGAAACATTCTTCTGTACTTTCAGGTCGAAAACAATGCCAAAACCTGCTTGCCGCACCGAAGTTCTGTGCGGCTCATCCAACAAGGCAACATCTTTGCATATGTTTGGAATGGACAGCCGAACAGTCTTGTTAAAACGCCATTCATGCGCAACATCATCTTCAGACCTCTTCCTCTTGGTACTCTTAGCAGTCTACAAAAAAAGAATAAACATGCAGTTCACATCAGCAACTCATGCGAAACAACTTCAAAAATAGAAGAAAAATTAAATAAACAGCGTATACCTTCCTAACATCAACATCCTCCTCGTCAGAATCACTGTCCAGCGCTTCTCCAGCTGCATTTTCCCGCGCCAGCTTAGATGGACGCTCAGAATCAACACCCTGTCACATCCCTAGCTTCTGGTAATGCACTAGGCTAGCCTCAGGTGTGCATCATGTTTATTTTCAAACCCTAGCACTAAATAATTTTAACTAGGGTCAAATTAAAAAAAATCTTTTCAATGAACCCAAAATGCCCTTTGGAAAAGTTCATCATTTTTGGATTGATTAAAAACCTCTGCCAAAAATGTTGCTCATATTTCTAGGACCATTCTGGATTTTTGAATTAAATCATATCTTATTTGCATTTGGGCATTTAAATTTTATATATTATTTTAAATGCTCAAATAATCCCAAACTGAAATGTTCCATGTTGGTTATATGCTAAACAGTGGGCATGAGCAGTTTGGTGAATTTTGAAAGTGCCTAAGTATTTTTAATAAAGCCCAGAACAAAATAACAAAATAGAATAACAGAAACAAAATAGAAAACAGAAACAGAATTAGTTTAGAAGGAAAAGGCTTACCTGTGCAGCCAGCACTGTTGGCCTAGCTACCTCTGTAGAGGCCCAGCCCACCTGGCCCCCCCTCCTCTGTCGTCTACCTCGTGCCAGAAGGCACGGGGGCGTGTGCCCGGCGCCCGCAGCCACGCGCCGGCCACCTCCGCCTTGCCTGTCTGCCTCCTCACCGCCCCGAAGCCCCTAGAGGACGCCACGACACCCTGGAACCCCCTCGGCCTCTCCGTGTGTTCCTTCCCCTCCTCTGTCTCTCTCCCCCGCGAGCACCCGAACGCCGTCGTCGCCGCCGTCCTGAACCACCACGGCCACCGTCCACTTCTCGCCCCTCCGATGAGCCCTCGAGCTCCGCCGTGTTCCCCCTCTTCCTCTCCTTCATCTCACGCGACGCCAGGAGCTCCCCCTCACCCGCAACGCCGTCGTTCCCCTCCTGTGCGTCCGGTGACCGCCGTCGGCGATTCGCCGTCGTCAGGCCGCCCCCGGGCTCGCCGTCTTCTTCAAACGAACCGCGGTGAGCCTCCGAGTCGCTTCCCCCTTCTCCCCTAGCCGCGCATGACCTCTAGGCCATAGCTCCGTCATGGCCAACTCCGGCCGCCGATGAACCTGTCGCCCCCGTGGCCACAACCACCATAGCTCGCATCCGAGCTCGCCATCGCACTCCTTGCACTCCCGCGCTTCGGGTAGGGCCATCCGTTGCTCCTGGAGTGGCCCGTAGCGCCGTCTCGATCATCGCCCGAACTCCGGCGCCGCGAAACCTCGTCGCCGGTCACTTTCCGGCCACCCCGCGGCCTCCCGTCTGGTCCTTTGGATGCGGAAGAGCCCCAGCAACGCGTAGGACCAAACGGCAGTCGTTTTGGTCGCCGTGGGACGAAACCCGAACCCTCCGCCGCATTTGGTCTCGCCGGCGATGAGCCGCCGGCGTTTCTGACCTCTTTGACCGGTGGGTTGACCACCCCGGGTCACTGACGCATGGGCCCCACGCCCTTAGTCAACCACTAACTCACTGACGTGTGGGGCCAGTTCCTGCTAATTACCTAGTTAGGTTTAATTAAAATAGGATTAGCCCTAGCTCACTGACGTGTGGGCCCAGGCCCCTAGTTAACTAGAGTTAGGTCTAACTTAGTGCTAACTAATTTAGTTAAATAGTTGAGACACTGACTTGTGGGTCCCAGCCGTCAGGTTTGACCTGGGCTGGCGCCTTTGACCTGCTGATGTAGTGATGATGTCACTATGATGTCATAAATGCTTTTCTGGATTTTAAATAAATCTTTATGATTTATTTATTTCAGAAAATAGCCAAAACTTCTAAAAATCATAGAAAATAAACTATAGCTCAGATGAAAATAATTTATATATGAAAAATGATCAGAAAAATTCAAGGAATCTGTTTATGGAATTTTCATGCATGTTTGAAGAAGATAAACCTGCTGATCAGGTCAAATCAATTAAATGGCATTTAAATAATCACATATGGAGTTTGAATTTGAACCTTTGGTTCAAACCAACTTCATTTAATTGTGTTGCTAGTTGCATTAGCACAATCAACAGCATATTGCCATGTCATGATCATACATCATATTGTCGCATTGCATTGATTGTGTTCTTTCTCTGTTGCCGGTGTTTGTTCCCTCTCAGTAGACGACGTTCCGACGATGAGTTCGATGACACCGATGAAGACTCGTTGATATCTTCAGAAGTGCCAGGCAAGCAAAACCCCATTGAGCATTCCGATACAATCCCGCCCTCTCGCTCTTGCTCTCCTTTACTGCATTAGGACAACAACGCTTCGATTGTTACCTGCTGCGGTAGTTGAACCCCTTTCCACTGCATGACCCGTCATTGCCACAGTAAATAGTTGAAACCCACTAGTATGAGTAGGAGTTGTTTGAGCCATGTTGTGCCTACTCATTGATGCTTTCTGGTTATGCCTGCTATTGCTTAGAGTTGTGTCAGGCCTGATTCATCGGGGATGAATTGGAATGGTGACGAACATGTCCTAATGTGTGTGAGCTAAGTGTGTGAACACGATTTGGTAAAGGTAGCGATGAGAGGCCATGTAGGAGTACATGGTGGGTTGTCTCATTGAAACCGTCCTCAGGAACTGAGTTCTGTGTTGGTTGATCCATGAAACAGCTACTACCACACATTGGGCCCTGAAATATGACCCCGCTCGACTTATTGACTGCCCTTGTTCTCTGTCCAGGAGTTGCAACTAGTTTCTGGTGTTTGTAGTTTACTGGAGGTCGTGCGCAGTGCTGACCCTCGGGGTGGACTGTGACACGGCATGTACGTGGCACGGTGTACCGGTCGCCCGTTTGGTGACGCGGGAACCCTGTACACATCGTTTGGGGCCGTGAGCGACACCCCGGCCGGATCTCCCCACGGATGGAACCCAAATAGGCGATAAACCTGGACGAGAGACTTGAGTGGTTGGTTAGGTCGTGGTCTACACCCACGTCGGCTTTCGCTTGAAGTCTGCCGAGCACATGTCGTGTGCAGACGCTAAGTGGTGGAAACATGTGTGAAGAAGTACACCCCTGCAGGGTTAAATATAATCTATTCGAATAGCCGTGTCCGCGGAAATGGACTTCTGGGTTGCCTATTACAGTTCATAGACAAGTGAAAGTGGATACTCTAAAACGCGCAAGATAAGCGTGAGTGCTATGGATGGCCTTCTCGTAGGGAGACGGGAGCGGATCCATAGTGGTGTATTGTTTGGTGAATATGTGGACTCGTGTGCGCCACCTCAAAGAGTTACTTGCAGTCGTAGATCAGGATAGCCACCGTGTCAAAGCTGGCTTGCTGCAGTCAAACTCCACCACCCCCTTTGTTGATACTGATGCATATGTAGCTAGTTCTGATGTAAGTCTTGTTGAGTACCTTTGTACTCACGTTTGCTTAATTTATGTTTTTGCAGAGAGACCTCAGTCTCGCTAGTGGTTCCGCGTGGACTTCGACGTTTAGCTTGTTACCTCAGCTACGATCTTGTACCCTTGGGAGGGTCTTGTAGATAGTCAGGCTTCTTAGTCTTTTTCATTTGTAGATGTCTGTACTCAGACATGTAATGCTTCCGTTGCCTGTATGCTCTGTATGTTGGGTCATGTGACCTCTATTTGTAATAAATGCTATGATGGCTCTTCTGGGCCTTATCTATATGAGTTGTTGAGTTATGTTGTGATGCCATGTTGTACAGCACATACTTGCATGTTATGCGTACGTGTAATGTGTATTGCTATGTGTGGGATCCGACACCTAGTTGTTTACCTTTGGTAGCCTATCTTACAGGGAAATGTCTCCTGGTGCTTCCACTGAGCCTTGGTAGCTTGCTACTGCTCCGGAACACTTAGGCTGGCCGGCATGTGTCCTTCTTCGTTCCTGTGTCTGTCCCTTAGGGGAAATGTCACGCGTTGTTCCTTTAAGTCCTTGTAGCTTGCTACGACTTGGGTTCATACGTTGATGACCGACACGTTCGTTGCTGGGTTATGTATGCCTGTCTCTGTAATTTAATGCCACTTTTGGTTTATAACTGGTCATGTCGGCCCGGGTTCTCTGTCATATGGATGCTAGCGACACTATCATATATGTGTGCCAAAATGCGCAAACGGTCCCGGGCCAGGTAAGGTGGCACCCGTGGGGATACTGTGCGTGAGGCCGCAAAGTGATATGATGTGTTACAAGCTAGACCTGTGTGACTTAGGATCGGGGTCCTGACAGCTTTGGTATCAGAGCCTGACTGCCTGTAGGATTAGTAAGCCAAACTGGTCGAAGTTGTGTCTAGAAACTCTTAGTTATATAAGGGAAATGTTTGTGGAAGGGAACGTAAGGCTCTTTTACTCCTTTACTTTATGACCTTCTGATCTGAGTCACCTTCTCCTATTCCACGGGGATTAAGAACTAGGATTCTCATTCTATTTATCAGGATCACGTTATTGTGGATTCAACTCTCAGTTCAGTTTATTTTTCCTCTGTGTGTTCAATTGTTGATCTCAGAACCTTGACATTATGATGTTGGGTGGTTATGTTATCCTTTTGTCCGATCTCAAAAGTATTTTCGAGCATTTGCAGCCGTTATGCTGTCCGAGTCATCCCAGGTTTCTAAATAGTCTGATGCATTTGCAAACCTTTCCTCCCTATTTCCGATGTCCTTTTAGGCCAGATTAATCACACTAGTCAGTGTGTTGAGGTACTCTGTTACCTCGACATATATGTTGGAGTTATTATTATGACCCTAGCTGTTTAGAGGATCAACCAGTAATCCAGCAATGTTTTATATTCCAGTGTGGTGATTTTGGCCATCATTCTCGAAAGCATCCCTTGATGCTATTTAGTTGGTAGGTATTCTATTCCTGGGTTCTTGAACCCGAGCTTCACCCTACTTACTTCATGTTGATAGCATTTGCTCGTTCCTTTAGGATATTAGTAACCTTGTGATAGTCCTCGAGGTCCGTGGTTATCGTTCTTCCAAATACCATGAACCATCCTTGGCAGAAGTTCTTCTGAACCAAAAGATCACGACCCGAGTGCTCTTGAGTAGTACTCCATTCATATTATGACTCTGCCAATTCTACTTTCTGCATGGGTTATCCGGAAGAAATATGTTGAACTCGTTCGACATGTTAATCTATGCATCCACAACTCGGAAGTTATATGTTCTTTGAGTTGTCCCCTTTCAGTTGCTTTATGACCTTCGTCTATCAGTTGATAGTCAGGAGTAGTCATGCACTTGTGTTCATCGATGCCTTTTACTCTTGTGGTCCGTCAAGCCATTCTATTCTAGAATGACTAGGAGAAACAAACTCCAGCACCTTGTCCATATCCAGGATTGGGTCAAAGAAGTTGTACTTCGCAGATAAAGAACGCTAATCCAGCTTCTAAACTGTTCTATTCTGGAGTATTACCATCTTTATGTCAATAATGTCATGAGAATTGCACCACCTCCTATGAACTTTTGATAAGGTGATACTTCTCGCCATTATCGTTCATTCCTCGGTCTCCGTGTTATTATAACCGGAATGCTGACAAGTGAATTGTGATGTGTGAAATCAATACCCCTAGCAATTTCGTTGCTTGGCGGTTAAAGGACAACAATTTCATTCTTAGTGTGTTAGTTACTAATTACCATTCTAAGATTGATTGTGCTACCTAGTCCACTTTCCTGGTGCACTCTTTGATTGATGAGTTAGGATTTTGTTAAGCCCTTGCTCATTTGATCATATCGTCTTGCCTTGAAGAGCAAGATTGTTCCCGAGCTTAGTAACATAGCGGTGGTTCGTGATTTTCCGAATATCTTCTCGGAAGTATTACCAGGTTGTCACCTGACCGCTATGTTGAGTTCGTGATCAAGTTGGTTTCTTATAAACCACCACTTCTCCAAGAATCTGTGTTGGGTACCCCGAACTAGTTGGTTAAGCTAAACAACAACTTGGAGAGTTGGAAGATAAAAGCTTAACCCACATAGCTCACTCCAAAGGGATATCTTGTGTGTGTATTGAAGATAGATGATATCTTCTCCAATTGATCCCCGTGATCATTTGTGGATTTATTATCTTGTCCAAAACTTTGATTTGAGTGTGGGCTATCCTCGAATCAAATCAGAACCAACGATATTCGTAACGTTGTCTTACTCGTGGTTGATCCCTCGAGCATACACCATTACATCTATTGGTCTGACCAATACTATCACTTGTTCACATAATTATGGAATTCCATCTCCATGGAAACCTGGATGAATTGTTGTTGAGCCCATCAGCAATATTGTTATCTTCTCCATGATCTATGTTGAACATCCAGTTAGTATTGGAAACTTTTATAAGCATTATCTTCATGACCCGTTCGTGAAGCATATGTACGGAAGAAAGAAGTGACTTCCTCTAATTCATGAGCATTGATGCAAGTTGCCGCCGTGAATTCGAGAAAGCATGTTTCTACCTCCTCTAGAGTCATCCCAAGTCAGTCATGCATACGTGCGAAGTATTCTATGGTCTGATAGACTGATCATCTTCATTCTGTATGTATCCCTAGCACACCAAGCCACTGATTGATTTGTTCAAAGAAAAGAAGTTCAAATGCTATTCCCGAAGGGCCCGGACGGACATGCACAAGACTTCGCTATCTCCAATGATGATTCCCAATCTGAACTCGACAGTATTTTATTATAAGACTACTATGTGGTCACGTTTGTCTGGGACAACGTGTTCACAGGTTTTGTAGCAGAACCAACTCATGTTTTGGAGCTTGCTATTGTAGTTCATTCCTGAGAATTTCGCAACGCCGTCTCGTCGATTTGCGTTGCAAACGTTCATCTTTCTTTCTAGACTCGATGAGTCTGGAATATCCTGGACCAACCAGAACTGAATCTCAGGCAGATATGATGGTTGGAGCATTTTCCAAGAACTATAATATTGGTCTCTCGATAACCGGTAAAGTGGATGTCGTGGCCAACACACCCAGCCGGAAGACCTATTGTTGTAGAATCTTGATTGAAGAAGCTGGCCACCTCCCCATAAGGATTTCGTAGGATTCACTCCCTAGTTGTTCCTTATGGATTTTTGTGCTCCTGAAGTCCGACCTTTTATTTGACGTTCTAGGTACCAAACCATTATGATAAATGGGTTGTGCTAGCACATCAAGGAGAACATTAGAAGCGGAGTGTTAAATGTCTCTCGGTCGATCATCCAGATTTTGCCCCTTGGCTCCGCTAAGGTGAAATCTAGGAAAGTGTTATCTTCCTTTGCATCTGCATCGTCCATCGTTATTCATCATGGTACTATGTGGTGTTGCTAGGATCCTTGGCACGGATATTGGTAAAACCTTGATGAATATGGGAATGCTCAAGTTCTTGAGAGCACGCACAAGCACTAGGTGTTATCCTCGACACTAACCGGGATTGCTTCCAGTGTTCTTGGTTATGCTATAACCTCTCAAAGACTAGTTTGACTCTCTACTGTTGGGTTTCTTCCCAGTTACTAGAATCATTCCCAGCATTTGCATTTTGTTCCCAGCTTGCACCACCATCATGCCAATTTTCCATGGATTGCCCTTCTCAGCAACTATCTTCAAAAGTGGTCCTACCATAGGTTCCATCCATTTCCGGTGATAAGCAAAATCAACCTTGGCATTGTCCTTTACAAGGTAGTCCACATCATCCATTCTGGCCCGAGAATGTCATTATCTCGAACTCCGTCAAACGATCGATTGTGTTTGCCTTAGGCTGGTAAAGGGAATTTCAATGATCTCTATATCAAAAGTAATTCTTTTTGCCACTTAAGGGGATAACTCTACGAGTCACCTTCTCTAAGGTACCCCGCCTGGTGACATCGATCACCATCTTCTTAGGTGTGGAATTATTGCCACTAGGTGAACCTTCATCGTTTGTCTCACTCCATCCCCCTGGAGGTGTACTTCGTGTCTCAGCTGAAGAGATGTTTCAACGTCTCACTCCATAAGTTGATCTTGAATTGCTCGATCTTTCGGAAGATCAATTTTGTAGAGTTTTTCTCATCGTCACCGTTTGGACAAAGATCTCGAAGTCAAGGATGCCAAGATTTACATGATGCAATGAATCAACAGTTTCGAGGAGGGAAACTGGATCGAGAAGATTGTGTTAGATAGTGTCCCCTCTGATTTCTTATCTCACGTCCTGAATCTCGGGACGAGATTCTTGTTTAGTGGGGGTGAGTTGTCACATCCCTAGCTTCTGGTAATGCACTAGGCTAGCCTCAGGTGTGCATCATGTTTATTTTCAAAGGAAACCTGAAATGGGGATGCTCAAACCCTAGCACTAAATAATTTTAACTAGGGTCAAATTAAAAAAAATCTTTTCAATGAACCCAAAATGCCCTTTGGAAAAGTTCATCATTTTTGGATTGATTAAAAACCTCTGCCAAAAATGTTGCTCATATTTCTAGGACCATTCTGGATTTTTGAATTAAATCATATCTTATTTGCATTTGGGCATTTAAATTTTATATATTATTTTAAATGCTCAAATAATCCCAAGCTGAAATGTTCCATGTTGGTTATATGCTAAACAGTGGGCATGAGCAGTTTGGTGAATTTTGAAAGTGCCTAAGTATTTTTAATAAAGCCCAGAACAAAATAACAAAATAGAATAACAGAAACAAAATAGAAAACAGAAACAGAATTAGTTTAGAAGGAAAAGGCTTACCTGTGCAGCCAGCACTGTTGGCCCAGCTACCTCTGTAGAGGCCCAGCCCACCTGGCCCCCCCCTCCTCTGTCGTCTACCTCGTGCCAGAAGGCACGAGGGCGTGTGCCCGGCGCCCGCAGCCACGCGCCGACCACCTCCGCCTTGCCTGTCTGCCTCCTCGCCGCCCCGAAGCCCCTAGAGGACGCCACGACACCCTGGAAGCCCCTCGGCCTCTCCCTGTGTTCCTTCCCTTCCTCTGTCTCTCTCCCCCGCGAGCACCCGAACGCCGTCGTCGCCGCCGTCCTGAACCACCACGGCCACCGTCCAATTCTCGCCCCTCCGATGAGCCCTCGAGCTCCGCCGTGTTCCCCCTCTTCCTCTCCTTCATCTCACGCGACGCCAGGAGCTTCCCCTCACCCGCAACGCCGTCGTTCCCCTCCTCTGCGTCCGGTGACCGCCGTCGGCGATTCGCCGCCGTCAGGCCGCCCCCGGGCTCGCCGTCTTCTTCAAACGAACCGCGGTGAGCCTCCGAGTCGCTTCCCCCTTCTCCCCTAGCCGCGCATGACCTCTAGGCCATAGCTCCGTCGTGGCCAACTCCGGCCGCCGCTGAACCTGTCGCCGCCGTGGCCACAACCACCATAGCTCGCATCCGAGCTCGCCATCGCACTCCTTGCACTCCCGCGCTTTGGGCAGGGCCATCCGTTGCTCCTGGAGTGGCCCGTAGCGCCGTCTCGATCATCGCCCGAACTCCGGCGCCGCCAAACCTCGTCGCCGGTCACTTTCCGGCCACCCCGCGGCCTCCCGTCTGGTCCTTTGGATGCGGAAGAGCCCCAGCAACGCGTAGGACCAAACGGCGGTCGTTTTGGTCGCCGTGGGACGAAACCCGAACCCTCCGCCGCATTTGGTCTCGCCGGCGACGAGCCGCCGGCGTTTCTGACCTCTTTGACCGGTGGGTTGACCACCCCGGGTCACTGACGCATGGGCCCCACGCCCTTAGTCAACCACTAACTCACTGACGTGTGGGGCCAGTTCCTGCTAATTACCTAGTTAGGTATAATTAAAATAGGATCAGCCCTGGCTCACTGACGTGTGGGCCCAGGCCCCTAGTTAACTAGAGTTAGGTTTAACTTAGTGCTAACTAATTTAGTTAAATAGTTGAGACACTGACTTGTGGGTCCCAGCCGTCAGGTTTGACCTGGGCTGGCGCCTTTGACCTGCTGACGTAGTGATGATGTCACTATGATGTCATAAATGCTTTTCTGGATTTTAAATAAATCTTTATGATTTATTTATTTCAGAAAATAGCCAAAACTTCTAAAAATCATAGAAAATAAACTATAGCTCAGATGAAAATAATTTATATATGAAAAATGATCAGAAAAATTCAAGGAATCTGTTTATGGCATTTTCATGCATGTTTGAAGAAGTTAAACCTGCTGATCAGGTCAAATCAATTAAATGGCATTTAAATAATCACATATGGAGTTTGAATTTGAACCTTTGGTTCAAACCAACTTCATTTAATTGTGTTGCTAGTTGCATTAGCACAATCAACAGCATATTGCCATGTCATGATCATACATCATATTGTCGCATTGCATTGATTATGTTCTTTCTCTGTTGCCAGTGTTTGTTCCCTCTCAGTAGACGACGTTCCGACGATGAGTTCGATGACACCGATGAAGACTCGTTGATATCTTCAGAAGTGCCAGGCAAGCAAAACCCCATTGAGCATTCCGATACAATCCCACCCTCTCGCTCTTGCTCTCCTTTACTGCATTAGGACAACAACACTTCAATTGTTACCTGCTGGGGTAGTTGAACCCCTTTCCACTGCATGACCCGTCATTGCCACAGTAAATAGTTGAAACCCACTAGTATGAGTAGGAGTTGTTTGAGCCATGTTGTGCCTACTCATTGATGCTTTCTGGTTATGCCTGCTATTGCTTAGAGTTGTGTCAGGCCTGATTCATCGGGGATGAATTGGAATGGTGACGAACATGTCCTAATGTGTGTGAGCTAAGTGTGTGAACACGATTTGGTAAAGGTAGCGATGAGAGGCCATGTAGGAGTACATGGTGGGTTGTCTCATTGAAACCGTCCTCAGGAACTGAGTTCTGTGTTGGTTGATCCATGAAACAGCTACTACCACACATTGGGCCCTGAAATATGACCCCGCTCGACTTATTGACTGCCCTTGTTCTCTGTCCAGGAGTTGCAACTAGTTTTTGGTGTTTGTAGTTTACTGGAGGTCGTGCGCAGTGCTGACCCTCGGGGTGGACTGTGACACGGCAGGTACGTGGCACGGTGTACCGGTCGCCCGTTTGGTGACGCGGGAACCCTGTACACATCGTTTGGGGCCGTGAGCGACACCCCGGCCGGATCTCCCCACGGATGGAACCCAAATAGGCGATAAACCTGGACGAGAGACTTGAGTGGTTGGTTAGGTCGTGGTCTACACCCACGTCGGCTTTCGCTTGAAGTCTGCCGAGCACATGTCGTGTGCAGACGCTAAGTGGTGGAAACATGTGTGAAGAAGTACACCCCTGCAGGGTTAAATATAATCTATTCGAATAGCCGTGTCCATGGAAATGGACTTCTGGGTTGCCTATTACAGTTCATAGACAAGTGAAAGTGGATACTCTAAAACGCGCAAGATAAGCGTGAGTGCTATGGATGGCCTTCTCGTAGGGAGACGGGAGCGGATCCATAGTGGTGTATTGTTTGGTGAATATGTGGACTCGTGTGCGCCACCTCAAAGAGTTACTTGCAGTCGTAGATCAGGATAGCCACCGTGTCAAAGCTGGCTTGCTGCAGTCAAACTCCACCACCCCCTTTGTTGATACTGATGCATATGTAGCTAGTTCTGATGTAAGTCTTGTTGAGTACCTTTGTACTCACGTTTGCTTAATTTATGTTTTTGCAGAGAGACCTCAGTCTCGCTAGTGGTTCCGCGTGGACTTCGACGTTTAGCTTGTTACCTCAGCTACGATCTTGTACCCTTGGGAGGGTCTTGTAGATAGTTAGGCTTCTTAGTCTTTTTCATTTGTAGATGTCTGTACTCAGACATGTAATGCTTCCGTTGCCTGTATGCTCTGTATGTTGGGTCATGTGACCTCTGTTTGTAATAAATGCTATGATGGCTCTTCTGGGCCTTATCTATATGAGTTGTTGAGTTATGTTGTGATGCCATGTTGTACAGCACATACTTGCATGTTATGCGTACGTGTAATGTGTATTGCTATGTGTGGGATCCGACACCTAGTTGTTTACCTTTGGTAGCCTATCTTACAGGGAAATGTCTCCTGGTGCTTCCACTGAGCCTTGGTAGCTTGCTACTGCTCCGGAACACTTAGGCTGGCCGACATGTGTCCTTCTTCGTTCCTGTGTCTGTCCCTTAGGGGAAATGTCACGCGTTGTTCCTTTAAGTCCTTGTAGCTTGCTACGACTTGGGTTCATACGTTGATGACCGACACGTTCGTTGCTGGGTCATGTATGCCTGTCTCTGTAATTTAGTGCCACTTTTGGTTTATAACTGGTCATGTCGGCCCGGGTTCTCTGTCATATGGATGCTAGCGACACTATCATATACGTGTGCCAAAATGCGCAAACGGTCCCGGGCCAGGTAAGGTGGCACCCGTGGGGATACCGTGCGTGAGGCCGCAAAGTGATATGATGTGTTACAGGCTAGACCTGTGTGACTTAGGATCGGGGTCCTGACACACCCGAGTAATCGTCCGTGCGTCTCCACTTTCCTTGAATCCCATCCACATCAACCTCAGCATAATTAGGCCTCTTTGACTAATCAACACACGGGCTCCGCCGTGGTGAACTTAAACCTTGCTCTGCAATAGTTTTGAGTTTTCTCTTCACAGGATTCTTTGCGGGGGCAAACTTAGCAGACTTCTTTGAATCTGCAATCCTCCTTCTTATCTCCTTACCCTCATCAAACTTTACTTGCTTCGCCTTATGAGCCTTCTCGAAAGTCTTACCGAGCGCAATCGCTTTCTGCCTTTTCCTCTCAACATCAGCTGCAATCTGATCAGGGACCATCCAATCCTGTGTAACTAGTTCTGTGCCATCAACAGATTGCGACTGGGTTTCACTCAATTCAGGTAGATTGTTGCCCTGATCAGATGTCCCGCCACCGACAACATCGGCTGTGAAATAACGTGTAATCAAATAGTTAACACCACCACCCCCGGACCCACCAGGACATAAAACTGTAGGTAAGAAAAACATAAGAAAATATGTGTGTGAGAGGGAGACCTAAACTTAATGCAGCTCATATCAACTTGGCAACACAATCTAGAAATGCAGTCCTCTCTTCAGCAGTTTATGTTTAACAATTAAAACATAACATAAAACTTAATGCAGTTCATGTCACTTGAATATCAATTTGCCACGTGTCTGAAATGGACCTTAGTAAAGGGATATATGATGCAGTGCACTAATTCGTTCAGTAAGAAATTGACCACATATAAAATGAAGTGCGCTTAGATATACAAAACAAAACAAATTCATGTAGTTCTGTGAGAGGGAAAAACTAAAACTTAATGCAGCTCATATCAATTTGGCAACCGCATTGTGGATAGACAAAAAAATACAAAGCAATGTACAAATGCAGTGCTCTCTTAGCAGTTTATGTTTAACAATTAAACATAACAAGAAACTTAATGTCATTCCAAAAAAATAAAAACAATTAACTTGAGGCAGTTCATAACAATTTGCCACATGTCTGAAAATGGGCCTTGGTAAGGGAATCTATGATGCTGTGCACTATTTCGTTCAATAAGAAATTGACCGCATATAAAATATGCAGTGCACTTTGATGTATTACCAGATGGGGGAGCCATGCTGACTGGTGAGGCACCAATTGGGGAGGAAGAAGCCATGTTGTATCTGCAATCAGTAAGGGATAATAATTAAACCCTAGACAGCAACCCAAAAACAGGCAGAGAAAAACTTTCAATCCATAGGGTGTTGCAATTCAAGCATACAAAAAGAAGTTCAGAAAAGGATGTTGGCTCCAAAAATAACCCTAGCACCGGATCTGGAACAGACCATGGCGATTTGGGGCTCATCGTGAGATGATGTGACGGCCGGAGGAGGCGGCTGCGGACGGCGACGGCGGAGGAGGCGCCCCTACGGATGGCGGCGGCTGCGGGCGTCGTCGCTCTCCACCACGAGAGCGCCCCTACGGACGGCGGCGGCTGCGGGCGTCGTCGCTCTCCGACACGAGAGCACAAGAGGAGGGGAATTTTGTGCGAGGGAGAGGAATGAGAAGGGGACGGCAAGAAACATAGAAGAAAGAGATGCTTCGTGAATAAAAGGCCCACAGGCCCACAGGTCATAGACAAAAATAAAAAAACGGCCCCGTTATAACACGATGCAGTTCGGTTACAAACAACTAATCGGTTCGCCTGCCCGAAATATACGCGCCCACGATCGCCCGAAGCGCCGCGTGCCCGCTCCTCTATCCGGCCGGTTGGAAAACGCGCGAAGGCCACGATCATCACGAACACAAACACGATCGCCATGCCGGTTGGAGGACGAGATCTTGCGCTCGGCAGATGTTGCTGCCGCTCCCCTTTAAATTCTGCGCTCCATCACCCTGATCATTCACAGAAACACACAACACTGCGCTTCCTCCTCCTATTCCTCCTCTTTCCAGCCATGCCGTTCACCAAGGTCTACGACAATGTCCAGGCGCACGGAAAGACAATGATCAAGGTGGTCTACACCAACGACGTGGACGCCGTGGCGACGTACGTCGACGAGTACAAGGAAGTTCTCCGGGGGCGCCGCGAGAAGATCGTCGGCATCGATCTCGAGTACACACCTGACAAGAGGTACGCCGCCGTGATTCAACTCTCCATCGGCAAATATCACCCAGTGCTGCTTTTCCAAGTATGCACTACAATGGTCAAGAGATGCATCGCCTTCGACAAGTTCCTCGGCGACCCAAAGTAAGCCATTCTTTCTGCTGAGTAAAATATAGTTGCAGGCCGATGGGTCTCTCCTTGTCATCTGTATGCAGTTCTATATGTCATCTCTATGCAGTTCCCAAAAGAATAACTTGTGGTTCACTTCACTTAGGTACAAGTTCGCTGGTTTCTGCATCGACCAAGACAAGGAGAAGCTTTCACGCTGCAACCTCAACATCCCCAACTTCGTCGACATTCAGGCAAACTGGAGGGTGCCTGAAGCAACGAAGACACTGGACTCACTTGGCGACGTATATGCCATCATCATCGACGACGAATACGCAAACATGAAGAAAAAGATGACAGACCAAGACCACCGCCAGTGGAATTGGATTCTCAGCAGGAGGCACGTTGAGTATGCTGCCAAGGACGCCTACACTACGTTCGAGATATGGAACCGCATCACCACAGTGCAGAATGTCCTCACCCGCTCTATAAAAGAGAAGACAAGGAAGTGCCCGAGGTCATCCTGGAGGGTGGCGAGCAGGGGGGATCACCTTCCACCTCCACCTGCCACGGGTGGAACTGATCAAGCAGGCCAGATGCTGATAGCCAAGGATTCCTGTCACAATTGCTCAATTTGTTTCCTTCTACTTATGTCGATTAGTTTGCTTTCGTTGTAATTTGCTTTGGCACAATGTTTGCTTATGTTGCTTTAGTTTGCTTGATGATGTACTTTGTTTATTATGAGCACAGAACCTTGGTTTGTATCTATCAACAATTTGCAGTTCTCAGTGGGTGTTTTCAGTATGTATATTGCTTCAACTGCTGCTGCTGCTAGGATACACACAAAAAACTCTCAATGAAAGCAGTTCACAGAGAGTTTTCTTCACAAAACTGCTACTACTATAATGGTCGATGCAGTCCTCTTTTATTAAGCACTATAGTTCCATATGTGGGTTACAGAAAAAAAAGCTCAGTGGGTGTTTCCAGTCTGTATATTGCTTCAACTGCTGCTGCTAATAGGATGCACATAAAAAACTATCTGTGAAAAGCAGTTCACTTATACTCAGATTTCTTCTATAAAATATACTAGAAGCCACACAAAAATGTCAAATTATTACAACAAATTGTCTCATGCTGCTGCTGCTCAAGCAAGACTGATCTAAAGCAAATTTAACTTGATTTCCAAACACTTTACATGCCAATAAAACATTGTCATGACAACATCCCCAGCCTGAAGACCAGCTTCCTCCACCAATTCCTTCCAGCCATCTTTGAGAACCAAACAATCATCAGAGCCAACAGAATACATAACATCAACATCATGATATCCATTCTTGCTAACCAAGACCAAATTAACACAACTTTCTGTTACCCTGACTAGACCAGAAGGGAATTTCTGCAAGCAAATGAACAAGAACAAAAAATAAGAACAAATAAGAATAAGGTTACAATCTTCCTAAACTAAATTGCTGCTACAATCTTCATAATAAATATTGATGTCGTCATATAATAATATTGACTAGACCAAATTGCTGCTGCTCCTACAATATTCATAATAAAACTCTATGTGAAAGCAGTTCACTTATACTTAGTGAAAAATATTTTTTTAGAAACTAATACTACTACAAATATTCAGATAGTGTTAACTACACACAACACATGAAAAGACTATGCGAGAAATACATACCCATGAATCATTGACATCATCGTTAGTCATCTGATGGACGAATGGAGCCCGAAATCCAATACCTGAAGAATAAAGCAGGGAACAGAGCGCGCTGTGCCGCTGCATCTGGTTCAGAACCAACCCTTCAGAAAAAACGCAGGTCTCCAGCATGGGCTCCATCCTTGCCAGCCAGCCGCATGCGCAATCCATTGCCAGACGTAGGGTCTGGTTGGGAAGAAGACAGATCAAGGAGGGGTGGCAAAAAGAGGAGGCAATGTTCGCCACCAAGGATAAGGTAGGAGGGGAGCCACCAGGGATAAGGTGGGAGGGGAGCCAATTGACCATATATATATATATATATATATATATATAT
>LR738715.1:782000685-782040916 GCA_902687465.1 Secale cereale | reverse complement strand
GGGGAGTGAGGAAAATGTGAAAGCAAAAAACCCGAGACATGGGGAAAAGTGAGGAAAAAGTTAACGAATGGGGAAAAGTAAGCACAACTATGAAACCGGGGGCATAGAATTAAAAATCCCATATATAAGAGAAATTATGCCAAGAGATCATCTCTTAATTAAGAGAAGGCGTTTTTTGTTATGATTCCTCTCTCCTGCATCTAAGTATTTACCAAACGTGAGAATACTAGATAGCACCATTGTACATCAAAAAGTTACTTTGGAGGACGCGTGCATTGGAGCCCTATATTTTGAATAGTGTCAAAATGCTTTTCTGAAGAAAAAAATTCAACACATTTATATGGATGTGTATTACACATGTGCAAATTTTGATGCTGGAATAAGTAACCATGTGAGTTACACAAAAAATACAAAATCATGATTTTGGAAAGATGAACAGTGCATGCGTTATTCACTATTTGGAAATCACCATTTTATCATTTTTGTGTAGCTCACATGTTTACTTATTTCATCACCAAACTTTACACATTGTAATATACATCCATATGATCACGTAGAACTATTTTTGGATTTTTTTAACTTTAAATGTGATTTGTGAAGTATTTAAACTAAGGTCTTCCAAGACATCGGGCTCCAAAATCCACTCTCCATTGTACATGCCCTAAGTATAAAAGTCCCGGCCATTATGCTAGTGTGGAGACAAATCTCTGGCGCCTACTAGCACGCGCAGCCAGACTTGGCACCAAGTGCTTTGAGTTCACAGGGTAGCTAGTTGGTGAGAGAGAATAAGCCTCTCAAGACGCATTAGCGTTGGAAGCCCAGACTCTTACGCAGACGTTTTTTTTTCATTCTTTAAGCATCCACACAAGCATCAACGTTTGTGGAGATGCCCTAAGATCTACTTTCTGAGTATAATTGTTAGACAAATTCTCTCTTATAAACTCCCACTCTCTTTTAGGAGGCATGGTTTTTATTGTCAGAAAATGATTGAGGCGTTCCTGTGGCTGCGGGGCACAATCATCTTCAGAGAGTCAGCTCTACACTACATGTTGAAGGTTTGACGTTGCTCGAAGCTATGCACATAACGTTGCTATGGGATGCAACTAGGTGTGGAGATGGGTGCGACCAACTTGTAGCTCTTCCATTTCTTCCAACCAGCTTGGCCTTAGCTCTTTGGAACGAACAATCGCAAGACAAAGATCGAGGATTTTCTGTTGGGGCGTTTTCTAAAAAGAAAATTTAGACATGCTAAAGAGTTGATGTTGGACAAGGAACACAACATAATGAGTTATGTTTTCTCATATCCGAAATAAAGTATATTGTCATGGATCATCCAACATGTTGAACTTGCCTTTCCCCCTCATGCTAGCCAAAAATTCTTGCACCAAGTAGAGATACTACTTGTGCTTCCATACATCCTCAAACCCAGTTTTGCCATGAGAGTCCACCATACCTACATATGGACTGAGTAAGATCCTTCAAGTAAGTTGTCATTGTTGCAACTCTATAAAAATATGTATGATCTATTAGTGTGGAAAAAATAAGCTTTATACGATCTTGTGATATGGAAGTAATAAAAGCGATGGACTGCATAATAAAGGTCCCTATCACAAGTGGCAATATAAAGTGACGTTCTTTTGCACTAAGATTTTGTACATCCAACCATAAAAGCACATGACAACCTCTGCGTCCATTACTGTTGACATTACCCATGAGGTAAAAGGCTGGGAGGCAACACTATAAGCCCCTATCTTTCTCTGTGTCCGATTAAAACTCCATACCCATAAGTATTGCGTGAGTGTTAGCAATTGTGAAAGACTAAAATGATAGTTGAGTATGTGGACTTGCTGCAAAGCTCTTATATTGACTCTTTCCGATGTTATGATAAATTACAATTGCTTCAATTACTGAGATCATAGTTTGTTAGTTTTCAATGAAGTTTCTGATTCATACTTGACATTGTGAATAGATTGTTACTTTAGCATAAGAGTCATATGACAATATATATATATATATATGTGTTGCTGTTATAAGGTTGATCATGATGCCCTCATGTCCGTATTTTATTTTTATCGACACCTCTATCTCTAAACATGTTGACATAATTTTTCGATATCGGCTTTCGCTTGAGGACAAGCGAGGTCTAAGCTTGGGGGAGTTGATACGTCCATTTTGCATCATGCTTTTATGTTGATATTTATTGCACTATGGGCTGTTATTACACATTATGTCACAATACTTATGCCTTTTCTCTCTTATTTTACAAGGTTTACATGAAGAGGTAGAATGTCGGCAGCTGGAATTCTGGGCTGGAAAAGGAGCAAACATTGGAGACCTATTCTGCGCAACTCAAAAATCCACGAAACTCCACGAAACACCATTTCAGAAAATATAAAAAATATCTGGCGAAAGAGATACGTCAGGGGGGCAACCACCTGTCCACAAGTGTGGGGGGCGCCCCCCTGGGCACGCCTCCTGCCTCGTGGGCCACCTGGTGACTACCCGATGCCCATATTCTCCTATATGAGGTGTTTTGACCTGGAAAAAATTATAAGGAGGCTTTCAGGACAAAACGCCGCCGTCTCGAGGCAGAACCTTCACGGAACCAATCTAGGGCTCCGGCGGAGCTGTTCTGCCGGGGATACTTCCGTCCGGGAGGGGGAAATCGTCACCGCCGTCATCACCAACAACTCTCTCATCTCGGGGAGGGTTGTCTTCATCAGCATCTTCACCAGCACCATCGCCTCTCAAACCCTAGTTCATCTCTTGTATCCAATCTTTGTATCAAAACCTCATATTGGTACCTGTAGGTTGCTAGTAGTGTTGATTACTCCTTGTAGTTGATGCTAGTTGGTTTACTTGGTGGAAGTCCATATGTTCAAATCCATTATGCATATTAATACCCCTATGATTATGAACATGAATATGCTTCGTGAGTAGTTACGTTTGTTCTTGAGGACATGGGAGAAGTCTTGCTATAAGTAGTCATGTGAATTTGGTATTCGTTCGATATTTTGATGAGATGTATGTTGTCTTTCCTCTAGTGGTGGCATGTGAACATCGTCTACATGACACTTCACCATTGTTTGGGCCTAGAGGAAGGCACTGGTAAGTAATAAGTAGATGATGGGTTGCTAGAGTGACATAAGCTTAAACCCTAGTTTATGCGTTGCTTCGTAAGGGGCTGATTTGGATCCATATGCTTCATGCTATGGTTAGGTTTACCTTAATACGTCTATTGTAGTTGCCGATGCTTGCAATAGAGGTTAATCATAAGTGGGATGCTTGTCCAAGTAAGGGCGGCACCCAAGCACCAGTCCACCCACATACCAAATTATCAAAGTAACGAACGTGAATCATATGAACGTGATGAAAACTAGCTTGACGATAATTCCCATGTGTCCTCGGGAGCGGTTTCTGTCAGGGATATTACTATCAGGTATAAACCAGCCAGGAGGGTCCTGTTTACATTATCAAGATTATATTGCCAGAAGCCCAGCCGAATGTATAGTAGGAGAGTATAGCCCAAAGAGGCCTGGGGCCCATATGATGAGGCCCGTGGTTTGTAAACCGTCGTACTATGTAAACTTGGGATGTAAGATAGAAAGAGTAGAGACCGAGGCAGACACGTTTATAAGACAGCCTCAGGACTCTGTAAACCGGACCGGGCTTCGCCTTCTATATAAAGGGACGACCCGGCGACGGTTCAGGAGAAGAAAGAACAGCTCGAGACACAGGTAAAGCGGATTCGCTCCCTGGTCATCGAAGCCCAAGCAATACCACACCAAACTAGACGTAGGCTTTTACCTTCATCGAAGGGGGCGAACTAGTATAAAACCATGTGTCTTTTGTCCGCTTTAACCCCTTTAAGCTAACCCGAGCGATGGCCTCACGACTAAGTCCTTTTACTAGGACATCTGTCGTGCTAAATCCACGACAGTTGGCGCCCACCGTGGGGCTATCGCACGATGGTTTCGAGTTCTTGAAGGGCAGCTTTGAAGGACTCAAGGGTTACGCAGTGGGCCGGATGACTAAGAGTCGTCGTGGCCGGATCTAAATCGACGATGCAGGCTGGGGTCCCGAGGCCGATTCAATCGAATACGGGTACCGGGTCCCCTTCTGCGGCATCCACGTCTTCATCAGCAAGATCGGCGAACCAGGCCCTGAGCCGGACATCTTCCCCAACATCGTCGAGTCGGCTCAGCGTGCGAGACCAACCCGGATTCAGCCCACCGTGAAGCACATCTTTGTCGGAGATGTGCATGGACTACAAGGCGAGGACGGATCGGAGTCTGGTGGCGAGACAGTTGTTTATTCCGGTGACGAATCTTCGTCTGGAGAGACCGAATCTTTGTATCTGTTGCAGGACGGCCGATCTGAGGGTTGTTCCGATCGCGATAGTATTCCGTACCCCCTCGATCCGCCAAACAGGGTTGCTGTTTTCATGGCCGGATCACAACCCATGCAGCAGCCCTCAACGACTGGGGCGCTAAACTCAGAGGCAATGGGCGCCAGAGCTGGAGACCTTCCCTCGTCGCCTTCTGACGTCCTATCCACCTTAGTCGACACTTTGACAGAACTTGCAACAACAGAAGTAGCTCAGGCCGACAAGGAGCAGCACGACACAGAGATCGCTTAGGTGAAGAGCCGGATTGAGCAGGCCAAGCTGGATCTGGCTACAGAGAAAGCTAGGATGGCTACAAGGCAGGCGGAGCTGGATTCTCAGGCGTTCCGGCTCAGGTTAGATCAGAATGCCTCACAAGAGGTAATGTGGAGGAGACAACGGTCTCGTTTGCCGCCGGTTTATGAGGCGAGGAATCTCTTTAGCACGCCAGGCGCAGGAACCAGTAACCATTCAGAGGTAAACCGGGGAGGAGCGCCGGGGATGGGCGTGTCGGTTGTGCCGACCAAGCACGCGACCACCCCTCCCGGTCATTATTCTAATCCGTTGGACAACATCGCTGCCGCCGCTTCACGGCTGGCCGCCCTTCCCATTGAGGGGACGTCCCCCATAGCAGTGGAGGCACGACGGGCCAAGGAGTTGCTAGACACGGCGCTAACCCAGCAGCAAGCTTATTCCTATAGCCGGAAGAGGATTCATTCAACCCCCCGCCCGAGCCGGAGTTATACGAGGCACCTGGATGAACCGGCCGTATCTAGCAGCACACGGAGACGGCATCGGCAGAGGCAGGATAATCAGGCAGGAGCAGGGGCACATGCACGAGAGGTGGTGGATCAGGCCAGGCATACTGCTCAAAACGACACCCGTCAGGCAACGCCGATTCATCCCACCGCCACGGTCGAAACAGGAGTCATGTCCAGTTCCTTGGGAGTGCAGTGTCTCATCCCCGCTTTATGGAACGTGAAGCTGCCCAAAGATTTCAAAGGTCCTTGTAAGGTGCCCAACTACACGGCGGATCTCGCCCCAGAGGCGTGGGTCGAGAGTTATGAGATGGCCATGGAGATGCTCGATGTGGATGAAGCGGCGTGTGCTAAATACTTCATAATGATGCTCGAGGGCACGGCCCGGACATGGCTAAAGGGTTTGCCACCTAATTCCATCGGATCACGGGGTGAATTGCGGCGCCGGTTTATCAATAACTTCAAGGACAGGTGTAAGCAGCCGATGTCTGTTGTCGACTTAGCTGCCTGTGTTCAAGGAGAGCAAGAGTCCACGAGTAGTTGGGTGTGTCGAGTGTCCGAAATCTTGCACTCTTCCAATAGCATCAATCCAAGTACAGCGATAGTAACCTTGGAAGGCAATTGCCGGTTTGAACCTTTGAGGCAGAAGTTGGGACGGCTCAAACGTGATTGCAACGACATGGGAACACTCATGGGTGCTTTGGTAAAATATGGAGACTCTGATAACACCAAGTATCCAGATGCAGATGGGGACAAGTTCGGGTAGGCAAACAAGAGCGGTAAACCGCCGCAGGCCAATCCGGCGGGCCAATGGTACAATGGCAAGCATAAAGCGGTGGGCAGCTCAGACTTTGTGGCCAATACCAACGCTCAGGACAATCGGCAGCGCCGCAAAGGTAAACCGCCCCCATGCAACGGGAGGCCACCCATTAATCTAGAACGCCAGTTGAACATGCCTTGCCCAAGGCACGGTACAGTGGAAAACCCGGCTACGCATCTCTAGAAAGACTATTCCATTATGCAAGAATTTATGAAATAGACTAAGTATGATCACGGGCCCCCCGGCGGGTCAGGTCCCGGTTTTCAAGGTCCGGGTTATCAGGGTAGTGGATCCGGTTCAGGATACCACGGCGGTAACAGTGGCAACAATCAGCATCAACATAACCAGCAACATGGTGATGGTGGATACAACAACCAAGGGAATCAACAGCGTCAGCAGCAGCAGCAATCCGGATATCAGAATAATCTGAAGGAGCTGAGCGGCAGGCAGTACCACGTCTTCACCACAAGTTTATGCAAACATGATCAAAAGGTTCTGAAGAGGGCAGTACACTCTGTTGAACCGACGATACCACGTTTTTTGCATTGTTCTGAGCAGCCCATTGTATGGAGCAGAGAAGATCACCCACCCCGGGTCGATAATCCGGGTCAGTTGGCTCTGGTGGTGGCACCCCAGGTGGGTGGTTATAAGTTCATCAAAGTGCTTATGGATGGAGGCAGCAGCATCAACATCCTGTATTATGAGACTTTTCGACGTATGGGGTTGACAGATAAGAAGCTCAGACAATCAAACACAGTGTTCCATGGGGTGGTACCCGGTAAATCGGCCTATTGATAAGTCCAAAACGTATCTATAATTTCTGCTTGCTCCATGCTTATTTTGTGTGATATTGCTATGATATTGATGCACTTCCATGCACTTTTGATCATATTTGGACTAACCTATTAACTCAGTGCACCACAGTGCCAGTTCCTGTTTTCTGCTGTTTTTCTATTTCAGGTTTCCCCCATATTAAAAGTGCTCCAAAAATTCCAGGAAAAATACAGGAAAAATCAGCGTACAGGAAGCTTCGTGAAGAACCAAAGATGGGCCAGAGGGGAGCCAGGGGAGGCCCAGGCGGCCACCAGGCGCGGCCCCACCCCTGGCCGCGCCAGGGGGGCGCCTGGGGCCCCTGCTCCGCCTTTGGCTGCCCCCCTTCGCATATATATCCCTCTCGTCCCGAAACCCTCGAGGATAGAACCCTTTTTCGCGATCTCGCCTCTTTTCCGCCGCCGCAGCGCTTCCAAGATCGGGAGCATCAGAAGAACTCTTCCCGGCACCCTGCCGGAGGGGAGAACCACCACCGGGAGCTTCTCCACCACCATGGACGCTTCCCGGATGAGTCGTGAGTAGTCCACCTTGGACCATGGGTCCATGATCAGTAGCTATGTGATGTTCTCCTCTCCTCTTTGCTCTTCATGGTTTAGACCTCGTGAGCTGCCCTACAGGATCGAGGCACATATGTAATCTTTCTGCTGTTGCTTTGCTGAGTTTGCTGGGATCTGATGGATTATGAGACTATGTTCAGATTGTGTTTGAGTAATATATTTGATTCACTTCTTTTATATCTTTGTTCTTGAGTAATTCTTGCATGTTCTCCGTTGCTGTTTATTCCTTTGGCCGAGTAGTAGGTAGTAACTCCAAGAGGGAGCGTTATGCTTGATTGTGGGTTCATGCCCCCGGATGACTAGCTTGAGTGACAGAAACATGAGTCTAGGGGATGTGCTATTGCCACAAGGGAGAAAACAATGGTGCTTGTACTTGCGGGTGCAAGGATTGTTTACTTTACGCAAAGTTCTTTTAATGCAGTTGTCTGTTGCTTAGAGTTTACACTTTGGGTGGGATTCGCATCTTAATACCAGCGAGATGTTCTGGATAGATATCTCAAGGTGGATGATTAGTAGTAGATGCAGATGGATTTCGGTCTACTTGCCTTGGCGTACCGCCCATGCTTTTGAGCCTCTACCTTTCTTTGCAGCATAGTTAGCATTGGTTTGCGCACATAATCCTGTCAATTGCCCAGCTGTAATTTGTTTACCTCGCTTTGCTGTTTTATCGTCTTTTGGGAGAGAGACATCACTAGTGAACATCATGGGACCCCGGTCCATATTACCACCGCTGATCACACCTTCTATTTAGTTCCTGTTTTTATTTCCTAGTTGCAGTCATAGCTATCATTATTATATCTTGTGTTTGATCCTTTGTAAACAACAAGGCCGGAGGGATTGCCAACCTCTTTGTACTCGTTGGGAGCAAAGTTATCTGTATCTGTGTGCAGGTCCCGTCAACCGCTAAGTTTCTGGCGCCGTTGGCACCTACTTGTCGACCCTCGGAGACTCACGGGATTCGATCCTAGGTATCTTTGCCAAGGGAAATTTGCAGCTACGCTACATCTCAACCTTCCACTTGGGGTAACCAACGAGGGGCGAGAAGCCATCAAGCAAGTTTCTGGCGCCGTTGCTGGGGACTCCACTCTTCAAGATAGGGGAGTTGCACGCTATCTTTTATCTTTGCTTTTTAGTCTTGTTAGTTTACCTTTCAGTTTTTGCTTTAGTGTCCCTTACCAAAAATCACAAAAATAGTTATCTTGCTTGCTGCTGCTATGGGTTCCACCACAAACACTAAGTGGGAGGAGTACACCCCTTCTTCCATCACGCCAATCACCACTGTCGGGATCTACAAAAGTAACAAAACCTTGTGATTATGTTAGTTTTAATGGAGAGTTATGCCCATGGCATGGTCTTCCAGGAAAAAAGTATGAGCCTCTGTTTAAAGTTGCTCCCACACTTCCCCAAACTTGGGAAGACGTCCAAACTCTTATAATAGAGAGAAATTAAACAAAGAAGATGACACTACAATTCTGCTCAATAATGCTAAAATTGATTTTGATAATTGTAGTCTCTCAGAAGTTGTCACCTTTTTACAAAGAATGGCTAAAGACCCCCACACTAGCACACTTAACCTTGCCTTCACAGAGCATATCACTAATGCTCTCATCAAAGCTAGGGAGGAGAAGCTTAGGGTAGAAGCCTCCATACCTAGAAAGCTAGAAGATAGTTGGGATCATATGATTAAAATTAAGTTGAATAACTTCTCTTGCTATGCTTTATGTGATGTTGGAGCTAGTACCTCCGTTATGCCCAAAAGAATGTATGATATGTTTGAATTGAAACCTTTTGATCATTGTTCTTTTGGTGTTCGTCTTGTTGATTCTTCCGTAAAGAAACCTTTGGGGAAGATCGACGATGTTCTTATCATTGTCAATGACAATTATGTTCCCATTGATTTTACTATTATGAATATTGAATGTGAACCTTCATGTCCAATTATTTTGGGACGTCCTTTTCTTCGCACCGTTGGTGCTATCATTGACATGAAAGATGGGAATATAAAATTCCAATTCCCTCTCAAGAAAGGGATGGAACACTTCCCTAGAAAGAAGATTAACTTGCCTTTTGAGTCCGTTACACGGGCTAGCTATTATCTTACTCTTGATAAAACTTGATCTTCCCTTTTTGCATCATGCCTAGCTTAAAGGCATAAAAGAAAGCACTTTTGGGAGGCAACCCACAACGAATTAGGTTTTATTTTGCTTTTGTTGTGTCTTGATGTTTGTTACTACAGTATCATCATCATTGTATCTTTTCTTTTCAGCTTTGTGCCAAGTTTAGCCTCCGATTGCAAGAAAGTTCAAAAGTTGTGACGTGCTGTCCGAAAAACAGATTCTGTCCTTGGACAGAAAAATTCGAATAAAATCACCAGATCATCTTTTTGATCTGAATGTTTTTGACAGCGTGATCTATACAATTGGCTTTCGAGCGTCTGTTCTGAGTTTTTTGATTTGAGTTGCAGAAGTGCCCCGAAAAAATTATTTACTACCTGCTGGTCTGTTATTCACAGATTCTGTCCTGTTTTGCCTTTTCTTCGTTTTGCAAACCTTGAGCTTGCTTTTTCTTTGCAAAAAAACATTTTGGCAATCTTGAGAAACAGTAGCTCTTCAAGATTATCTTTATTTCCAGTAGGGAAAAATTATTTTATTGTGGGTACTAACCTCGCTAATCAGATTATGATGAGTTATGTATGAAGGGAGTTTTTAAGTGTGCGAGGGAAGAAGATAAAAGAAGATTCAGGAGGGTCAATCGCTCAAGCTTGGGGATGCCCCCGTGCACCCCCAAGAAATATTCAAGAAGACTCAAGCGTCTAAGCTTGGGGATGCCCCCATGCATCCCCTTCTCCATCAACAATTATCAGTTCGTCTTTCGTTCCACTATAATTATCACTTCATGCGTTATGTGCTATGCTTGGAGCGTCTTGCTCTTAGTTTCTTTTTTTAGTTTTCTTTAGCTTTGCTTGCTGTTCATAACAAGTTAGAACCCAGCTTTCTTTGTGTGGGAGAGAAACACGCTCCACTTCAACCTAGAACACAACATAGGATTTTCATGCTTATCTTTGCTTTGTGTGTTCTTTGTCTTTCCATAGCTGCTGTCATGTTTAGCTCTTAGTTTTTATGCTTTTCTTTTTAAAGAGCTTTTGTTTAGTTGGTTGCTGAACTCTCTTGAGTTTTCATGTTTATCTTGTTAAGAGAGTTTGCCTGTTGCACTGAGTTGTGTGTCTTAACTTAAAGTAGGTAATTGAGGGTGCTATTTAATTTTAGTAGTAACTTGCAATAGTTTTGTGGTATTGCCATGAGTAATGTCTGAACTTTTGGTGTCAAGAGCTTTAGCCTATTAGTGATAGATGTCGTATTTTGGGCAATCCGTGTTTATTTTCGAAAACCTACAAAATAGTTGAGAACTTTAGCTACTAGATGGATCACTAATCTTTGGAGGGATCGAATATTAGAGTACACTCACGTACCATGAGTCGAGGATGCGCAAGGATAACCAAACGCCCATACACTCCTCCTCGGGGTACTTGTCTCTTTGTGAACCTCCTAATTAGATTGAGAGTTACCGATAATAAGTGCATGAGTTCTTCGGACTAATGTGCGTATTCGAAAGTTGACACTTCCACCTAGCCATATTTTTCTAGCCTCTTCGGTACCGTGCATTGCCCTTTCTCACCTCGAGAGTTGGCGCATACTTCGCCGGTGCATCCAAATCCTTGGCACGATACGCTCTGTCATCATAAGCCTCATTATATCCTTCCTCAAAACAGCCACCATACCTACCTATCAAGGCATTTCCATAGCCTTTCCGAGATACATTGCCATGCAACATTCATCTTCTCATGACTTGATCTTCATGTCATACATGCCTTTTGCTTGATCGATGAGCCGCATGCTAGTTGGGCCTTGCCCTAATCATTGCTACATGACGCGCTAGTATCATTGCATATCCTGCTACACCGGCAGAGGCATACATTTGCATACATCATGATAGTTTCATTTTCTTTATGTTGAGTACTTTTGTAAAGTGTGAAAGATCTTCTATACTTCTTGTAATAGATAGAGTGTTGCCCCTAAAGTGAGGAAAAGATCCCAAAGAGGACAAAATCAAAAGATCCCAAAGAGGACAAATGAGAGTTAAATAGAAAGAGCCATTGAGGCCACAAAAAAATAAAAAAAAGAGAAAAAAGAGAAAAAGAAATAAAAAGAGAGAAGGGGGCACACTACTATTCCTTTTGAGAGTTCCACCCTCGTACTCCATCTTATACCTTGTACTCCATAGAGATTATCATTCATGCATATAGCTATGTGGGGACCTTCACACTATAGAACTTGGCTTGTATATTCCAATGATGAGCCTCCTCAAAAGAGCTCTAGGTCTTCTTGAGCGAGCAAGTTGGATGCACCCCCACTAGTTCCATTGGACAGCTTACCTTAGCTCATATGTGCATCCGTTGCATGGCAATCCCTACTCTTCACATCATATCTATCATTTGGCTTTCTCTCGCCTATGATTGTCCTCATTTATGTGAGCCTTTCACACCTTTTTTTGTCTTCCCCCTTCATCATTTCTCTCTCTTTGCCATCCTAAGTGTCAACTTTCTTGCTTACGCTCATCCATTGCATGAGTGCTCAAAATATCGAAAGGGAGTGGATCATTTTGACTTGTACCTGGCTAGTGGTCTGGGGATGAGTCAAGATAAGATTCCAAAGAAGACCAAGTGTGAAACTTTAGTAGATTAAGTTCTCAACAATACAAAAACTATGTTTTACTCTCTCGTATATCTCTATCCCCTTTCTTGCACGCAAACACCATTTGGAGACATTCGAGTCACGGACAGCGAGAGCTCTTGCACCTTTATGTTCTTATGTTGCTTGTTACAATGCTAATATAGACTCTTGCTTGTTATGACTTGAATTGAATTACATGCCTTGATTGCTTTACTTAAATAGTTCTTATATGGTTGGTAGCATGTCACCACAGAAATTATGCTTGTTATCATTTACCTACTCGAGGACGAGCAGGAATTAAGCTTGGGGATGTTGATACGTCCAAAACGTATCTATAATTTCTGCTTGCTCCATGCTTCTTTTGTGTGATATTGCTATGATATTGATGCACCTCCATGCACTTTTGATCATATTTGGACTAACCTATTAAATCAGTGCACCACAGTGCCAGTTCCTGATTTCTGCCGTTTTTCTATTTCAGGTTTCCCCCATATTAAAAGTGCTCCAAAAATTCCAGGAAAAATACAGGAAAAATCAGCGTACAGGAAGCTTCGCGAAGAACCAAAGATGGGCCAGAGGGGAGCCAGGGGAGGGCCAGGCGGCCACCTGGCGCGGCCCGACCCCTGGCCGTGCCAGGGGGGCGCCTGGGGCGCCTGCTCCGCCTCTGGCTGCCCCCCTTCGCCTATATATCCCTCTCGTCCCGAAACCCTCGAGGACAGAACCCTTTTTCGCGATCTCGCCTCTATTCCGCCGCCGCAGCACTTCCAAGATCGGGAGCATCAGGAGAACTCTTCCCGGCACCCTGCCGGAGGGGAGAACCACCACCGGGAGCTTCTCCACCACCATGGATGCTTCCCGGATGAGTCGTGAGTAGTCCACCTTGGACCATGGGTCCATGATCATTAGCTATGTGATGTTATCCTCCCCTCTTTGCTCTTCATGGTTTAGACCTCGTGAGCTGCCCTACATGATCGAGGCACATATGTAATATTTCTGCTGTTGCTTTGCTGAGTTTGCTGGGATCTGATGGATTATGAGACTATGTTCAGATTGTGTTTGAGTAATATATTTGATTCACCTCTTTTATATCTTTGTTCTTGAGTAATTCTTGCATGTTCTCCGTTGCTGTTTATTGCTTTGGCCGAGTAGTAGGTAGTAACTCCAAGAGGGAGCATTATGCTTGATTGTGGGTTCATGCCCCCTGATGACTAGCTTGAGTGATAGAATCATGAGTCTAGGGGATATGCTGTTGCCACAAGGGAGAAAACAACAGTGCTTGTACTTGCAGGTGCAAGGATTGTTTACTTTACGCAAAGTTCTTTTAATGCAGTTGTCTGTTGCTTAGAGTTTACACTTTGGGTGGGATTCGCAACTTAATACCAGCGAGATGTTCTGGATAGATATCTCAAGGTGGATGATTAGTAGTAGATGCAGATGGATTTCGGTCTACTTGCCTTGGCGTACCGCCCATGCTATTGAGCCTCTACCTTTCTTTGCAGCATAGTTAGCATTGGTTTGCGCACATAATCCTGTCAATTGCCCAGCCGTAATTTGTTTACCTCGCTTTGCTGTTTTATCATCTTTTGGGAGAGAGACATCACTAGTGAACATCATGGGACCCCGGTCCATATTACCACCGCTGATCACACCTTCTATTTACTTCCTGTTTTTATTTCCTAGTTGCAGTCATAGCTATCATTATTATCTCTTGTGTTTGATCCTTTGTAAACAATAAGGCCGGAGGGATTGACAACCTCTCTGTACTCGTTGGGAGCAAAGTTATCTGTATCTGTGTGCAGGTCCCGTCAACCGCTAAGTTTCTGGCGCCGTTGACACCTACTTGTCGACCCTCGGAGTCTCACGGGATTCGATCCTTGGTATATTTGCCAAGGGAAATTTGCCGCTACGCTACATCTCAACCTTCCACTTGGGGTAACCAACGAGGGGCGAGAAGCCATCACCTATCCAGTTGGAAAAATTGATCTGGAAGTTACCTTTGGAGATGAGCATGACTCTAAATCGGAGACAGTGACCTTTGAGATTGTAAAGATCAGGAGTCCATACCATGCTCTGTTTGGGAGACCAGTCTACGCCAAGTTCATGGCTAGACCGTGTTATGTTTATCTACAGCTCAAGATGCCAGGCCACAAAGGAACTATCACAGTTCATGGGAGCCGCAAAATTGCATTGGAGTGCGAGGAAGGAGATGCGGCTTATGCCGAGGCGGTTTGTGCTACGGAAGAACTAAAGTTCTATAAGGACAATGTTGATCCGGCGGATATGTCCCCGCTGAAGAAGCCGACCACCGAACATGATCCGGCGTTGAAATTCAAATCGGCTGAGGAGACTAAACAGATGGACTTTGTTCCGGGCGATTCATCCAAGCAGTTCACTATCAGCGCTAACCTAGACCCCAAATAGGAAAGCGCGCTCATCGAGTTCATCCGTGAGAACCGGGATATCTTTGCATGGAAGCCTTCTGACATGCCAGGTATACCGAGGGAACTCGCTGAGCACAGTCTTAATATTGATCCTAAGTTTAAACCGGTTAAGCAGTATCTATGCCGCTTCAATGAGGAGAGGCGCAAGGATATAGGAGAAGAAGTGGCTAGGCTCTTGGCCGCAGGCTTCATAGTTGAAGTGTTTCATCCAGAGTGGTTAGCTAATCTGGTGCTGGTACTTAAGAAAAATGGAACGTGGAGAATGTGTGTTGATTACACAGATCTGAATAAAGCTTGCCCAACCGATCCTTTTGCTCTCCCCCGTATTGATCAGATTATTGATGCTACGGCAGGATGTGAGCGGCTAAGTTTTTTGGATGCATACTCAAGTTATCATCAGATCAAGATGGCAGTTAATGATCAGGAGAAGACAACTTTCATAACTCCCTTTGGAGCTTTCTGCTATGTGTCTATGCCGTTTGGGCTCAAGAGCGCCCAGGCAACCTACCAGCGTTGTGTGCAGAACTGCTTACAAGGGCAGATTGGGAGGAATGTCCATGCATACGTTGATGACATTGTGGTGAAATCCAGGAAGGAGGAGACACTGATAGAGGATCTGAAAGAAACCTTTGACAACCTCCGGGTTTATAAAATGATGCTCAATCCGGAGACGTGTGTCTTTGGTGTTCCGGAAGGCAAGCTCCTGGGATTCTAAGTGTCAAACAGAGGGATTGGAGCTAATCCGGAGAAGATCAAGGCGATCACGTCCTTGGCTAAACCGGCGTGGATCAATGATGTCCAGTGCGTGGCGGGCCGTATTGCAGCACTGAGCCAGTTTATCAGCCGTTTGGGGGAGAAGGCAATCCCGCTCTATCAGATGATGAAAAAGACGGACCGGTTTGTCTGGAGCGATGCCGCGGATGCTGCGTTCGAAGATTTGAAGAGGCAATTGGCAGAACCACCAGTCCTTGCTGCCCCGGTTGACAATGAGCCGCTGCTATTATACATGGCCGCCAATGCCCGTGCAGTAAGTGTGGCCATTGTGGTAGAGCGCAAGGAGGCAGGCAAAGAATATCCGGTTCAACGGCCGGTTTACTACATCAGCGAGGTGCTCATTGAGTCAAAACAGATATATCCACATTGGCAGAAGCTGGTGTATGGGGTGTTCATGGCAAACCGAAAACTAAAGCACTATTTTCAGGGCCACCCAATTACCGTTGTCAGTTCAGCTCCGTTAGGGGATATAATCCAGAACAGAGAAGCCACTGGTAGGGTTGCAAAGTGGGCTATTGAGCTTAGCCCGCACGGATTAAAGTACGTGCCCCGTACTGCTATAAAATCCCAAGCATTGGTGGATTTCTTCAATGACTGGACGGAGTTACAAGCACCTGAGGAGAAGCCGGATCATACGTACTGGACTATTCACTTTGACGGTTCAAGACAGTTGGAGGGCTCGGGGGCTGGAGTTGTGTTAACTTCACCACGAGGTGATAAGTTCTGCTACGTCCTCCGTTTAATGTTCCCTTGCACTAACAATGCTGCTGAGTATGAAGATCTCCTCCATGGTCTGCGGATGGCCAAGGAGATGAACTTGAGCAGGGTTAAGTGCTTTGGTGATTCATACCTGGTGGCACAACAAGTATCTGGCAAATGGGACTCCAAGGATCCGCTCATGGCAGCATATCGACGAGAGGTGGACGCAGTCGCTGGATACTTCAAGGGATACCACGTGGATCATATAGACCAGAGAAAAAAATGAAGCAGCTGACGCGTTAAGCCGGCTGGGCTCCTAGCGTAAACCGGTTCCGCCTAATACTTTCTTGGATGAATTGCATAATCCGTCGGTACACATACCTTCAGAGGAGGACTTGGCTGTTCCTGATCCGGAAGCACAGTTGGTCGTAGCACTTCATGTCATTCTGGATTGGACACTCCCTTACTTGGCGTACATGAGCCGAGGTGAGTTGCTAGAGGACGAAGTCGAGGCCCGGCAGATAATCCGGCGGTCTAAATCTATGACTATCATCAATGGAGAACTTCATCACCGCAACGTTTCTGGGGCGTTTCAGCGGTGTGTATCATCAGAGGAAGGCTGTGATAGTCTTCGTGAAATTCATGAAGGGGATTGCGGTCATCACGCCGGTTCAAAATTCTTGGTGGCTAAAGCTTTTCTTCATGGGTTCTACTGGTTGACGGCTCATGCCGACGCAGAGGACTTGGTCAGAAAATGTGATGCTTGCCAAAAATTCTCACGGCGTGCTCATATACCGGCACAGGAGCTGAGGATGATCCCAATTACTTCGCCGTTTGCGACTTGGGGGCTTGATATGGTTGAACCCTTTAAGAGATCCCAAGATAAGAAAACCCACCTGTTGGTAGCAGTGGACAAATTCACAAAGTGGGTTGAAGCGGAGCCTGTCAGTAAGTGTGATGCAGCAACAGCGTTTCAGTTCATCAAAAAGGTGATTTTCCAGTTTGGCTTTCCACACAACATTATAACTGATAATGGTACCAACCTATCCAAGGGGGCTATGGAGCAGTTCTGTCGAAGAGAGCATATTCGCCTTGATGTATCATCAGTAGCTCACCCTCAGTCCAATGGCCAAGCTGAAAGAGCCAACCAAGAGATCTTGAAGGGCATCAAGCCCCGGCTTATGGTTCCTTTGCAAAGAACACCTGGTTGTTGGGTGGAGGAACTGCCTTCTGTTTTATGGAGCATCAACACTATGCCTAACAGATCCATAGGGTACACACCTTTCTTCATGGTATATGGAGCAGAACCGGTCCTCCCTAGTGATATCCAGCACAACTCGCCGCGGGTGGCGGCTTATGTTGAAGCGGATAACGAACAAGCAAGACAAGACGGCTTGGACCGGCTGGACGAGGAACCGGACACGACAGCAGCGCGATCGGCGATTTATCAACAAGACCTGCGCCGGTACCATAGCCGCCGGGACAAGACCAGGACGTTTCAGGAAGGAGATCTGGTGCTCCGGCTCATCCAGGACCAAACAGATATGCACAAGCTATCCCACCCTGGGAAGGACCCTTTGTGGTCAGCAAAAACCTGCACAACGGATCATACTACCTTGTTGACGTTCGAGAACATAAGGACTCACGTACGGCAGAAGAGGAGACCAAGCGACCGTGGAACATCGCTCTTCTTCGACCTTACTATACTTAAGCCATTGGCTCCGCTTTATGTACAATATATATATTATGATTAATAAAATAAACCGGCGCCCCCGGTACACAGGGGAATCAGCCATCTTTTTTCGCAAAAGAGTATCACATGGGGGCTTCAAAGTAAGTTTTCCATGGCCTCTTAAACCGATGCCCTTGATAGAATCAAGGAATCAGCCGTGTCTTTTACACAAAGGAGTATCACATGGGGGGCTTCAAAGGAAGCTTTCTATGGCCTCTTAAACCGGCGCCCTTGACAAATCAAGGAATCAGCCATCTTCTCTATACAAAAAAGAATCACATGGGGGCTTCCGCGGGCAAGGAAGTTTCCCATGGTCTCTTGAGCCGGCGGCGGTATGAAGCCCATCATAAGAGCACTGCTCTGGTTGCTTCGGCAATTTCCACATGATGATGAGGGGTAAATGAGGGTTTGATGCCTAGCACAACTCAAACATATGCCCCGACGAGCAATGACTCACACACTACGTGGGGGCTCTCAGCGAGTTGAATACCCTTGTAGTGAACATGGCTTGGAAGCCCAGTGCATACACCTAAAACCCCGGATTAACCTGCCTGCATCAAGTAAATCACGCCGTCCAGGTAAACCTGGTATGACCCGTCAAACGTATCACAAGGCAATCCTTCGGGACCCTGAACTTCGTCACGTTAAATTGACAATCATCAAGTGATTACCCAAGCCAAAATCTTTATGAGATTTTGAAACATTGGGTAGCTAGTGACATTGATGATTTGGTTAAGGATTGCGGATCATCTTGACAGGCTTTGCTAAAATGGTTAATGACAGTAGCCTGGCAGCTCATAAAAAGCCTCGAATTTGGAGCCTGGCAGCTCATAAAAAGTCTCGACTACATGGTCTTATTTGCCCAAAAAAATTATTTTTCATTTTTTATGTTTTTTCAAATCTTTATCTTCAAGGTCATTGGTTTTTAACCAAGTCCATTGATTCAAGACCAGACAACTACAAGGTGGTCCATATGTCTACAGAGCTAAAGTCTGGGTCATGAACACCAGCACTAGTTAAACCGGCGTTCATCGTAACCCGGATCGGCCTTCATGCTAAGCCGACAAGATAGCCAAGGGAGTCATCAACACTCGCGCCTTGGATTATTCCTACTGGGTTAAGGTCTACAAACACACTTAATCACAGGTATGGTATACGTTTGTATTTTATATGCAGTTCAAGTTATTTATTTGGAACATGTGTCAGGGCAGTATAACCCGTCCGGTGGTAAACCGCCAGGACATCTTTTAGCATTGTTCATGCAGACACAGGTAACATAAACTGTTAAAGCATTGCAAACAGGAGATAAATTGGGGATTGCCAATCAAAGTAATACCATAATAGTGGGACAAAGACAGTATCTCAACTATTCTATTACAAGGCACTTAATCACAGGCCCAGAAGAATATCAGTTTCTTGCAAAGTATTCAACACATAAAGATTAACACTACAAGAAATATGTCAACTTATGACCTTCTATTAGTGACCCTGGAAGAATTGGTCATAGATCTATGACCATTTTAGACCAATTGGTCAAAAGCTGTTCGGGGGGATCCAAACCCTAAACTATAACGACCATTTTGGTTAGAAAGGTCATAATTTCCTTACACGAAATGGTCATAAAGCAGATAGCACTGGTCCGCTGCCTTATTTCTAGCTGATCATGACCAATATAGATGGTCATAACCTTGTAAATTGTGGTGGGTTGCTACGACTAGGCGCCATCTCATCAGTTTTGCCTATGTGTCATGTCCATGTGGCAGTTTTTGCCCTAGGTTGTGAAGCAACCTATATTTCTGTCATTCCCAAAATTCCCCAAAAAGTCTCATAAATTCTTTGGGTCATATCTTCGTCAAATATGTAAAAAACCTTCCTTGCCTAGTTCAAAAATAATTCAAAAATATTCATTTTCCTATTATGTTCAAAAAAACACTTTGTGAAGGAAGTACCACTTTGGCATGTCCAAATGGTATCCAGTTTCTACAGTGCTTTCCTATGCCCAAATAACTATCCTCCAGCAAATACCAACTCAATCCATCCATTATTTTGAGCCCATCTTCAACATTCGTATTTATGTCCAGTGTGGTATTTTGCAAAGCAAGTACCACCTAGACTCCTCCTTTTGAGCTGAAAATTTGTGAAGACGGTCTTCTTAGTAACTGATTATCCTCAACCAAAACTCACGCCCATTAGCCATGTGCATTTCCCGTACCGCTAATCAAACACTTGGCTGCTAATTCATGTTAGAGCATCGATCGGTCTCGTGAGAATCTTATGTTATAATTTTCTTCCTAGCACCTACCTGGGGAGTGCCCAACCCACTAGACATGCCTAGGCCGCCCAGAACACATGGCAATGCCACAGTCACGCGGTGACCACGCGGCGGGCATGCGAGTTTACGCGCTCTAGAGTTGGGGCCCTCGACCACCGCCCAAATCTCGATGTATCGCCACCAAACCATGTATTTATGATTAAATAGGTGCTTATATAACTAGAAATGATTTTTGGAAAAAATAAATAGCAAACTATGAGGCAGCTGTAGTTCAAATTTGACCCGCTTCCAAGTGAATCGGCGAAAATTTGTCTTTTTCACGAGAGGTGGATCAAATCTTTTTACACCCAACCATTTTGTCAATTGTGCATTAAATATGTCCTAGTATTTTAGAAAATTGATTTGGTCCAATTTTACAACAATTATTTGGGATGTCCTTCACAAAAAACCAACTTTTGGGCACTCGAAAAATGGAAAATGATTTTTTCGTCCAAAGAAAATGAAAACTTCCTTAGGCAGTATTGTTTGCCATTCCAAGATGCACCCTTGTGCACAATATGAGATCATTTGAACAAACTATGCCATGAATGTGGCCATAGGATTGATCATTTGGCTTGAAAGCCATGAATCTTCACGCATGATAGCTCATTTTTGAGAACACTTTTTAAAAAGAATTGTCGTATTACAAGTTTATTGTTTTTCCTGGTAACTTGGTCACATATAATGACACAATGTGAAGGTTTTCCAATTTTTTGATTTTTTTTTGAATTTTTATGCCCGTTTCAAAATGCGGTCAAAACGGCGGGAATGACAGTTCCTAGCTAGTGGTTGAATCTTGGAATTTTTTTGGTGTTTCTCTGATTAAATAGATACTTATGTACCTACAAATGATTTTTGTAAAAAATAAAAAGCAAACTACGAGGTAGCTACAGTTCAAATTTGACCCGCTTCCAGCTGAATCGGTCAAAATTTGTCTTTTTCACGAGAGGTCGATCAAAACTTTTTACACCCAACCATTTGGTCAATTGTGCATTAAATATGTCCTAGTATTTTAGAAAATTGATTTGGTCCAATTTTGCAACAATTATTTGGGAGGTCCTTCATAAAAAAACCTCCTTTTGGTCACTCGAAAAATGGAAAATGATTTTTTCGTCCAAAGAAAATGAAAACTTCCTTAGGCAGTATTGTTTGCCATTCCAAGATGCACCCTTGTGCACAATATGAGATCATTTGAACAAACTATGCCATGAGTGTGGCCATATGATTGATCATTTGGCTTGATAGCAATGAATCTTCACGCATGATAGCTCATTTCTGAGAACACTTTTTTAAAAGAATTGTCGTATTACAAGTTTATTATTTTTTCTGGTAACTTGGTCACATATAATGACACAATGCTAAGGTTTTCCAATTTTTTTGATTTTTTGAATTTTTTTATGCCCGTTTCAAAATGCGGTCAAAACGGAAGGAATGACCGTTCCTAGCTAGTGGTTGAATCTTGTAATTTTTTTGGTGTTTCTCTAATTAAATAGATACTTATGTACCTATAAATGATTTTTGTAAAAAATAAAAAGCAAACTACGAGGTATCTACAGTTCAAATTTGACCCGCTTCCAGCTGAATCGGTCGAAATTTTTCTTTTTCACGAGAGGTGGATCAAAAATTTTTACACCCAATCATTTGGTCAACTGTGCATTAAATATGTCCTAGTATTTTAGAAAATTGATTTGGTCCAATTTTGCAACAATTATTTGGGAGGTCCTTCACAAAAAAACCTCCTTTTGGGCACTCGAAAAATGGAAAATGATTTTTTCGTCCAAAGAAAATGAAAACTTCCTTAGGCAGTATTTTTTGCCATTCCAAGATGCACCCTTGTGCACAATATGAGATCATTTGAACAAACTATGCCATGAATGTGGCCATAGGATTGATCATTTGGCTTGAAAGCCATGAATCTTCACGCATGATAACTCATTTCTGAGAACACTTTTTTAAAAGAATTGTCGTATTACAAGTTTATTATTTTTCCTGGTAACTTGGTCACATATAATGACACAATGCGAAGGTTTTCCAATTTTTTGATTTTTTTTTGAATTTTTTATGCCCGTTTCAAAATGCGGTCAAAACGGCGGGAATGACCATTCCTAGCTAGTGGTTGAATCTTGGAATTTTTTTGGTGTTTCTCTGATTAAATAGATACTTATGTACCTACAAATATGTTTTGCAAAAAATAAAGAGCAAACTATGTGATGACTGTAGTTCAATTTTGACATGTTTTCTACTGAATCGGCAGAAATTTGTCAATTTTATGGGAGGCTGATAATATATTTTTAACACACAATCATCTTGTTAATTGGACATAAATATGGTCTAATATTTTTGAAAAATAAAATGGTGCCATTTTGCAATAATTGTTTGATAGGTGCTTTACATTGGTGAAAAAATATAAGAGAAACAAAAGAAGAAACACAATTACATGCGCTTAATTCTCATTGGTGGAGACGTTTGTGCCCTGGATCGATGACATGGCACAGATCCATCCATCCATCTATCCCCTCATACCACATCCATCCATCCATCCACCCATCCACCCCTCTCAACCAACCGCAGCCCAACTGCCCCCAAACCCTAATTCCCACTTCCCCATCGCCTCGCCCTCATCCTATCCCCTCGATCCTGCCCGCCGCCGCACCCTGGCCCCTACGCCCCCGTTCCTTCTAGATCCATCGAGCCGCCCGCCTCATCCTCGCCGGTAGAGATGAGAGGAGAAGAGAAGAAAAGATGTCGCCTTGGATCTTCACCACCCCGAACCCTCTCCCTCCCTCTCCGATCTCGATCGGCCCTGCTCTCCACCGCCCGCCTCGGCCTCGCCGGAGATAGAGGCGTCGCTGCCCAGCAACCACGTGTCACACCCCAAAATTTTTAACCTTGTTTTAATAATTAAAATTTGGCTAGAAAATAAAATTTTGAATTTTATTAGGTTCTTTAATAACTTCAGAACCTTTTATATAACTATCCTTCAAAAATCCTCTCTTCTTATAATAAAATTTTTGGGAATAATTTTTATGGACTCTGGTTATATCTTGGGTCACTTCTTTATTTGTTTAATAACAGTAGAATTATTTTCATAATAAAATTTTGCCCTAGAAAATTCTTTTAATAACTTTTCAGTGTTTTAAATGCTTCTGTTGCACTACTTCTATTTTAAATAATTCCCTAAAAATTCCACCATATTTCTGGGAGGTCTTGTTATGCCTATATGTCACTTTGGTGTAAAAACCCAACCTGGTGTTTTGCAAAATTTGAGTGCAACATCCTCTTTTCATTTCTGTACATCTTCTAGGTTTCAACTACAACCCTATTATTTCTTGCTCCAAAATTTCTGAGCCTTGGCCATCTTCTTGTTCTTCCAACCAAAACCTTAACTCCAAAAGATCAGCTCCATTAGCATCTTTTAGACCCACCAAAGACCCCTCTGAATATTCAGTCCAGAACTGAATTTCAACAAAACTTGCACTAGCAAGTATGTCTTCTTCCCAAAATAATTTCACCACCATCTCTACCCTCTAAAGAGACCTCACCCTGCCAAATTCCAGCCCCAACAGAGTTACCTAGCAAGCTCTAACATTTTGTCGAACACCTTGAGGGCATGACCGAATTTTGGCAAGGTTTTCATCTTGCACAACACACCTGCCCTCCTGGCCATTCTAACTTGTCCATCGTAATCACCATAAACCCTGGCCCCATTCTGTTATCTGTCAGCTTGTATGGATCACTATGGGTGCCATTAGCAAACCGTCGAGCACATGGCGTGCAGGTCCAGAGCGCGGCCAGAGCACGCGTTTTGCAGGCATCGGCACCGCACCGCGTAGCCTTCCTGCCAAGCCTCCCGCACGCCAAAAGCTGCGTGGCGCTTCTCTGGCAAGCCACCACCCTCGCCGACATTTTCCCTTGTCCCCTAGCATCACCTTCCACCGTCCATCGCCTCCGCTCCTCGCCGCCCGACAAACACCGTCTCCGCCACGCCACCTCCGGGACACGCGGCTCACCCTGAGTCCACCGGCCCCCCCCTTGCATCAATGCGGACGGCCGCCGTCCCCACAGAATCCCGCCACCTCACCACCGGCCTCACCGGCCTCACCGCCGCCGTAAATGGTCTCCGCCACTGTAGGCCGTGGACGGCACCGTCCAGGCTACCTGGCACTTCCTCGAGCCGCCAGCGCACCTGAGGAGTAACTGCGGCCAGGCCACGTCCCCGCCAGCCCGCACCGGCCACCCAACGACCACGCCTACTCGCCACCGTCCGCGTTTTCCTTGGATGCGCGTCGCCACCGTGTCCGCCCTCTGGAAACCACGGGAACCGACGTTCCCGTGCTATATAAAGCCACCCCGGCTCCCCGATCAACAGCACACCACCTCCTTTCCCTCCCATCTTTCCCCTGGCCAAGTCCCTCGAACTCCCGTGCTCATCCCCTCCATCGCCGGCCGCCATTACCGTAGCCAAGCCTCGGCCAAAACCACCTCCACCCTGACCCCTCCTCTCCACCTAGCACTACCAGAAGGACCTCACCACCACAACAGAAGCCTCCCGAGCCTCAGTTTACCCTGGGGATGGCGAGAGCCTCGACCCCATTCACACCCGAGCCATGCTCCGCCTCAGCCGATGCTCTGCTCAACTCCGAGCACGTCGACACCCATATCCACCACCAGCGGGTGCGGAATCCTCCGCTGAATCCATCCTTATGCCGAGCGCCGCCAGAGATGCCCTGCAACGCCGGCGGTCGTCGCCGGAGCTCGCCCCTGTTCCGGCCCAGACGCGCGCGGGTTGGAGAAGAAGAACCCGACAGGTGGGGCCCGATCGTCAGCGGCACAAATCGCGGGCCCCGCCGTTTAAGTGGAGGCGGTTTCCTCCTGGGGCCGTTTCTGCGTGAGGAACACGTATTCACTGGAATACGCCTTCGACGTCGCAAGCCTCCTGTGTAGCTGATCGGCTGGGCTCGGCCCAGTGGCTCTGCTCGGTTAAACAGCGCTCAGGGCGCGATTCTGTTCCTTCCTTTTTATCATTCCAGCAGCTTTCAAATAAATTCCACAGCCACCAAACCCGATCCAAATTTGTTGATTCCAATTCCTGTAGGCTTCTAAAATCATGCTCTGTTTATTTAAATTAAGTGAACATTTTACTATGCTTAGTTTCTGTTTAAGGGATTTTAAATATTGCTTTTAATCATGTTTTCCATCTTAGTAAATCCATAATTAATTCTTATGAACTCTAAATAAATGATTTCTTTTTCTGATATTCCTTAAATATCCTCTAGTTTATTTTAGTATTTATTTCAAAAACTTTTGAAATACTTTTAGTGCTGTTTTTGAATTATGTGGTGATTTAGATATTTTTGAAAATAGGAAATGAAGGGGAGATGTTTCCTTGCAAAGTAACCAGCACCTTTTCATACTTAAGGCAAGCATTTTTTGAACACTTGATATGGTGAATGTTTGCATGCTAGAATATTTAGGACTTGTTTTTCATAGGTTTGGTATATAGTTAATAATATTGCATGCATGCATGATCATGTTTATATTTTTCCCTTGCATGCATCCCCTTCAAATTTGCAACATGCATAAGTTATGAGAATCCAGGAATGTGTTCCTGTTTTGGACGTGCCGGTGGGCACGGGCCATATTTTTGACACGATGGTGTCATGAGAAATATTGTGAAAGCAGGCAAGGATTGTAGCCCTGTCCTGGTGATACTGTTGAGATAATATGTTTGTGGTGTTAACCACTGCAGAAAACATAAGCCTCCTGAGTCGACCGTAGATCGAGTCTTGTTCCGGTAACCCCCATACTTGTCTTGTGCTACCACTTGTCCCTACCTCGGGTAAGGTATGGTTTAGTAAGTTGTTAACCCCTTTCCGTGCACACACCGTACAGAGGGCCTTGATGAGGGTTTCCAGGGCCCTGGACTAAACCCTGTCATCAGGCAAGGGGGCATGGGTGTTTCCGGCTGTTGTGATGCCGAGAGGGAGTGTACCCTTGTAATCCGCGCGTATGAATAGTGATCCCATGCTCATGGAGGTTGTAGCCTCTCCGACTTAGAGTTTTACTTAACGGTTGTTGTGGGTGATCCCTGGCAACAGAAAAGTTAAGCTGGTGTGTGCTGGTTAGGTGTGTTTACAACCCAAAGACCGTAATGGGGATTAGTCAGGGTCACGATGCTGACTAATGAAATCCTATACTTGTGGGTAAAGAGTACAACCTCTGCAGAGTTTGAAACCTATTCGAATAGCCGTGTCCGCGGTTGAGGACTACAGTCTGGGTTGGTCAAGTGTCGGTCTTAGAGTCGGTCTCCGGAGGAAGTATCTAATAAAATGGAGCATGGTTATCTTGCAGGATAATATTTTATTGCTACTATTGATGTTATGAATATTATGATTGAGGTGATTATTATTGTGAACTAACCCCCCTGCTCTTATTTTATTTTCCAGAGTGTCTCAGGGGCTGGCTAGACTACCCCGGACACTCGCCTTTATTTTAAAGTCCTTTCTGTGGCGTCCCTCGAGTGTCAGGCGGTTTATCACGCCACTACTCTTGTGGACACCCGATTGGCATTTCTTTTCAAGTCCTTTTTGTGGCGTCCCTCGAGTGTCAGGCGGTTTATCACGCCACTACTCTTGTGGACACCCGACTGGCATTTCTTTTCAAGTCCTTTCGTGGCGTCGCCTGAGTTCTCGGATGATATCGTCCGATTACTCTTTTAGACACCCGACTGGCATTTCTTTTCAAGACCGACCATGGTGTCACTTGACATCCGATCGGCATTTCCTTTATTTATTTTATTGATGCTAATATTTACCTTTTGTACTAAGTATTATCTACCATGCCATACTTTTAATTCCTGACAAGCATGCATTTAATATCATGAGCACATGCATATAGCTTAATTCATCTTGACCGTATAATTGATTGCTGCATTTGTTATATCATTTGTCCATGATGTTTGCGAGTACATTCAAACGTACTCACAGGCTTGTCCCTGGCTATTTACTTGGTCAGGTTAGGAGTTCTGCGAGAAGTACTACAGCGACGTCCGTGCGAAGCCTAGGAGTGCAGCCACGCAGGATAGAAGTTATCCGGGTCAGCTGTCCTGTTGGGAAGAAACCCCATCGTTGTGAAGTTCCGCAAGCCAATTCCTTCATCCACCACCGGAGTCATTGTTATTCAGTAGACCTTTATGGTCTTATGTCAAAATTCTTGTAATGCTTGGTAATCTGTAACAAGTATGTGTCCACCAGTAACAGTAATCCTGGGCTGGTGATGACACTAGGGGTTAATTTCTGGGATATTATGTTCCCGAAATCCGGCCCCGACACCACGGCTGGCTTGCTCGCCGACCCACATCCTCCCCACCCGCATCCTCCCCACCCGCATCCTCCTGCTCCTCTCGCCGCCACGGTGCTCTCCTCCTCGACCTCGTCGCAGCCGGCGGCGGGGGAGGAGCGCCTCAAGGTGTACCTTCGCATCCGGGCCCTCCCGGCGCCGGAGTGGGAGCGCGGCTGCAGGAGCACAGTACACAGGAGATCGTCATCATCCACCAAACCAGATCGACTGCTTCTTCTTCTTCGACTTCGCAGAATCGTCGGTATTCTCGTCCTCTAGGTATGCGCGCCTCCTCATCCATTCCATGCTCCTACAGTCCTGCGAATCCGCGGCCCCAAGTAGTAGATCGTGGTAAAATTTACTGGAGGGGATTTTTTTCCTGTTCTGTTCGACGAACTGGGCGGGGGATTTTCCTTTTCGAGGTCGTGGAAAGGGGGATTGGCCATGGATTTGGCTCCGCGGGATCTGGTTTGGGAGTGAGAAAACCATAGTTCGTCCTTGTGGCAGCGGGACACACAAATTAGCCGTTAATGTGTGGGAAGTCATGCCCGAGGGTTTCCAGTTGGATCGATGCGGCTCTTGATCGATCGATCGATCATGCCATGGAATAGGCAGTGTTGTTGTCGAATTCGTAGTGAGGATGATGCGAACGGCTAAAATCTAGTGCTGCTTGCACTTGTTTTGGGTTTAAAAAAATTATAAAGTCTATTTGATTGGTTAATCATATATGTATGTCCTTCATGTTTGATTAGTACACATGTTAGGCAAGATGGTACACATGGGCATGGTTTGGTCACTTTGAAATTGGTATGGAATTGGGTACTACGCAGCTAGGCACGGTGCTTGTTGCCCCTGCCCTGTTTATTTTAATCAGAGGACCATGTCTGATTGCTTGCACGCACCACTGTTTATATACTCTTTGCATAGATACTTGCTCACTGTTTATATACTCTTTGCATACTCCTGTTTATATACTCTTATTTGGAGTACTTAGGATTCTTATATCAAGATTGTAGACTGATTGTACTCCTGTTTTTGTAACTATTGTTGATTTCAACATGAGATGAAGTAGCAAAATCTATGCCTGCGCCCTGCTACTTCCGCGCCGGTGCCGGCCACCGCGCCCAGTCGCCACGACCAGCGGCAGCAGTCTCCTCGGCGGACGGCAGTGTGCACCCTGGCACTGGGGACTGGAGACGTGCAGCATAGAAGGCCAGCAGCTAGGAGCTGAGCAGCTGTACAGAGCTGGAGGTAAGATTGAGGTGGACCAGATTGCTAATTTCTACATATCAGGCTGCTTACAGTTTAGATATGATAGGCCGGTAAATTGGTTACATGAACAGTTCATTGCTGTTAGTTGTTAGCACAGATATCAACTGTCCCAGTTGAATTTCATAGCCCATGGTAGGATTTTACTAGTGATCGGTCCTACTGTCGTCATGATACGATGTTGCTAGTGATTAGCTGTTTGCTGTTAATTTTTGTTTGGACTCTGTTTTACGATGGGCTGCTCAGATGATGCTAAAACAAAATGTTGTTTCTGAGATTCTCTTTGAGGATTACAAAATCGAGCTTTTTAAAGCTGATGGGTAGCCCTTTACCAGCAGATTGTAATGAAACTCATATGATGTTTCCTTTTCCCCTTCCATTGGATATAAATGTGAGTACAAGCTTTCTTATAGACATTAAGAATATCCATATATGTATTCCAGATAATTTACAGTAACAATAATATATTTCTGTAATAGTGAAGAACTATCTTCTTGAGTTTTATATGAAAATGTACTTCTAATTGAGCGGCAACATCACTGCAGTTAGCCGTTCTTGAGTTTCATGAACTTGATATGAACAAATTTGATTAAGAAATCCTGATGCTTATTCATTTAACCTGACGGTCTTATATTGTTATGTGTCGCTGCTGCTCCTGCAGGTTGCTCCGATCTGACCTGGTCGAGCTGCTGCTGCTCCTGCAGGTGGATGGCGAGGCCTCATGGCTGCTCCATACTCCTCCTCCTCCAACTATTGGTGAGGAATTCTGCTGAGGAATTCTGCTGTCATTCTCTTGCACTATGCTATGCAGCTCTTGCTTACCTTAAATGCAACTATTAGTGAACTTGTTAAATGCCATTATTTGTGATGTTTGCTCCCTTTGCATGCATGGTTATAGAGATTGGTGCCCCCATGGCCTCAAATGCATTGAATTGTGGGCGTGTTCTTGATATCTTGTTGCTTAGGGTTAATATGGACCTGAATGGCAAGGGCTAGCCAGCCTACTTAGCTAGATTAACATAACACAATGTTAGATTTACTTTTATTTTGTTCCTAACATTTTGTTCTACAATGTGCAGATGCTAGCCTTTCATGTTTCTTTGCGAGCATCAGGACAAAGAAGTTGGATGAAGCATAGTAATGAAGTCCTTGTAGCAGAACTTATATGTGTGCTAGTTCTCGGAGCTAGTTCATTGGAATAATGCTGATCCTATTTGTGTGTTATATGATGATGTAGCAGAACTTGTAGGGCTCATGTGATAGACTTGGGTAGATACACTTGGGCTGTATGTGTTCTAATTGTAAACTTGATGATGATCACATTTACAAATGTATGTTATATGATGTGGCAGATTACTTCCTGCTGTTATTCAAAATATTGTGTCTGTTTTCTATATTTGCCTATTGAAATATGAAGACCATCACCTTGACAGTAGGGTCCCACAAACTAGAACATCACATTTGGGACCAACTTACCAGAATTTGACAATTGGGGTGCATCTAAAAAAGAGAAACAAAGGCTACAACCCAAATATAAAAAGGCAATAATATTGGGCTAGGCCCATGAAGTCGACCCAATATTGACAGGAAAAAAATATATAGAAAGGCTGAATTGTTGGGCTAGGCCCATGTAGAACAGCCAATTGGACCGGGCTGATTCTTGTGCCACATCAGCTTGCCACGTTGGATGCCTACGTGGTCTGAAGAGGCTGCTAGTGACCAAAACACGACAGTAGGCATATTTTGGTCATAAACGTCTATGACCTTCTCACAGAGAAGGTCGCTAATGTCAGTTTATGACGGCCAGCTTTTGACCTTATGTTTTTGGTCACAAAAAGGTCACAAATGGAAATTTGTGACCATTCAGTGACCAATAGTGGTGGTCACAAGTTGACATATTTCTTGTAGTGTAAACCGGAGCCGGTTTAGGATTCTTCTTCAGCTCGCTGTGAAGACTGAGGGTCAGCTTGCTCCGGATCTTCATCGGCTTCTGGCAGTTGCTGGAAATCAGGTGTGCTCCAGTCAATCTTGACAAGGGCGCGGAAATATACTTCATCGTTTATGAGTTCTGACGGGTCAATGTCAGGAGCGGAGGTATGCTTACGAACGGGTGGGAACAGATTTTCGGTGTCATAAACCGGCCGCTCCACCCGCGCATTCTCTAGATCATAACCCGGATGATACCTTGTTAAGTCCGCTTCGTCAGCAAGCTTACTGGCAAGAGGGTGCATGTCTTTGGTTAAAGAGCGAAGATCTTCAGAAGAGAAGGCTGACTCGTCTTCTTGCATGCTGGGATAACCAATCATGGCCTCCGCCGGATCAAAATCGGGAACCCACGCCATGGCCCGGGTTAACGCCATGAGTGAGCCAGCTCTTGCAGCAGATTTCTTCACTTCAACAAGTCGAGCAGGCAAGATAGATAACTTTTCCAGAGTACCTTGGATAGTGGTCGGCGTCGGTTTATTGTGCGACATAGCGCCGATGGCTCTCTGAGCACCGGAGTAGAGTTGTTCCACCAAGGTATAAGCAGCTTTCAGTTTCCTCCGTACATCATCTCCAAGATGAGTTACGCGCCTCCCTGTATACAATTGGTGAGTTAAACCGGAGCAGTATAAGATTGCAAGGATACAAACATATGAAGACAGGTACTCACCGAGGATAGCAGATGTCATATCGTCTATATGTTGCTTTAACCCGGATAACTCCTGCGCCTCAGCATCCTTTGCTCTCTTTTCTAAAGCAGCCCTTTGCACCTCCCATGTGGACCGCTCCGCTTCAAAGTCCTTCTTGAGTTTCTCCATACTAGCTAAAGCAAGGGCAAGTTCCTCCTTGGCTTTAGTTGAAGCAGTTTCCTGGAAGGCCAAGTTATTCCGGAGTTCAGTTACCTCCGAAGCTCTCCGGTTCAAGTCAGCCTGCAGAAAAAGGAAAGTGTTAGAAGAACAGTTCAATCAAAAGTCTCAAGCACATAACAAGTTATGCACTCGACACTTGGGGGCTAATGTACAATTGAAGTGAAAAAAAGCAACTTTTTCAGATAAGTCCCAAGCACATAACAAGTTATGCCCTTGACACTTGGGGGCTAATGTAAGTTCATTCTCAGACATAAGAGAAGTCCCGGTTCACCCAAAATGAAGTAAACCGGCACTTGGGGGCTACTATGGCCTAAGGGTATAATTGAAAGATACAAGCAGAAATGAAAGGCAAAAGGAAAGAAGTTACCTCATATTTCTTCTTCATCATGTTGACCAAACTGGCCTCATGGTCGCAGCTGGTGAAGAGCCGGTTCAGATACCCAGAGTGGAGCTCCTGGGCACTAAGCTGAGTATAACTTGACAGGTCTGTGCTCCATTTGCCTTTGTCTTGCTGAAACTTTTCCTCCTTGGCAGTATGTCTAGCCAAGACAACAGGCTCCGTGGGGGCAGAGAAACTTATTCCAGTAATCTCAACATCTTCCGTTGAGGCAGCAGTTGGCCTTGGCGGATCATCAGTCGCAGCAGGATTGGTCTACACCGGACTCGCAGCAGCCGGACTAGCCCGAGGAGGACTAACCCGGACTGGGCTGGCCGGTTCAGATATGTTCTCCATAGCGTCACCCCCCGAAGCAGCAAGATCTTCATGATCCATAGGGGAGGGATCATCATGCTGAACTTCAACATTTTCCTCCAGAGGGTTGGCCGCTTCAAGATCCTCTGCCGGTTTAGCGGTGGTGTGTTCGGTAGCCGGTTTATTTAATTTCGCCTTCTTGCTAGGCTTAGGCATACTGATAAGGATTAAAAAAGTAATGAAAATCACAAAGTCAAAACGGAAAGGTAAACTGGACATTTGGAAAGATGACGTACCCAGGAACGGTCTTAAGCACCGGGACTTGAGTAGTATTCGACTCACCGGAAGAAGACAGAGGAGCTTCCTGGTAGTTGGGATCAGACGGTTTAAGAGGTTTGCGAATAAGACCTGCTGTTGGATGAAGAAGGGTTGGAGTAAGCAAAACCTCTGAGCGGCGTCTGCGAGCGGGCGTATGGGGTAATCCGGATGATTCAATAACGTGACCACTATGGCGTGTGGTCCGGCGAGCCTCATGCTGCTGTTTCTTCAAAAGAAAGTTGGGATCCAATTGAGCATAAGGGTGAGAAAATCGATACTTCTGGGCTACCCGGCGAATCTTGGGTGGCAACGGTTCTGAATCAGATGAGAGAGAAATTACCTCAACTTCATCCGCTTTACTCCCCTCTGCCGGATCCTGAGAAAAGACATTATTAACATAAATGCACACAAAGGGAAATCAAAGGACATAAGATTCATGCAGTACCTCAGAAGCCGGATCATCTTCTTCGGGGTTTGAACCGGAAGCGGCGGCAGGTTTCTTCTTCTGTTTCTTTACGGCTAAGCTCTTCTTGCGGGTTGGCTTCACCGATTTATCTTGAGATTTCCTCTTCCAGAAGGGATCATTGGCCTGTGTAAAGGAATAAGAACATATTGAAGACAAGCGATATGGACGGATTAAAGCGAACATAAAGGGACAGAATAGTCTTACCGACGGTGGTTTGTTGTTTGCGCAGAAAGGAGCTAAACCGGTCGGGTTGCACTCTTCCAGGGGGATGTTCAACATCTTTTTTTGCAGATTCAGTAACTTCGTTGTCAGGAAGCACTATTTTTGTGTGATGCTGAGGATCTTCCGGTTTGCCAGTATATTCACACATTAAGCTTGAGCACCGGCTTAATGGGAGAATACTCCAAGAGAGCCAGCAGCGGACAAAGTCAACCCCGGTTAAACCGTTAGCTACGAAAGCCCCGAGCTTGGAAAGTTGGGGGGCATATCGAGCCCGGTCTTGGGCGCTCAGACGCTGCGGGAAAGGATGATCCGACGTTAGGCGGTAAGCGCGGTAACCCGGCAGCGGATTTTCTCCCTCGGATGAAGTATCCTTGCAATAGAACCAAGTCTAGTTCCACTCTTTGGGGTGGCTGTGAAGAGTGGCGTGAGGAAAGCTGACATCCTTCCTCTTCTGGATGTTCACACCGTCGAGTTCAGTATGGGGTCCGTCGGAGAATTCAGTCCGGCGATTCAGATGAAAGGAATCCCGGAACAGCTCCACAGATGGCTCTTCTTGCAGATATGCCTCTGAGAAGATTTGGAAGTTGTAGATGTTGGATATAGAATTGGGACCTATGTCTTGTGGATGGAGTTCGAAATCGGCTAAAATGTCGCGGAAGAACTTTGAACCGGGTGGGCTAAAGCCCCGGGCCAGATGATGAAAGAAAACGAGGATTTCTCCCTCTTTAGGTTTAGGAGGACACTCTTTTCCAGGGGCCCGCCAGTGCAGAACCTCTTTAGGACCCAGAACGCCAATTGAGGCCGCCTTTACTAAGTCATCCTCGGTAATCCGGGATGGGACCCAATTGCAAGCAACGAACTCTTTAGCCATCTTTTTCGATGAGGGAATGCTAAAAAAATACAATACAAGACCCGGTTTACAAATCTACTGGATATAAACCGGCGTGTTCTGTGAAGGTATTGACCTAATTGACAGTTTAAGCAAGGGACCAATGGTACCTACTAATCCGGAGCAAGTATGAACGAGACAAGCTACCAGTTTATGAAGCTTAGAAATGAAAGGTTAAACCGCCAATTACGGGATGCAGATATAAATCTGAACCGTCAACACAAGTGTACAAAGCGCATGTTACAATTGAACTGGTGACATAAGCAGATAAGTTGCAGATCTAAAGTGTGAGAAACAACTTTCACATGAAGTAGAGGCAAAATATGGATCTACGGTGCAGGAAAAAATCAAGATAATTAAGTCATATCCGTCGAAGGCGGTGAAGTTTTCTACAAATCCAATCCAAGCTAGCAGTATTGGAGGAACTAAGGTTATAAAGGTGGAGCGGAGTCACGCACACAAGTGCTGACCTGAAAGTTTTACATCTACAACTAAAGAATGACCTACCGTGATGAACTACGAAGAACAAGGGTTCGCGGCGAGCTACAGAGAAACCCTAGAGCTAAGATCTATGGGAAGAAGAAGTAACGTACCCGAGGAAGCGGAAGGACGGCGACGAGTATCTGGACGCGCTCAGGTTGACGCAGCGGCCGGGCTTGCTGACGACGATGAGCTCGAAGGACGGCGGCGGAGGCTTGAGCACTGGAGATAGAGGAAGACGAAGCAGAGGGGGTAAAAGAGATGGCCCTCGGCCTTATTTATAGGCCGAAGAGATAAAATGGCAGGCGCGGGAATCGAGGAGACCAAAAATCGGATATGGATTGAGTTGTCGCCTCGATCTTCCATGCACATCTCATCCATATTGAGACTAGGTGGAGTTTCCCTTATATAAAGGGTCAAAGAAAGAAAGCATGCCACGAAAAATATATGAAGTAATTATGCATGCTTAAGACTTTCAAGGACCGATGCCAAATCAAAAAGAAATGCCAAGTGAAAATAGGATACCAAATGGAGAAATCATCACTTGGAAGATATCATTAAAAGATACATCAAGGAATGAGATATCCAAAGATACACTCAAAAGGAAAGATATCGAACTCCCAAGGAAGAGGATGGTTCCAAACAAACCAACCCATCTACAAAGTATCATGATGGCACAAAGTACCAAAAAGAAACGGCTTTCCTTCCATCAACACACACTTGATATGGATCACAAGATGAGTGTTCTATCAAAAATAGGATAGCTCCCCCAAGAGTTGTGCATTAAAGAGAATTTGCATTTGAATACAAAATGCACAAGGTGGTATCACCACTTTCACTCTATCTATACCACAATCGACAAAATCAATAAAACAACAAGATCCACAAGTGGCACGAAAGGCAATGGGAGTTGACACAATCTTGGCAAGAGATAAGACAAATAAAACCAAAAGACAATGTAAAGATGATCAATAATTTCCACCACATAAAAGATTACCAATTGTCAAAGACAAGAGGTATTTGGAAATAATTCCCGGTGATAGATACCAATGATATCCAACATCATATTCACACCAAACACAAGCAAAATGCAACTTGTAGAGCTAACCTGTCACCTAGGAACAAGATAATTTACAATATCAACTCTAGGTGACAATATCTCAAATGTACACATTTTCTTGGCTAGTAATATGCACATAGCACATTACTCCCCCATAATGTGATACCAAAGAAAACTTAAACAAGAGGCAATAAGAGAAACCTACAAGAGATAGTTAATGGACAATTTAGAATTTGAATTTCTCATGAGAAGATATACCACATAGTGAGTAGATAATCTTGTAATATCAAAACTAGATGATATTCCTCATGTACACACATTTATAGGATTGTGAGGTGTACAAATCACATCACTCCCCCAAAATGGGATGTTCCATTAATCTCTCACAAGAGCCAACTAAGATACAAATAAGATGCACAAAGGCTCAAACCACTAAACTGTTGGGGAACGTTGCATGGGAAACAAAAATTTTTCCTACGCTCACCAAGATCAATCTAGGAGATGCATCTACCAGGGGAGAGTTGGATCCACATACCCTTGTAGATCGCTAAGCGGAAGCGTTCAAGAACGCGGTTGATGGAGTCGTACTCGCCGCGATTCAGATCGCCGAAGATCCTAGCACCGAAGCAACGGTGCCTCCGCGTTCTTCACACGTACAGCTCGGGGACGTCTCCTCCTTCTTGATCCAGCAAGGGGCAAGGAGAGGTTGATGGAGACACCGGCAGCACGACGGCGTGGTGGAGATGGTGGTGGAGGATTCCAGCAGGGCTTCGCCAAGCACTGCGGAGTTCGCGAAGATGGATGTGGGAGAGGGAGGGCAGCGCCGAGGCACGAACGTGTGTGGCTGCCCTCCCTCTGCCTCTCTTTATATAGGGGGGAGAGAGGGGAGGGGCGCCCTAGGGTTTCCCCTAGGGGCCGGCGGCCAGGGCAGATGGGGAGGGGGCGGCGCCCTCTGGGGCTAGGGTTTGCCCCCCAGGTGCCTTGCCCCCCAAGCCTAAGGGGGTGCGGCAGCCCTAGGGGGGTCCACCCCCCTTGGCGCATGAGGAGAGGGCCCTAGGGGGGCGCACAGCCCTATGAGGGCTTTTGTGTCCCCCCTTTGTGGCCCATTAGGCCCGAAACTCTTTCCGAGACTCCGAAAACCCCTTTCGGTCATCCGCCGACTTCCCGATACTCCCCGGAACACTTCCGGACTCCGATCACTCTCATCCTATATATCAATCTTCGTCCCCGGACCATTCCGGAGACCCTCGTCACGTCCGGGATCTCATCCGGGACTCCGAACAACCTTCGGCAACCATGCACTGTTCTCACTAACAACCCTAGCGTCACCGAACCTTAAGTGTGTAGACCCTGCGGGCTCGGAAACTATGCAGACATGACCGAGACACTCCCAGGTCAATAACCAATAGCGGGATCTGGATACCCATATTGGTTCCCACACGTTCCTCGATGATCTCATCGGATGAACCACGATGTCAAGGATTCAGGCAATCCCGTATACAGTTCCCTTTGTCTCGTCGGTATGTTACTTGCCCGAGATTCGACCGTCGGTATCTCTATACCTAGTTCAATCTCGTTACCGGCAAGTCTCTTTACTCGTTACCGTAATACATAATCCCGTGACCAAATACTTAGTCACTTTGAGCTCATTGAGATGACGTATTACCGAGTGGGCCCGGAGATACCTCTCCGTCACACGGAGTGACAAATCCCAGTCTCGATCCATGTCAACTCAACAGACACCTTCGGGGATACCTGTAGAATACCTTTATAGTCACCCAGTTACGTTGCGACGTTTGGCACACACAAAGCACTCCTACAGTGTCAGTGAGTTACATGATCTCATGGTCATAGGAACTTATACTTGACATGCAGAAAAATATAGCGATAACTGATACGATCAAAAGCTATGTTTAACGTTTGGGTCTCGTCCATCACATCATTCTCCTAATGATGTGACCCCGTTATCAAATGACAACTCATGTCTATGACCTGGAAACCGTGGTCATCTTTGATCAACGAGCTAGTCCTGAAGAGGCTTACTAGGGACACAAAGTTTGTCTATTTATCCACACATGCATTTGAGTTTCCAATCAATACAGTTATAGCATGGATAATAAACGATTATCATGAACAAGGAAATATAATAATAACTCTTTTATTATTGCCTCTAGGGCATATTTCCAACAGTCTCCCACTTGCACTAGAGTCAATAATCTAGCATTACAAGGTAATGAATCTAACACCCATAGAGTCTTGGTGTTGATCATGCTTAGCCCGTGGAAGAGGCTTAGTCAACGGATCTGCAACATTCAAATCCGTGTGTACTTTGCAAATGCTTATGTCCTCCTCCTTGACTGAATCGCGGATGGAATTGAAGCGTCGCTTTATGTGTCTGGTCCTCTTGTGAAACCTTGGTTCCTTGGCTAGAGCAATGGCACCAGTGTTGTCACAAAACAGAGTCATTGGGTTCAATGCGCTAGGCACAACTCCAAGATCTGTCATGAACTCCTTCATCCAGACACCTTCCTTTGCCGCCTCCGAGGCAGCTATGTACTCCGCTTCGCATGTAGAATCGGCTACCACGCTTTGCTTGGAACTGCACCAGCTTACCGCTCCCCCGTTGAGAATATATACGTATCCGGTTTGAGACTTAGAGTCATCCGGATCAGTGTCAAAGCTTGCATCGACGTAACCCTTTACGACGAGCTCTTGATCACCTCCATAAACGAGAAACATCTCCTTAGTCCTTTTCAGGTACTTTAGGATATTCTTGACCGCTGTCCAGTGATCCATACCAGGATTACTTTGAAACCTTCCGGCCATACTTATGGCAAGGCTGACATCTGGTCTTGTGCACAGCATTGCATACATGATAGAGCCTATGGCTGAAGCATAGGGGACGACACTCATCTTTTCTCTATCTTCCGCAGCCACTGGGCATTGAGTCTTACTCAACTTTGTACCTTGCAATACCGGCAAGAACCCCTTCTTGGATTGATCCATTTTGAACTTCTTCAAAACTTTATCAAGGTATGTACTTTGTGAAAGTCCTATCAAGCGTCTTGATCTATCTCTATAGATCTTGATGCCCAATATGAAAGCAGCTTCACCGAGATCCTTCATCGAAAAACTCTTGTTCAAATACCCCTTCACGCTATCCAAAAATTCTATATTGTTTCCAATCAGCAATATGTCATCCACATATAATATTAGAAACGCTATAGAGCTCCCACTCACTTTCTTGTAAATACAAGCTTCATTATAAACTTGTACAAACCCAAACGCTTTGATCACCTCATCAAAGCGAAGATTCCAACTCCGAGATGCTTGCACCAGCCCATAAATGGAACGCTGGAGCTTGCATACTTTGTCAGCATTCTCTGGATCGACAAAACCTTCCGGTTGTATCATATACAACTATTCCTTAAGAAAACCGTTAAGGAACGCTGTTTTGACATCCATCTGCCAAATTTCATAATCGAAATATGCAGCTATCGCTAACATGATTCGGACGGATTTAAGCATCGCTACGGGTGAGAAAGTCTCATCGTAGTCAATTCCTTGAACTTGTGAAAAACCCTTTGCCACAAGTCGAGCTCTATATACGGTGACATTGCCGTCAGCGTCCGTCTTCTTCTTAAAAATCCATTTATTCTGAATGGCCTTCCGACCTTCAGGTAATACTTCCAAAGTCCATACTTTGTTTTCATACATGGATCCCATCTCGGATTTCATGGCCTCTAACCATTTGTCGGAATCCGGGCCCACCATCGCTTCTCCATAGCTCGTAGGTTCACTGTTGTCTAACAACATGACCTCCAAGAGAGGGTTACGATACCACTCAGGTGCAGTGCGTACCCTTGTCGACCTACGAGGTTCGGTAGTAACTTGATCAGAAGTTTCTTGATCATCATCATTGGCTTCCTCTTCAACCGCTGCAGGCTCCACAAAAACATCTTTCTGTGCTGCGCAACTCTCTGGTTGAAGCAGAGGTTCAATAACCTCATCAAGTTCTACCTTCCTCCCACTCAATTCTTTCGAGAGAAACTCTTTCTCGAGAAAGGACCCATTCTTAGCGACAAACACTTTGCCCTCGGATCTGAGATAGAAGGTGTATCCAACCGTTTCTTTTGGGTATCCTATGAAGACACATTTGTCCGCTTTGGGTTCGAGCTTTTCTGGCTGAAGCCTTTTGACATAAGCATCGCAACCCCAAACCTTGAGAAAAGACAACTTAGGTTTCTTACCAAACCATAGTTCATACGGTGTTGTCTCAACGGACTTAGATGGAGCCCTATTTAAAGTGAATGCAGCTGTCTCTAACGCATATCCCCAGAACGATAGTGGCAAATCGGCAAGAGACATCATAGAACGCACCATATCTAATAGGGTTCGATTACGACGTTCGGACACACCATTACGCTGTGGTGTTCCAGGTGGCGTCAACTGTGAAACGATTCCACATTTTCTTAAGTGATTGCCAAACTCATAACTCAGATACTCTCCCCCTCGATCAGATCGTAGGAACTTGATCTTCTTGTTACGATGATTCTCAACTTCACTCTGAAATTGCTTGAACTTTTCAAACGTTTCAGACTTATGCTTC
>LR738715.1:781975160-782000675 GCA_902687465.1 Secale cereale | reverse complement strand
AAATCCGTGTGTACTTTGCAAATGCTTATGTCCTCCTCCTTGACTGAATCGCGGATGGAATTGAAGCGTCGCTTTATGTGTCTGGTCCTCTTGTGAAACCTTGGTTCCTTGGCTAGAGCAATGGCACCAGTGTTGTCACAAAACAGAGTCATTGGGTTTAGTGCACTAGGCACAACTCCAAGATCTGTCATGAACTCCTTCATCCAGACACCTTCCTTTGCCGCCTCCGAGGCAGCTATGTACTCCGCTTCGCATGTAGAATCGGCTACCACGCTTTGCTTGGAACTGCACCAGCTTACCGCTCCCCCGTTGAGAATATATACGTATCCGGTTTGAGACTTAGAGTCATCCGGATCAGTGTCAAAGCTTGCATCGACGTAACCCTTTACGACGAGCTCTTGATCACCTCCATAAACGAGAAACATTTCCTTAGTCCTTTTCAGGTACTTTAGGATATTCTTGAACGCTGTCCAGTGATCCATACCAGGATTACTTTGAAACCTTCCGGTCATACTTATGGCAAGGCTGACATCTGGTCTTGTGCACAGCATTGCATACATGATAGAGCCTATGGCTGAAGCATAGGGGACGACACTCATCTTTTCTCTATCTTCCGCAGTCACTGGGCATTGAGTCTTACTCAACTTTGTACCTTGCAATACCGGCAAGAACCCCTTCTTGGATTGATCCATTTTGAACTTCTTCAAAACTTTATCAAGGTATGTACTTTGTGAAAGTCCTATCAAGCGTCTTGATCTATCTCTATAGATCTTGATGCCCAATATGAAAGCAGCTTCACCGAGATCCTTCATCGAAAAACTCTTGTTCAAATACCCCTTCACGCTATCCAAAAATTCTATATTGTTTCCAATCAGCAATATGTCATCCACATATAATATTAGAAACGCTATAGAGCTCCCACTCACTTTCTTGTAAATACAAGCTTCATTGTAAACTTGTACAAACCCTAACGCTTTGATCAAAGCGAAGATTCCAACTCCGAGATGCTTGCACCAACCCATAAATGGAACGCTGGAGCCTGCATACTTTGTCAGCATTCTCTGGATCGACAAAACCTTCCGGTTGCATCATATACAACTCTTCCTTAAGAAAACCGTTAAGGAACGCTGTTTTGACATCCATCTGACAAATTTCATAATCGAAATATGCAGCTATTGCTAACATGATTCGGACGGATTTAAGCATCGCTACGGGTGAGAAAGTCTCATCGTAGTCAATCCCTTGAACTTGTGAAAAACCCTTTGCCACAAGTCGAGCTTTATACACGGTGACATTACCGTCAGCGTCCGTCTTCCTCTTAAAAATCCATTTATTCTGAATGGCCTTCCGCCCTTCAGGTAATACTTCCAAAGTCCATACTTTGTTTTCATACATGGATCCCATCTCGGATTTCATGGCCTCTAACCATTTGTCGGAATCCGGGCCCACCATCGCTTCTCCATAGCTCGTAGGTTCACCGTTGTCTAACAACATGACCTCCAAGACAGGGTTACCGTACCACTCAGGTGCAGCGCGTACCCTTGTCGACCTACGAGGTTCGGTAGTAACTTGTTCAGAAGCATCTTGATCATCATCATTTGCTTCCTCTTCAACCTCTGCAGGCTCCACAAAAACATCTTTTTGTGCTGCGCTACTCTCTGGTTGAAGCAGAGGTTCTATAACCTCATCAAGTTCTACCTTCCTCCCACTCAATTCTTTCGAGAGAAACTCTTTCTCGAGAAAGGACCCGTTCTTAGCGACAAACACTTTGCCCTCGGATCTGAGATAGAAGGTGTACCCAACTGTTTCTTTTGGGTATCCTATGAAGACACATTTGTCCGCTTTGGGTTCGAGCTTTTCTGGCTGAAGCCTTTTGACATAAGCATCGCAACCCCAAACTTTGAGAAAAGACAACTTAGGTTTCTTACCAAACCATAGTTCATACGGTGTTGTCTCAACGGACTTAGATGGAGCCCTATTTAAAGTGAATGCAGCTGTCTCTAACGCATATCCCCAGAATGATAGTGGCAAATCGGCAAGAGACATCATAGAACGCACCATATCTAATAGGGTTCGATTACGACGTTCGGACACACCATTACGCTGTGGTGTTCCAGGTGGCGTCAACTGTGAAACGATTCCACATTTTCTTAAGTGATTGCCAAACTCATAACTCAGATACTCTCCCCCTCGATCAGATCGTAGGAACTTGATCTTCTTGTTACGATGATTCTCAACTTCACTCTGAAATTGCTTGAACTTTTCAAACGTTTCAGACTTATGCTTCATTAAGTAAATATACCCATATCTACTTAAGTCGTCAGTGAAGGTGAGAAAATAACGATATCCACCGCGCGCCGTGACACTCATCGGGCCACACACATCAGTATGTATGATTTCCAATAAGTCACTTGCCCGTTCCATTGTTCCTGAAAACGGGGTCTTAGTCATCTTGCCCATGAGGCACGGCTCGCATGTGTCAAGTGATTCAAAATCAAGAGACTCCAAAAGTCCATCAGCATGGAGCTTCCTCATGCGTTTCACGCCGATATGACCCAGACGGCAGTGCCACAAGAAAGTGGTACTATCGTTGTCTACTCTACATCTTTTGGCATCAATGTTATGAACATGTGTATCATCACTATCGAGATTCAATAAGAATAAACCCCTAACTTCGGGTGCATGACCATAAAAGATATTACCGATATAAATAGAACAACCTTTATTCTCTGATTTAAATGAGTAACCGTCTCGCAATAAACAAGATCCAGATATAATGTTCATGCTCAACGCAGGCACTAAATAACAATTATTCAGGTTCATAACTAATCCCGATGGTAATCGAAGAGCGAGCGTGCCGACGGCGATCACATCAACCTTGGAACCATTCCCCACGCGCATCGTCACTTCGTCCTTTGCCAACCTCCGTTTATTCCGTAGTTCCTGTTTAGAGTTGCAAATGTGAGCAACCGAACCGGTATCAAATACCCAGGCACTACAACGAGAGTTGGTGAGGTACACATCAATAACATGTATATCACATATACCTTGCTTGTTGTTGTTGTTGGCCCCCTTCTTGTCTGCCAGATACTTGGGGCAGTTCCGCTTCCAGTGGACGTTCCCCTTGCAATAGAAACGCTCAGTCTCTGGCTTGGGCCCAGCCTTGGGTTTCTTCACTGGATGAGCAACTGCCTTGCCACCCTTCTTAGAGTTACCCTTCTTGCCCTTGCCATTTTTCTTGAAACTGGTGGTTTTATTGACCATCAACACTTGATACTCCTTCTGGATGTCTGCCTCAGCGACTTTCAGCATTGAAAACAGCTCGGCGATGGACTTGTTCATCCCTTGCATGTTGTACTGCTGCACAAAGCTCTTGAAGCTAGGTGGGAGTGACTGGAGAATTCTGTCAATGATAGCCTCCTCCGGGAACACAAGTCCCAGATCAGCTATGCGGGCATAGTACCCAGACATCTTCAGCAAGTGCTCACTGACAGACGAATTCTCCTCCATCTTGCAAGCAAAGAATTTATCGGTGGTCTCATACCTCTCGATCTTAGCATTCTTTTCAAAGATGAACTTCAACTCCTGGAACATCTCATATGCCCCATGACGTTCAAAACGCCTTTGAAGTCCTCCTTCCAAGCTATACAACATGGCACACTGCACGACTGAGTAGTCATCCGAGCGCGTCTGCCAGGCGTTCATAACGTCCACAGAGGCCGGAGCGGGGGGTTCACCTAGCGGTGCACTTAGGACATAAACCTTTTGGGCAGCTGTGAGGATGATCCTCAGATTGCGGAGCCAGTCCACAAAGTTGCTCCCATCATCTTTCAGTTTAGCTTTCTCTAGGAACGCATTAAAATTCAGGGGAGCTACTGCGCGAGCCATCTACAACAAAAGATTTGCAAAGACATTTTAGACTATTGTTCATGATAAGTGAGTTATTACCTAATCAAATTATTTATAACTCCCACTCAAATTGACATCCCTCTAGTCATTCGAGCGTGACATGATCCAGATCCACCAACCCAAGTCCGATCATCACGTGAGATGAGGTGGTGTCAATGGTGAACATCTACATGTTGATCATATCTACTATATGACTCATGCTCGACCTTTTGGTCTTCCGTGTTCCGAGGCCATGTCTGTACATGCTAGGCTCGTCAAGTCTAACCCGAGTGTTCTGCATGTGCAAAACTGGCTTGCACCCGTTGTATGCGAACGTAGAGTCTATCACACCCGATCATCACGTGGTGCTTCGAAACGACGAACCTTCGCAACGGCGCACACTCGGGGGGAACACAATTTTATCTTGAAATTTTAGTGAAGGATCATCTTATAATGCTACCGTCGTCCTAAGCAAAATAAGATGCATAAAAGGATTAACATCACATGCAAATCATAAGTGACATGATATGGCCATCAACTCGTGCTTTTGATCTCCATCTCCAAAGCACCGGCATGATCTCCATCGTCACCGGCGCCACACCATGATCCCCATCATCATGATCTCCATCATCGTGTCGCCATCGGGGTTGTCGGCGCCCACCATGCTCTTACTACTATTGCTACCGTTTAGCGATAAAGTAAAGCATTACAAAGCGCTTAATGATTGACACGCAGGTCATACAAAAATTAAAGACAACCCTATGGCTCCTGCCGATTGCCGTATGCATCGACATGCAAGTCGATATTAACTATTACAACATGATCATCTCATACATCAAATATATCTCATCATGTCATTGGCCATATCATATCACATACATACCCTGCAAAAACAAGTTAGACGTCCTCTAATTTGTTGTTGCATGTTTTACGTGGCTGCTATGGGTATCTAGCAAGAACGCTTCTTACCTACGCAAAGCCACAACGGTGATATTTAAGTTGCTATTTGACCTTCTACAAGGACCGCCTTGTTCTATTCCGATTCAACTAAGATAGGAGAGACAGACACCCGCCAGCCATCTTATGCAACAAAAGTCACATGTCTGTCGATGGAACCGGTCTCATGTACGTGGACATGTAAAGTTGGTCCGGGCCGCTTCATCCCATAATACCGCTGAATCAAGAAAGACTAAGGAGGGAAGCAATCTAAACATCAACGTCCACAAACCCTTTTGTGTTCTACTCGTGAAAGCATCTACGCAAGATCCTAGCTCATGATGCCACTGTTGGGGAACGTTGCATGGGAAACAAAAAATTTTCCTACGCTCACCAAGATCAATCTAGGAGATGCATCTACGAGGGGAGAGTTGGATCCACATACCCTTGTAGATCGCTAAGCGGAAGCGTTCAAGAACGCGGTTGATGGAGTCGTACTCGCCGCGATTCAGATCGCCAAAGATCCTAGCACCGAAGCAACGGTGCCTCCGCGTTCTTCACACGTACAGCTTGGGGACGTCTCCTCCTTCTTGATCCAGCAAGGGGGAAGGAGAGGTTGATGGAGACACCGGCAACACGACGGCGTGGTGGAGATGGTGGTGGAGGATTCCAGCAGGGCTTCGCCAAGCACTGCGGAGTTCGCGAAGATGGATGTGGGAGAGGGAGGGCAGCGCCGAGGCACGAACGTGTGTGGCTGCCCTCCCTCTGCCTCTCTTTATATAGGGGGGAGAGAGGGGAGGGGGCGCCCTAGGGTTTCCCGTAGGGTCCGGCGGCCAGGGCAGATGGGGAGGGGGCGGCGCCCTCTGGGGCTAGGGTTTCCCCCCCAGGTGCCTTGCCCCCCAAGCCTAAGGGGGTGCGGCAGCCCTAGGGGGGTCCACCCCCTTGGCGCATGAGGAGAGGGCCCTAGGGGGGGCGCACAGCCCTATGAGGGCTGTTGTGTCCCCCCTTTGTGGCCCATTAGGCCCGAAACTCTTTCCGGGACTCCGAAAACCCCTTTCGGTCATCCGCCGACTTCCCGATACTCCCCGGAACACTTCCGGACTCCGATCACTCTCATCCTATATATCAATCTTCGTCCCCGGACCATTCCGGAGACCCTCGTCACGTCCGGGATCTCATCCGGGACTCCGAACAACCTTCGGCAACCATGCACTGTTCTCACTAACAACCCTAGCGTCACCGAACCTTAAGTGTGTAGACCCTGCGGGTTCGGAAACTATGCAGACATGACCGAGACACTCCCAGGTCAATAACCAATAGCGGGATCTGGATACCCATATTGGTTCCCACACGTTCCTCGATGATCTCATCGGATGAACCACGATGTCAAGGATTCAGGCAATCCCGTATACAGTTCCCTTTGTCTCGTCGGTATGTTACTTGCCCGAGATTCGACCGTCGGTATCTCTATACCTAGTTCAATCTCGTTACCGGCAAGTCTCTTTACTCGTTACCGTAATACATAATCCCGTGACCAACTACTTAGTCACTTTGAGCTCATTGAGATGACGTATTACCGAGTGGGCCCAGAGATACCTCTCCGTCACACGGAGTGACAAATCCCAGTCTCGATCCATGTCAACTCAACAGACACCTTCGGGGATACCTGTAGAGTACCTTTATAGTCACCCAGTTACGTTGCGACATTTGGCACACACAAAGCACTCCTACAGTGTCAGTGAGTTACATGATCTCATGGTCATAGGAACTTATACTTGACATGCAGAAAAATATAGCGATAACTGATACGATCAAAAGCTATGTTTAACGTTTGGGTCTCGTCCATCACATCATTCTCCTAATGATGTGACCCCGTTATCAAATGACAACTCATGTCTATGACCTGGAAACCGTGGTCATCTTTGATCAACGAGCTAGTCCTGAAGAGGCTTACTAGGGACACAAAGTTTGTCTATTTATCCACACATGCATTTGAGTTTCCAATCAATACAGTTATAGCATGGATAATAAACGATTATCATGAACAAGGAAATATAATAATAACTCTTTTATTATTGCCTCTAGGGCATATTTCCAACATAAACACACGTACATGATGTGCAAATCAACATACACATACTTGATTTCTCAAGAGAAGCAAATTGGAAGCACAACATATACACGCACATGCAAGGTACAAAACCACAACATGCTAAGGGGCAAGTAACTTTCAATGTAAACAATTTAAGCATGAGTTACTGTGACACCCGAAGACCGACGTCCCAGAAGATTCCAGATGTTCCGGGTTCTCCCATGTGTTTCATTTGTGCTTGATCTATTTATTTTTTGCATTGCATCATATCATCATGCCATCATGCCATAATTCTTCTGCATTTCTAAATAAACCGTATGGATCCTCGATCCATTTAAATCGAGGGAAGAGTGACTTCTCTTTATAACATATCCTCCTAATATTATGGAGCTATTATAAATAAATATTCCATTTGTTTGGGATTAACCCAAACACACTTGCAAATATTCTCCATGCCTCTTTACTTCAAGTTTCACCGTCAAAACCTTCTCTACAATTCTTATCCATTTTATCGAGGTTCCTCCAAAAATCCGAGCATTTTTTGACACTTCGAAAATCAAGTCTTAGTTCAAACCCATTTGAATTAAATTCAAATATGTTTGAATTATATCTTTCGATCATGCCACTTCTATTTTTCTTGGATTACGCTCATTTTTACGAGCCCGAGAAAAATAACCTCATGCCCTAATTCCATCCCTTTCTTTTCTTTCTCCTTTTCTGTTGTTTTTTTCAAGAGAGAGAGGGGGCAGAGAGTGTGCAGCCAAACAGCTAGGCTGGCCTGCTTCCATGTGGCCCAATTGCTTCCAGCCGGCCCATCTAGCCTCCTAGGCCCACCCCGCTTCCCTCCTATAGCAACCCTAGCCGCACCCTGCATCTCCCTCTCGTTCCTAGTCCCGCCACCACACACCCGACCCTAGCTCCCGTACCCTCGATCCCCATCTCCCCCTCGTCTTCTCTTCCCGATCCCGCAGCCCCCGAACCCCACCACCACCTGGCGCCCTCCTTGGCTCCTTCCCGAGCCGTGCCCGCCGGCGACCTCCAGCGTCGCCATCGCGCCCGAGCAGCGTCCTCCTCGACGCCTTGTCCAGCGCCGCCCAGGCCGCTGCGTTCCGCCTCCGTCCTCCCTCAAGGCCGAGCGCCGCCGCGCCATGGCGCACCCCTTCGACCTACTCCTCCCGTCGACCGGTCGCCCAGATGATCGCCGGCCTCCCCTAGCAGCAAAAGGCGCCGCTGCTCGCGACTTCTGCTTCGTCCCTGCCACCCTCCATGGCGCCGCGCCCTACCGCCATCGGGACCACCAGGAGGTCCAACACCTCCTCATCTCCTTCGCGCCGCCGACTCACCATGGCCGCGCCTCCCATGTGCTCCACGCATCACCGCGGCCAGGTGGATGCTCGCCAAGTCCACCACGGGCACGTCGGAGCCCCGTCGCCCCTCCTCGAGCTTGTGATGGGTGCTGCCGCCCTGGATCCAACGCTCCTCCTGCTCGACCGCGTCGCCGACGACCTCCACCAGAAGCTCGCCGCCTCCAACAGCCACTGGCGACCTCCCCTCCAACGCCATCGCCGACCGCCTTCTGTGCACCTTGCTGCCTTTTTTTTCCTTTGTTGTGAACACTGCTGTTGCAACACCCGTGGGCGCCGAGTTCCCCTTTCGGATCCGACAAGTGTACGACTACACGGAAAGGCGACAAGTACCACAATAGCCGGAGTGCATTTTTTTTGTCAAGTTCATCTATGACACAAACGACTACACGATGTGATGCTAAGTACATCTACAAAACGAGTACCACTACGACGCGACAAGTACCACGACGCCCGGAGCCATTGGAACCGTCAAGTACATCTACAAAACGAGTAACGATGGCAGCCCAAAACGCCAAGTTCGACTACCGTCGCAAGATTCGAGACCGGCAAGTCCGAAGACCCAAGTACCACTACATAACGTGTACCCCTACGTCAACGACGACCCCTTTGCCTCGTGTTCAACTACTTCCCACGACGACCCCGTGGACGACTACTTCCTCTACGACACGTGAACCACTACTTCCCTCTTTCGTCGAACTCGTTCCGCACCGAAAATGCACGCTTCAAAGGTATACCCCGAGTCGAATGCCGATGTGGTGAACGAATGCTTGTTGTGTTGTATGAGATGTATCGAATGTTTGCTCATGTCCGTTGTGCCCTTGTTTGCCTTGGCGGCAACCCGTGGGAACCCGGTGACGGGATCACCCCACCTTTCATCTTGTTCGACTCGCTCACGCCACCTTTTCTTTTGCACCGATCTCTCAACGAGTTACCGGAACCGAGATGTTGCCGTTGCATCATTTTCGGATCGCTGTCGTGGCACCCTTTCCTTCCACCATGGTGACAATACTTCATATCTCTTCATGTTAACTTTTACTAAAAATTGCATAAAACTTGATCATGTCATCCGCATCATGTTAACAACATTAAAATGTGTGAATTGTTGTTTGCTTAAAATTGCTAAACATGCATATGGGGATTTTTCTGGAATTGTTGTTGTTATTTCCGGCCTCATTTAAAATGCCTAGATAGCTAGTTTACACTTGCTTCCTGCCTTGCCATGTTTAGCATCCTATATAGACTTGTCTTGCATCCTACTTGGTTGAGCATATTGACATGTTGCTTGTGTTGTTTTTCTGTGCTTCGTACCTTTCATGTATTGCTTCCTGTATAGACTTGTCTTGCATCATACCTTGCCATGTATTGCATCATGTATAGACTTGTGTTGTTTTTCTGTGCTTCCTACCTTGCCATGTTTTTCTTCCTGTATAGACTTGTGGTGCATCCTATATAGAACTGTCTTGCATCATACTTGGTTGAGCATATTGTCGTGTCTCGTGTTGTGTGTTTACCGTTTTGCTTGCTTCTTCTCGTTAGTGCTTGTTCCATTGCGATCGTGAGGATTCGTTCGACTTCTCGTGGTTCTTCTTCAAGGCTTCTTCTTCGTCTTCTTCTTGGATCCGTTCTTCTTCCTTGCGGGATCTCAGGCAAGATGACCGTAACCTTGGATACCTTTACTATCATTGCCATTGCTTAGTTGTCTCGATGCTATCGTTATATGTCGCGCTACCCATCATTATTGTCAGCCTCTCCTTGTTGCCATGAAACCTCTAACCTTTGAAACCTTCCTAGCAAAACCATTGTTTGGCTATGTTACCCGCTTGCTCAGCCCGTCTTATAGCGTTGTTAGTTGTAGGTGAAGATGAAGATCGTTCCAGGAGGGAACTTGTTTTTGGAATATCACAATATGTTATATATATAATAACACACCTATATACTGGGCATGGGTGGAAGGCTTGGCCTTTTGCTCGGTGTTTTGTTCCACTCATGCCACCTTAGGCGCCGATAAACCGGCATTATGTTCCTTGATTTTGCGTTCCTTACACGGTTGGGTATATGGGTACCCCTTGACACTTCGTCTTTGAATAAAACTCCTCCAGCAAGGCCCAACATTGGCTTTTAATTTGCTCATAATAACAACTTAATTAATTAATTAATTTGCATAAGGGGGACGCTCCTTGGAGATTCTATTCTACATAGCAGGGGGGCCAGTGCTGATGGTGTTGGTCCCAAACAGGGAGCCTGCGGGGCCACCTCGGGGAAACTCGAGGACTGGTTTTACCTGTAGCATCACCCATCCGGACGTGGCCTGAGACGAGATACGCGCGGCTACTATCAGGGTGTCAGCACGTCGGGAGGTCTTGCTGGACTTGTTTTACCATTGTCGAAATGTCTTGTGCACCGGGATGCCGAACCTGATCGGATTTCCCTAAGATAAGGGGGGATGATATTATATTTATCACTTCAGCTGATCGTGAGAGCTTGTGATGGGCTAAGTTGGGACACCCCTGCAGGGTTATGATCTTTCGAAAGCCGTGCCCGCGGTTATGTGGCAGATTGGAATTTGTTAATGTCCGGTTGTAGAAAACTTGACAGAGGATCCGAAGTAAAATACACAACTGTGTGAGTCACCGTGACTGTCTCTTTTCACTTTGAGAAGAGAACACGGTGGGGTTATGTTTGACTCGTAGGTAGTTCAGGATCTTTAGCGATCACTACTAGTTTGCGACCGTTTACGTAGATGCTCATCTTATTCTTGTACTCGTAAGCTAGCCACCATATTATGCTTAGCCGCTGCTGCAACCTCACCACTTTACCTCTTCCTACCCATAAAGCTTTTCTAGTCTTGATACCCATGGTAATGGGATTGCTGAGTCCTCGTGGCTCACAAATACTACAACACCAGATGCAGGTTCAGCCGAGAATGATGCAGGAGCTGGTTCAAGTACTTCACTGGGAGCTCGATGAAGAGAGTGGTCGTACGTATGTGATGTGTTTCGACGATCAGTAGTGGTTTCTACTAGGGGCGATTCGGACCTGTGGCTTATGTTTTGGTATCTTTCATTTGGATCTTCGCCCGTACTCGGGTTGTGATGTTATTTGGATGATGATTTGTTCATGTAATGTATTGTGGGACGTGACGAGTGTAAGCCAACTATCCTTTTGCAATTTCATCCCTATTTTTACATGAGTCGTGCAAAGATACCAAACTTGAGATCATTCCAGAATGGGCTTATACCTTTAAGTCGTGCCTCGACACGTAGGAGGTATAGTCCCATCCTGGGCATTACAGTTACCGCGAGGAGGAACATTGGATATAAGATAGAAACTTGATAATCCGAATGACTTGGCTTGAGACAATATGAATGATGAAGACCCCTTAATTCTTCATAATGTAGCCAAGTCTCCAATGCCCTCCAGCAACACCTATTGATCAAGTTTTAACTTGTTGGTCCCCAACCAAGTTGGGTCCTAAGAGGTTAGTCACGATAGGCTTGGCAACCCAAATGGTTATTTGCTTGACACCACTTTGAGTACCAAAAAACTTTGCAAACACATTGCCAACCTTATCCTTCCCAAGAGAATAGATATCATCAATAGTAATTGGGTTGGATAAGTTACCACTAGTGCATGAAGAAGCAAGGTGACCCTTCTCACGACATAAGTAGCAACATCTACTCTTCACTTTCTTCTCACTTGATTTCTCAAAATGAGAAGCATTACCATGAGTCTTCTTGGGAAGTGGCCTTTCTTCAACTTGCGGTTGAGCATGAGATTGAACTTGTGGCCTCTTCCCTTGTTGCTTGTCACTAATGGCCTTCTTCTTCAATGGGCAAGATCAAACATGATGCCCTTCAATTTTGCACTTGAAGCAAATAATCTTGGCCAAATTCTTGAGTTGTTCTTGGCCCTTCTTATTGTTGCTCTTGGACTTCTTCTTCTTATTGGAGTTGAATCCAAGTCCACCATTGTCATCGGGGGATTTTTGCACACTCAAGATATTGTTGAGTGTGGACTTCCCTTCATGACACTTTTGCAAGTCAATCTTGAAGGAAGTGACTTGGGCCTTGAGCTCTTTGATTTCCTCCAGATGGTTAGTATCAACACAAGTACTAGAGGAAGTGTAAGCTTCATCGTTAGAGCAATAAGGCAAGGAAAGTAACTCATCACAAGACATACCAATATTGTGAGTATATGAATTACAAGGACTAGCACATGGCAATATAGCATTTTGACTACAAGTAGTGCTAGTACCCACACGAGAGTTACCTTAGTGATCATAGCCTCATGAGCTATCTTTAGCACATTATGGGATACTAGAAGATCACCATGAGATCTTGTGAGCTTTACATTTCTTTCTTCCAACTTCCCATAATTGCTAGATAGCGACCCAAGTTGAGCCCTTAGCTCAACATTCTCCTTCAAAATGGATGCTTCACTAGAAATAGAGTTAGTTGCAGAAGCATCATCATTAACAACAAGAGGAGAAGGAAACTTGGCAAGTCTTTTGAATAAGAAGCTTTAAGTTGAGCATGAGAGTCGGTGAGTTCGATGAGCTCACTCTTTATGACCCTTGAGCCATTTTCGAGGTGCTTAAAGTCCTCAAGGAGTTTAGCATGTGCAACTTCAAGCTTAGCAATTTTATTTTTGAAATCATTAGCCACCTCAACAGCTCTATCACTGGATTCCTTTATTCTAGATAATTCTAGAGCAAAGGCCTCCTCAAGAGATTCCTTGGTGGTTTGTTCAAGTTCAAGAGCTTGCGAGAGGTCGGCGACCTAATTAGCGTAATCACGCTCATGACCTTCCATTTTCTCAATGGTGACCTCATGCTCCTCTAGATGAGATTCCAACTCCTCTATATGTTTCTTGCCCTCAATGGAAATGGACATAATTTCCATGAAGTTGGAACGAGCAATTTTATTTTTATGAAGAGCTTTAAAAGACATTTCCCCCTTAGTTTTTAAGGAGGCAATATTATCATTCTCTTCATCATTATCAACATCATCATCATTCTTATCATCATCAATATCATCACAAGATATATTGGGATTCAAAGTGGTGGATACCTTTGAAGCCTTAGCCATAAGGCAAAACGCAATAGATGATGATGTAGGATCCCTTGAAGCACCATTCAAGACCACATCTTGTTCCATGGGGTGTTGGGTTTCCTCTACATTGTTAGCACAACAATTCGATGAAATAGATGCATTTTTATCATGGTAACAAGACATAGGAAGCATATCATCATAAGTTTTAGGCAAGCAATTTCTACATGATATGCAAGGACTATCAACACAAGTATGTGAAATATGTAGGGTTCTCGAAGTGTTAGAGTCCAAACAAGATGCATTGCAATAATATAGTGATGAAGGATCATCCACAACAAGCATATTATCATCATTGCAATGACCAACACTACTCACCATCTCATTACCTTGTGGCAAACCACATGTAGGTGAAGTAGAAGAAGTTGAGAAGACAACGCGACCGGAGGTGGAGAGAGAACAATCATTCCCACAATTCTTGGACACACCATATTTATCTTGAAGCTTTGTCGACAACTCATGAGCATCCCAGAACGGCATGAGTTGAAATATAACTACATTGCTCAAAGCATCAAAAAGCACATTAGAAGCTTGAGCATTGAGATAAGAGTTTTTATCATCCTCTAAAGATAATCTTTGGGGATCCTTTGGAGGAGAAAAACCCATATCTACAATTCGCTTTAAATTTGGGTCCATGACCCTAAAGAGATTAAGCATGCGAATTACCCAAACATCAAAATTTGTTCCATCAAAACTAAGAGTGTCAGAGAATCCTAAGCCCTAGTAGACATCCTTACTCTCTAGGCGGTTAAGCCCTATAAAGAGAGACGAGGCTCCGATACCAATTGAATTGCAGCTTAGTCTTGAACAAATACGGAATAAACCTAGCGGTTAATCTGTCAAGCACAAAACCTACAACAACTTGGCTCATCTATGTGCACCAACAACTTATGCTAAGCAAGATCAATAACTATGTGATAGCAAGATATATGAACATAAACAATATGGATATCACAAAGTAAATTGCATAAGTAAAGGGCTCGGGTAAGAGATCACCGAGGCACGCGGAGACGACGATGTATCCTGAAGTTCACACCCTTGCGGATGCTAATCTCCGTTTGGAGCGGTGTGGACGTACAATGCTCCAAGATGCCAGTAGGGCCACCGTAATCTCCTCACGCCCTCGTACAATCCAAGATTCCGTGATTCCACTAAGGGAACCTTGAGCGCAGTCACCGAACCCGTACAAATGGCAACCCTTGGGGGCGGTCACCGAACCTGTACACTTTGGCAACCCTTGGGGGCGGTTACCGGAACCCGTCAAATTGCTCGTGGCGATCTCCACAACCTAATTGAAGACCCGATGCTTGCTCGGAGCTTTACACCACAATGATTGAGCTCCGAACACCACAAACGTTCGGGCCATCTCCCCAACGACACCACAAAGCTTCACCATAATGGAATATGGCTCTGAGGTGACCTCAACCGTCTAGGGCGCCCAAGCACCCAAGATGAACAAGCTCAAGGGTACCAAGCACCCAAGAGTAATAAGCTTCTCAAGTTGTAACTTCCACATATCACCGTGGAGAACTGAAACCGATGCACCAAATGCAATGGCAAGGGCACACGGAGTGCCCAAGTCCTTCTCTCCCAAACCCCACAAGCAACAAATGCTAGGGAGGAAAATGAGAGGAAGAACGAAGAAGAGAACACGAAGAACTCCAAGATCTATATCCAAAGGGTTCCCCTCATAAATAGGAGAAAGTGATTGGTGGAAATGAGGATCTAGATCTCCTCTCTCTTTCCCCCCCAAAACTAGCAAGAATCCATGGAGGGGTTGAGAGATAGCAAGCTCAACGAAGGTCAAAAATGGGGGAAGAACACGAGCTGAAAGGATTAGGTTCATTGGGGAAGACGACCCCCTTTTATAGGTGGGGAAAAAACCAACCGTTATTCTCATAGCCCGCATCGAGCGGTACTACCACTTGTCCTCACGGTACTACCGCTAGGGGTAGCGGTACTACCACTAAGGTTAGCGGTACTACTGCTTGCGAGCGGTACTAAAAAAATACATCTATGCCTACCATCGCTGGACTTATGACGAGTTTTTGTTCCGAAGCGGAAGTAGCCACAGAAGTAAAAAATTAAAACCCCTCCAAGCGGTAGTACCGCTCCCATTTGCGGTAGTACCGCTGCAGCCCTTTTGAGGACACCAAAACTGACACAACTTCTGCAAACGGACTCCGAATTCAACGAAACCAAGTTTGTTGGAAAGCTAACGACATGGACTAACACAATCTTGATAGAAATAACAATAAGAAGAAAATGAGAAAAGTTCCATAATAAAATGGTGAGAACCCTTCCTCGAAAGAGACCGGTAAAACATCCAACACCGAAAACGCAATAGAAGAAGCATGTGAACTCCATTTTCGGTGAACTCAAGCTTGTCAAGAAGATGACCATAAGCTCCAAATCTCACAAGAAGAAAACCAAACAAGAACCAAGAAATATGATGCAAGCATGCAATGGTTAGAGCTCTCTACGAATGACAGGATCAAGCTACTCACTTGAGAACCCCCCCTTGATAGTACGGCAATCGATCCTATAACCCGGTCTCCAAACTACCACCATGAGACCGGTAAAATAGAGAACCTATCAAGGGCAAACCTTTGCCTTGCACAAAGTCCACTTGAGCTAGATGTAGACGATCTTGACTTCCTCAAGTTGGACCACCTTTCTTGATTTCGTTGGCTCGATGAAGACTAGTAGATTTCTCCCCCGTACTCCACTATGGGTGAGCCACTCTTCGGCACATCTTCAAAAGTCCATTGTCACCACAATGGACGGCAAGCTTCAAGCACTTAATCTCTTTGTGATGCATCACTTGAACTTGCACACCACAACCTTGAGTTGATGTCATTCTCCATGGTTTGTATGTGATCTTGCTCTTGACGCAAGCCCATGGAAGATAACCTAACCCCACATAGAACTCTCGCAAAGACCATGGGTTAGTACACAAAGCGTAATTGACAATGCTTACCATACCATGGGATCGCTTGATCCCTCTCGGTACATCTTCTACGCTTTCTGTGTTGATCAACTTGAAACACTCTCTGTACTTAGTCTCGATCAACCTTGAATCTTTCGAACTCTATTCATTTGCGTGATGTCTTGAAGGTAAACATGAATGATCACACACTTTTTTTATTCAAGACATGCTTGCAATAAGCTCAACACTCACAAGACCAATCTTTGGATAATTCCTTACTAGCACCTTGGTCATCACAAAATCTCCTTGAAACCAACAAATGGACTCTAAGAAAAGCCTACGGACAAACCCTTCAAATATAACTCAAGGCAACCATTAGTCCATAGAGATTAAAATCAATTACCAAAACCAAACATGGGGGCACCACATGTTCTTTCAACTGTAATATCTAATTCCGCCCATGATCGCTGATGGTCGGTACGCTGAAGCCATGGCCATCTAGCATGCACCGCCATGTTTCTCCACCTGAGGTTGGGAATGCCCAAAACCACCTGCCCATTGCGGAGAGCACACTCTATCCCAATTTACCAGGCACTGTCCTCCATTTGCCTGCTCTTTAGCACACCAGAGAAAGCCTCGGCATATCTTGTTCATCGCCTTGATGGTTTTTTGGGGGATATCCAATGCGAGCATAGTATTTATAGGGATCACACATAACACATACTGAACCAAGATCAGCCGTCCACTCTTGGGCATGGAAGCATCTTTCCACTTTGGTAAGCATCCTGCAAGCTGGTCCACAAGCCCCTGTAGTTGTGCCGCACTTTTCTTTCTAATGGTTAATGGAAGTCCGAGATACTTGCATGGGAATGTTCCTGTGGGGCATCCAAGCACATGGCTAACCCGAGCCATAGTCTCCGCATTGCATCGAATTGGCATGGCGGCGCTCTTGGTGAGATTATTCCAAAGGCCGGATGCCTCCCGAAAGAGCTGAAGGGTTGTAGCTGTCACGTGGAGGTCAAGTTCTCGGGGCTTGACGAAGAGCATCACATCATCGACGAACATAAACACTCTCTGTTGGCAGCCGTATCGCGCAAGTGGCGAGAGTAGATCACGGAGGAGTTGGCTTTGGAGATAGAGGAGCACCTTGCCTCATCCCTCGCCGGATGAAGATCGGCTTACCCGGGCACCCATTGACCATAACCGTGTGGAGGAGTTGGCTAGAGGGCCGCAAATCCAGTTGGTCCACTTGGCTCCAAATCCCATGCGCCTAAGGATGTCAAGTAGGAAGGGCCATTGCACGGTATCGAACGCCTTCGAAATTTCAACTTTGAGCATCACAGGTTTCTCTTTGAGGGCATGCAAGCACCGCACCATGCATTGGACCAGCATGAAGTTATCATAGATAGATCTTCCCTTAACAAACACACTTTGATGTGCGCCTATGAGCTTAGGCAGCTCGACCGCTGTCAGGGATATTACTAGCAGGTATGAACCGGCTAGTGTAAACCGGCTTGTTATAATTATGTGGTTGTAATATTCCGTAAAGGCTACGGCCCATTAGATCTTAGGGCCCATGTAAAGAGTCATGGTTTGTAAACCGCCCGATGATGTAACTTGGGAGACAAGGATGAAAGAGCAGAGACCGAGGCGGACACAAGTATGAGCCGGCCTCGGGACTCTGTAAACCGGACTGGGCGTCGCCTCTCTATATAAAGGGACGACCCGGCAACGGTTCAGGGAGAAGCAAGAATCAACCCGTCGAGACTACAGGCAAGCGATCCGCTCCCTGTAAACCGACGCCCAAGCAATACCAAACCAACTAGACGTAGGCTTTTACTTTCATCGAAGGGGCCGAACTAGTATAAACCCTCTGTGTCCTTTGTGTGCTATGAACCCCTTCAAGCTAACTCGTGCGATGGTTCCATCATCAAGTCCGTTAAACCGGACATCTGCCGTGCTAATTCCACGACAGTTGGCGCCCACCGTGGGGCCTCCGCACGATGGTTTCGAGTTCTTGAAGGGCAGCTTTGAAGGGCTCAAGGGTTACGCGGTCGTCCGGATGACCAAGAGTCGCCGCGGCCGGATCTACATCGACGACGCAGGCTGGGGGCCGGAGGCCGATTCGATCGAATACGGGTACCGAGTTCCCTTCGGTGGCATCCACGTCATCATTGTCAAGATCGGTGAACCGGGACCTGAGCCGGACATCTTCCCCAACATCATCGAGGCGGCTCTGCGTGCAAGATCGGCCCGGATTCAGCCGGCCATGAAGCGCGTGTTCGTTGGAGCAATTCATGGGGTCCAAACCGAGGACGGATCAGAGTCCGATGGTGCAACAGTTGTCTACTCCGACGACGAATCTTCATCCGGTGAAACTGAGTCTTTGTATCAGTTAAAGGACGGCCGGTCCGAGGGTGAGTCCGATGGAAACAGTATTCCGGACCCCTTCGACCCGCCAAACCGGGTGGCTGTCTTTATGGCCGGTTCACAGCCCACGGTGAACGGGACGACAGCAGAAGCTGGTGTAGGGGGGAGCGGCCCAGACCTCTCACCTGCCGATGTTCTATCCACCTTGATCGAGGAGTTCACAGCTAAAGCGGTGGCAACGGTAGCTCCAGCAGACAAGGCGCAGCATGATGCAGAGCTTCTTCAGTTAAAAGGCCGGATTGATCAATTGAAAGATGATTTGAAAGCAGAGAAAGCAATGATAGCAATAAGGCAAGCGGAGCTGGATGATCAGGCTTTTTATCTAAGGATGGAGCAGGCCTCTGTGCAGGGGGTAAGGGGCCGGAAGTACCAGTCTCGTCTACCGTCGGTTTATGAAGCGACGGGTCTGTTTAGGACACCCGGGGCTGGAGCCAGCAACGATCCGGCTCTAAACCGGAGGGCACCTCTAGCCAGGGAAGAGCCGGTTCAGCAACCCACTACAGAGCAAGATCGGCGGATCACGTCTGCACCTCACGTTCGTACCCCTCCAGGTCATTACCCAAATCCTTTGGATAACATCGTGGCTGCTGCTGCACGTTTGGCCGCTTTACCCGTGGAGGGGACATCCCGGGCAGCGTTGGAGGCACGCCGGGCAAAGGAGTTGCTTAATACGGCGTTAATACAGCAGCAAGCATATTCTCATACCAGGGAAAGGCTACATTCAACACCACGTCCCAGTCGGAGTTACACTAGGCATTGGGAGGAGCCAGAAGTATCTAGCAGTGAGCGCAGGCGACATCGGCACAGATAGGATAATCCGGCAGGCGCGGATGCTCAAGCTCAGGATGCAAACCGGGTTAGATCTGTAGCCCTGGAGGAGGTCTGTCAGACAACGCCGGTTCAAAATGCCACGACAGAGACAGGAGTTACGACAAGTTCCTTTGGAGTACAGTGTCTTATCCCCGCTTTACGGAGTGTAAAGTTGCCCAAAGATTTTAAAGGGCCCGCAAGGTACCTAATTACACTGCGGATTTACCTCCTGAAGCTTGGGTGGAGAGTTATGAGATGGCCATGGAGATGCTGGATGTGGATGAAGCAGCTTGTGCAAAATATTTCACCATGATGCTTGAGGGCACAGCCCGGACCTGGTTAAAGGGTTTACCCCCTAATTCCATCGGATCATGGGGAGAGCTATGTCGTCAGTTCATCAAAAACTTCAAAGATACATGCAAGCAGCCGATGTCAGTGGTGGATCTGGCAGCCTGCGTGTACGGAGAGCAGGAGTCTACAAGTGCTTGGGTGCGGCGAGTATCAAAGATCTTGCACTCTTCGAATGGTATTAATCCTAGTACGGCGATAGTGACTTTGGAAAATAATTGCCGGTTTGAATCTTTAAAGTTAAAACTAGGACGGTTTAAAAGGGATTGCAATGATATGGGAACTCTCATGAGTGCTTTGGTAAAGTATGGGGACTCTGATAATACCAAGTATCCAGAAGCTGAAGGAGACAAAGCAGGGAAGGTTAGCAAACCTGGTAAACCGGCGCAAGTTAACCCGGCTACTGCAAGTTTCTTGGGCAAGCGAAAGGCAGAAGGTGGCTCTGATTTTGTAGCCAATACCCAAGTTCAGGGGGGTTTTCAGCGTAGTATGGGCAACCCACCTCAGCAAACCGGCGGAGGAGCTTGTGGTTGGGACCAAGAGTTAGATCAGCCTTGCCCGAAGCATGGCTCGAAACAACGACCGGCAAAACACACTATAAGAGAGTGCAGGCCCTTTATGGAAGCAATGATGGGCCGTTTTAATCCTAATGATAGGCCTCCATATGGCGGTTCAGGCCCAGGGTTTTACGGTCCGGGTCATCAGGGGAACAGCTCCGGATCAGGATATAGGGGCAATAACAATGGTTATCAAAACCGGGCCGGTAATCAAAATAGTCAAGGAAGTTATAATAACCAGGGCAATCAGTCGCGTAACCAGGGTGGTTACAATAACCAAGGCAGTCAGCAGCATGGCCAAGGTAATTACAATAACCAAGGCAGTCAACAACAGGGCCAAGGGAATTACAATAATCAGGGGAATCAGCAGCGTCAGCAACAGCAACCGCAATCCGGATATCAGAATAATCCGAAGGAATTGAGCAGTGGGCAATACCATGTGTTCACCACAAGTCTGTGTAAACGGGATCAGAAGGTCTTAAAGCAGGCAGTTAACGCGGTTGAACCGGCAACACCGCAATTTCTGCGCTGGTCAGAACAGCCCATTGTATGGAGTAGGGAGGATCACCCGATGCGGGTGGATAATCCGGGCCACTTGGCCTTAGTGGTAGCACCCCAGGTGGGAGGTTATAAGTACACTAAGGTTCTCATGGACGGCGGTAGCAGCATCAATATCTTGTACTATGAGACCTTCCGTCGTATGGGCCTAACGGATAAGAAGCTGAGACAATCAAACACGATGTTCCATGGAGTGGTTCCAGGTAAGTCGGCTTATCCAGTTGGAAAGATTGATTTGGAAGTTACCTTTGGAGATGAGCATGATTCCAGGTCAGAGATGATAACTTTCGAAGTTGTCAAGATCCGGAGTCCCTATCACGCTTTATTCGGGAGAACGGTTTATGCCAAGTTTATGGCTAGACCATGTTATGTTTATCTGCAACTCAAAATGCCGGGTCACAAGGGCACGATCACGGTTCATGGAAGTCACAAGATAGCAGTGGAGTGTGAAGAAGGAGATGCAGCCTATGCGGAGGCAGTATGTGCCACAGAAGAGTTGAAGTTCTATAAGGATAATGTTGATCCGACAGATATGACTCCGCTGAAGAAGACAACTACCGAGCATGATCCGGCGTTGAAGTTTAAATCGGCGGAGGAGACCAAGCAAGTTGATTTTGTGCCAGGTGATTCGTCCAAGCAGTTCACTATCAGCGCTAACCTTGATCCCAAATAGGAAAGCGCGCTCATCGAGTTCATCCGTGAGAACCGGGATATCTTTGCGTGGAAACCTTCTGACATGCCAGGTATACCGAGGGAACTCGCTGAGCACAGCCTTAACATTGATCCGAAATATAAACCGGTTAAACAATATTTGCGCCGCTTTAACGAAGAGAGGCGCAAGGCTATAGGAGAAGAAGTGGCCAGTCTTTTGGCCGCAGGATTCATCGTGGAAGTTTTTCACCCGGAGTGGTTGGCTAATCCGGTGCTAGTGTTAAAGAAGAATGGGAAATGGATAATGTGTGTGGACTACACAGACCTCAACAAAGCTTGCCCAACTGATCCTTTTGCTCTCCCTCGCATTGATCAGATTATCGATGCCACAGCGGGATGTGAGCGGCTAAGTTTTTTGGATGCATACTCAGGATATCACCAGATCAAGATGGCAGTTAAAGACCAAGAGAAGACGGCTTTCATAACCCCTTTTGGGGCTTTTTGCTATGTATCTATGCCTTTTGGGCTCAAGAGTGCTCAAGCAACTTATCAGTGTTGCGTTCAGAATTGTCTTAAAGGACAGATAGGGAGGAATGTTCATGCCTATGTGGATGACATTGTGGTTAAGTCAAGGAAAGAGGAGACAATGATAGAGGATCTTAAGGAGACTTTTAACAATCTTCGGGCTTACAAGATGATGCTTAATCCGGAGAAGTGTACCTTTGGTGTTCCGGCAGGTAAACTACTGGGATTCTTGGTCTCAAACAGAGGAATAGAAGCTAATCCGGAGAAGATCAAGGCCATTACATCTTTGACTAAGCCAGTTTGCATCAACGATGTTCAGTGTATCGCTGGCCGGATCACAACATTAAGCCGGTTCATCAGCCGTTTGGGAGAGAAGGCGATCCCGCTTTACCAGATGCTGAAGAAAACAGACCGGTTTATATGGAGTGATGAGGCCAACGCGGCGTTTGAGGATCTGAAGCGGCAACTAGCAAAGCCACCGGTCCTGGCTGCCCCTGTTGATAAGGAGCCGTTGCTGTTATACGTCGCTGCTAATGCACGGGCAGTCAGCGTTGCAATTGTGGTTGAGCGCAAGGAAGCAGGAAAGGAATACCCGGTTCAGCGCCCGGTTTATTATGTGAGTGAAGTACTCATTGAGTCCAAGCAAAGGTACCCACATTGGCAGAAGCTGGTATATGGTCTGTTCATGGCAAACCGGAAGCTGAAGCACTATTTTCAAGGTCATCCAATAACTGTGGTTAGTTCAGCACCGTTGGGGGATATAATCCAGAACAGGGAAGCTACAGGTAGAGTGGCGAAGTGGGCCATTGAGCTCAGCCCACATGAATTAAAGTATGTACCACGCACCGCTATAAAATCTCAGGCATTGGTGGATTTCATCAATGATTGGACAGAGTTGCAAACCCCTGAGGAGAAGCCGGACCTTACGTACTGGACGATTCACTTTGACGGTTCAAGACAGTTGGAAGGCTCGGGGGCTGGAGTTGTCTTAACTTCCCCCCGAGGTGATATATTTTGTTACGTCATCCGTTTGTTATTTCCTTGTACTAACAATGCAGCGGAATATGAAGCGTTACTTCATGGCTTGCGGATGACAAAGGAGATGAATTTGAGCCGGGTCAAGTGCTTTGGTGACTCAGATCTGGTGGCACAACAAGTTTCACGCAAGTGGGATTCCCGAGATCCTCTCATGGCAGCTTACAGACGAGAAGTTGAAGCAGTTGCAGGATATTTCAAGGGGTATCAGGTGGATCATATAGACCGGCGACGGAACGAAGCGGCCGATGCTTTAAGCCGGCTGGGCTCCCAACGTAAACCGGTGCCGCCAAATACCTTTTTGGATGAATTGCACAGTCCTTCGGTTCAAGTACCATCAGAGGAAGACCTAGCTGTTCCTGATCCGGAGGCACAGTTAGTTGCAGCACTTCATATAATTTCGGATTGGACGCAGCCTTATTTGGCGTATTTGAGCCGAGGAGAGCTACCGGATGATGAGATCGAGGCACGACAGATAGTCCGGCGTTCTAAGTCCATGACAATTGCAAACAGAGAGCTTCATCATCGCAGTACTTCTGGAGTATTTCAGTGGTTTGTATCAGCTGAGGAAGGTAGTGAGATTCTTCGCGAGATCCATGAAGGGGACTGTGGTCATCATGCCGGTTCAAAATCATTGGTGGCTAAAGCGTTCCGGCATGGTTTCTATTGGTTAACCGCTCATGCTGATGCGGCAGAGCTGGTCCGGAAGTGTGATGCTTGTCAGAAATTTTCAAGACGTGCTCTAGTTCCGGCGCAGGTGCTCCGGATGATACCAATAACTTGGCCGTTTGCGACTTGGGGGCTTGATATGGTTGGGCCCTTCAAGCGATCCCAAGATCAGAAAACTCATCTACTAGTAGCAGTGGATAAGTTTACAAAGTGGATTGAGGCAGAGCCTATAAGCAAGTGTGATGCGGCAACGGAAGTCAAATTCATCAAAAGGGTAATTTTCCGGTTTGGCTTTCCGCACAGCATCATCACAGACAATGGCACCAATTTATCTCAGGGTGAGATGGAAGAATTCTGTCAACGAGAACATATTCGCTTGGATGTATCTTCTGTGGCCCATCCCCAATCCAATGGTCAGGCTGAAAGGGAAAATCAGGAGATTTTGCGAGGTATCAAGCCCCGGCTTATGACTCCTTTGCAGAGAACCCCAGGATGTTGGGTTGAGGAGTTACCATCTGTTCTTTGGAGTATCAACACTACACCAAACCGGTCAACAGGTTACACACCTTTCTTCATGGTATATGGTGCTGAAGCGGTCCTTCCAAGTGATATCCGTCATGATTCACCAAGGGTAACGGCTTATGTTGAAGCGGCCAACGAAAGAGCAAGGCAAGACAGCTTGGACCGGCTGGATGAAGAGCGTGATATAGCTGCGGTACGATCTGCAATTTATCAACAAGACTTACGCAGATATCACAGCCGCCGGATCAAAACAAGGACGTTCCAGGAGGGCGACTTGGTACTCCGGCTCATCCAAGATCAAACAGATATGCACAAATTATCCCCACCTTGGGAAGGGCCCTTTGTGGTCAGCAAGAATCTGCGCAACGGTTCATATTACCTGCCGGACGTTCGAGAACACAAGGACTCACGGACATCAGAGGAGGAGACGAAGAGGCCACGGAACATCGCCCATTTACGGCCATACTATACTTGAGCTATGAGCTCCATTGTATCCTATGTATATATTATGATCAATGAATAAACCGGCACCCTCGGTAAACCGGGGGCTCAGCCTTTTTTCCAATACAAATATCTTGTGAGGACAACCATGTATGTCTTATCATATGTTATATTTCAACATATTGGCTGGTTTAAAACTGATTTTTTGCAGAATATACACAGAAGCAATAAAACTCTCCAAAGAGCATGAGGTCACATCCGGTTCAAGAGAGGACGCTTCAAGATCTACCCATAATTCCATGGAGCCAGGGAAAATTCTTATGGACAGTCGGGTTTACCCACATCCATCGACCGGCCCTCTAGACAGTCGGGTTTACCCGCATTCAGTGATTGGCTAGGCCCTCTGGACAGTCGGGTTTACCCGCATTCAGTGATTGGCTAAAATTCTTATGGACAGTCGGGTTTACCCGCATCCATCGACCGGCCCTCTGGACAGTCGGGTTTACCCGCATTCAGTGATTGGCTAGACCCTCTGGACAGACGGGTTTACCCGCATTCAGTGATTGGCTAATTTTTTTTTCTTATGGTTCATATGGAAAGATGGATAATCCACATCCACCGGCCCTCTGGACAGATGGGATTCCCGCAT
>LR738715.1:781843526-781975150 GCA_902687465.1 Secale cereale | reverse complement strand
CGGGTTTACCCGCATCCATCGACCGGCCCTCTGGACAGTCGGGTTTACCCGCATTCAGTGATTGGCTAGGCCCTCTGGACAGTTGGGTTTACCCGCATTCAGTGATTGGCTAAAATTCTTATGGACAGACGGGTTTACCCGCATCCATCGACCGGCCCTCTGGACAGTCGGGTTTACCCGCATTCAGTGATTGGCTAGACCCTCTGGACAGACGGGTTTACCCGCATTCAGTGATTGGCTAATTTTTTTTTCTTATGGTTCATATGGAAAGATGGATAATCCACATCCACCGGCCCTCTGGACAGATGGGATTCCCGCATCCATTGATTGGCTGAACCTTGCTTTGAGCCTGGCAGCTCTTAAAAAGCCTCGACTACATGGTTTTATTTGCAAATTCGCATCTTTTGGTGTTTATGTTTTATGACTCTTTAAACCTAAGTGGAACAGCTACAGAAGTTGACCACATATCTATAAAGTTAAAAGTCTGGATCATGAATACCAGCATAAATAAACCGGTGTTCATTATAACCCGGATCATCCATCAGGCAGCAAGCTACAAACTTCTGGACAAAGTTTCAGAACGATATAAACCGGTGTCTTTTATCAAAGCCCGGGTTTGTTATTGGATCCATGAAGATCTTCATCAAGAAATTTTAAATTCTACCGGATTAAGAGTATGGAGCATGCTTGGTCTCAGGTATAAATTTATTTCTAAGATAAGTATATACTTGTTTGATATACTGTGAGAGCAATTTAATCTGTCCAGTGGTAAACCGCTAGGACATGTTTTCAGTTTTACTTATGCAGGAACAGATGACACGCACGATAAGAGACATCAGACGAAATTTAAATTGGCAAACGTCAAAAACAAGAAGTCAGAATATCCGAATCAAAGCGGATAAAGTTTCAGCTATCCTATTACAAGGCATAGCAAGCCTGACGGTTTAAAAGATTGTTTGATAAAGCGGGGCTGCAACTACAACAATAAGTTATGAGCTATGCTTCCTCCCGCTGCGACGGCTGGGCATCGACTTGATCCGGAGTTCCTTCTTCTTCTTGAAGCGGTTGGAAGTCCGGAACACACCAGTCAATCTTCGTCAAGGCCCGGAAGTACATCTCTTCACTGATAAGTTCAGAAGGTTCGATATCTGGAGCGAAGGTATGAGGGCGAACTGGTGGAATTAAATTGACGGTGTCATAAACCGGCCGCTCCACCCGCTCGTTTTGCAAGTCGTACCCCGGTTGATACCTGGATAAATCGGATTCAGCTGCAAGCTTGCTGGCGAGGGGACGCATCTCCTTCGTGAAGGCGTGGAGGTCCTTCGCGGTAAAAGTGGATCTGTCTTCTTTAGTGTCAGGAAATCCAGTCACAGCTTCTTCCGGATCAAGATCCGGGACCCAGGCTTTAGCCCTGGTAAGTGCCATGAGGGCACCGGCTCGAGCAGCAGATTTCTTAACTTCTTCTAGACGCACTGGTAGAACAGACAACGTGCCTTGGATGGTCGTGGGGGTCGGTTTACCGAAAGATGTTGCACTGATGATCCTCTGAGCGCCGGAATACAGCTGCTCGACCAAAGTGTAACATGCTTTAAGTTTCTTCCGTAGATCATCCCCAAGATGGGTGACACGGCGCCCTGCATATGAATATCACAATTAAACCGGCACAGATGGAAGCTTGCAAGGATGAAGCAGGAGTTCAGATTATACTTACCAAAGATTGCAGAAGTCATTAACTCAATTTGCCGCTTTAAGCCAGTTAGCTCTTCAGTAACCGGATTAAGCGCCCCCTCAGCATCCTGAACCCTTTTCTCCAGCTCTTTTTTCTGAACCTCAAAAGTGGACCATTTTTCTTCAAAGAATTTTTTCAGATCTTCAGCAGTCTTTAAACTCACCTGAAGATCTTTCTTGGCTTTCGAAGCAGCAGACTCTGTTTCAGCAAGGCGGCTCCGAAGCTCATTGATCTCATCAGCATTCCGGTTTAAGTCAGCCTGCAAGTCAAAACAAGTGATAAGAAACAAAAACCAGACAAGTCTCAAGCACACAAGCAAGTTGTCTACTTGACACTTGGGGGCTAATGGAACATTGAAGTATCAGAAGAAATTTTTACAAGTATCAAATACATAACCAAGTTATCTACTTGATACTTGGGGGCTAATGTAGATCAATTGTTCAAGTTATAAGTTCCGGTTCACCTTCAACACGCAGCTAAACCGGAACTTGGGGGCTACTATGAGATAGAGGCATATCAAAAGCACAAAGTCAGAAGGAAAGGGTTACCTCATATTTTTCTTTCATCAGATTAACCAAACCCGCTTCATAATCTCGACTGCTATGGAGCCGGTTCAAGTACCCGGAATAGAGCTCCTGGGCACTCATATCAGCAAGAGTGGACAGCTCGGTACTCCATTTGCCTTTCTCTTTATACAGCTTCTCCGTTTTAGCCGTATGTTTGGCTAAAACGGTGGGCTCAGCAGGAGCAACGAAAGCAGTGCCAGTCACTTCAACTTCTGGAGAAGCAGGTGCTGTTGGTGGAGCTGTATTGTGAACCGGGCTAGGAGATGCCGGATTGACCTGAGGAGAATTAGCCCGGGCAGGACTTGGCGAATCAGGAACATCATCAGCAGCAGGATTTTCGGGCATTGAAATATGATCCATAGGCGCAGGATTCTCAAGAGGAATCGTGGGCTCGCTTTCCGGAGGGACGGTTGTTGCCGGATCAACCGCCAGATCATCTGCAGAAGTCTCAGCAGTGGGTTTGTTTGCCTTTTGTTTTTTGCTAGGCTTTGGCTTGCTGAAATAAGTTCGGAAAACGAGTTAAGATGGTGAAGCAAAATATAATCATAAACCGAATAAGTTTAAAAGACTTACCCTGGAACAGTTTTTAGTGGGGGAAGTTGCGTAGCAGTCGATTCACCAGAGGAGGATAATGGAGTCTCCTGATAATCAGGATCAGATGGTTTAAGAGGTTTTCGGATAAGCCCGGCCTTGGGATGAAGGAGAGTTGGAGAGAGTATAACCTCAGAGCGGCGCCTCCGAGCCGGAGTGAGAGAGATTCCGGATGACTCCACTGCCAGGCCGCTATGGCGAGTGGTCCGGCGAAGAGCTTCATGTTGTTGTTTCTTCAAAAGAAAATTAGGATCCAATTGAGCATAAGGGTGAGAAAATTGGTATTTCCGGACTGTCCGACGACTTTTTTGTGGAAGTGGTTCTGAATTGGAAGAAAGGATAGTTACCTCAACTTCGGCCGGTTTATCACCTTCAGCCAACTCCTGTGGAAGGATATCATTAGAGACAGATATAAGTACAAGCAAGCAAATTAAAACCAGATTAATACATACCTCGGAATCCGGATCGTCATCCTCGGCGTGAGAGCTAGAGCCAACGGCCGCTTTTCTTTTCTTATTGGCAAAGGTCTTCCGGCGTGCCTGTTTGCCGGGTTTCTCCTGAGGTTTTCTTTTCCAGAAAGGATCATCGGCCTGTTCAGACAAAGAGACAGTTAGAAGACGGTTTACATAAACGGATTAAAAATATATACAAGAAAGCAAGGCTTACTGCAGGTAGTCTGTTCTTCTTGTAATACGGAGCTAATCCGACCCTGCTGCAATCTTCTAAGGAGACGTTGAGCATCTTCTTAGCCGATTCAATAACCTCCGATTCAGAAAGTTTATCCTTGGTAAAACGTTGAGGGTCATCCGGTTTACCAGAATACTGGCACATCAACTGTGATCGCCGACTCAAGGGAAGAATACTCCAAGAAAGCCAACAGCGCATAAAATCGGTTCCAATTAAACCGTTGGCCATAAAAGCTTTCAGTCTGGAAAGCTGAGATGCGAACCGGGGCCGTTCGGCGGAGCTGAGTCGTTGTGGCAGAGGATGATCTTCCAGAAGACGGTGCTCGCGATAACCCGGCAGTGGGTTCTCCCCTTCAGGAGAAGTGTCAACACAGTAAAACCAAGATTTGTTCCACTCTTTTGGGTGCGTGTGGAGAGCGGCATGGGGAAAGACTGCATCTCTCCTTTTCTGGATACTAACCCCGCCGAGTTCCTGATGCGGCCCGCTGGTGAATTCCGTACGCCGGTTCAGGTGAAAGAAATCCCGGAATAGATCAACAGACGGTTCTTCCTGCAGGTATACCTCTGAAAAAACTTGGAAGTCATAGATATTCGAAACAGAATTGGGCCCAATGTCCTGAGGGTGGAGTTGGAAGGCAGCAAGCACATTTCGGAAGAATTTTGAACCGGGGGGTGAGAAGCCGCGAGCTATATGGTCAAAGAAAACAATAACCTCCCCTTTTCTGGGAGTAGGAGGGCATTCGTTTCCTAGAGCCCGCCACTTCAAAACAGATTGAGGGCCTAAGGTACCAATGGCAGCAATTCTAACCAAGTCATTTTCCGTGATGATGGAAGGAACCGAGTCACAAGACACAAATTGTTTGGCCATAATGGCAGAAGAGCGAGTGCTGAAAAGATAAAGTGCAAAAACGGATTATGCGAGTACAGCAGTATAAACCGGAAGATATCTACGAAGATTACGCAACGGTTTAGACAAGGGACTAATGATATGGTTAACCCGGCAAGAACAGAGAGTTATGTTACTGCCGGTTCATGACAGCAAAAGAGGAGCAACTAAACCGTCACGTTCAATTTTAAAAGCCTACCGGAACAGGGTATGACAGTATAAACCAGAGTATACTTAATAGATCTACGAAGGAGAAGAAACAAGTTTTTGCAAATAGCTAAAGGCAGAACAGATCTGAGCATGTAAGAAAAAGGAAAATAAATACAAGGACATACGGGAAGAACTACAAGGGTGATATATGGAGCGGATGAATCTACAGGTTATGAAAATGACGAGATCTAAAGCATGGAAGCAGTAGGATCTAAGGGCAGAACGTAAAGGTCAAGACTTGTGCGAGCAAGACGAAGTTACCATCGAGGCTCTAATGGCGGAGGCATAAGCAAGAACCCTAGAAGATACGGATCTACAGTGAGGAAGAAAGATGTACCTTGGAACAGCAGGGATCAGCGGCGGAGGTTTTCTGGTCAAAAGTCAGGTTGATGCAGCGGCCAGTGAAGTCTCGGACTCGGCGGTCGACGGCGGCAGTTCGAGCTCGGGCGTCAATGGCGTCTTGAAGCTCGGGCGACGGACAGAGGAAGAAGATGCGAGAAGAAGATAAATGAATGAGGCCGGCGGTATTTATAAGGGAAGGTCAGATACGAAGCGACAGGTGCGGGATTCAAGGGAGCAAAGATCGGATAAAGATCCTTTTGACGCCTCGATCTTCGGGATAACCATTAAACAAAGCTACAGGACAGCTCGCAGCGTTAAATGCGGAGATGATGTCACGGTAAGATTCGGTGATTCTCGAGGATGACGTCAAAGCCGGTTTACAAAAAATGAGAAGGCACAGAAGAAAGTTATACAAGACAAGGGAGATTGATATGAACAAGTTCAAATCATTCTGGGGCCTAATGTCAGGGATATTACTAGCAGGTATGAACCGGCTAGTGTAAACCGGCTTGTTATAATTATGTGGTTGTAATATTCCGTAAAGGCTACGGCCCATTAGATCTTAGGGACCATGTAAAGAGTCATGGTTTGTAAACCGCCCGATGATGTAACTTGGGAGACAAGGATGAAAGAGCAGAGACCGAGGCGGACACAAGTATGAGCCGGCCTCGGGACTCTGTAAATCGGACTGGGCGTCGCCTCTCTATATAAAGGGATGACCCGGCAACGGTTCAGGGAGAAGCAAGAATCAACCCGTCGAGACTACAGGCAAGCGACCCGCTCCCTGTAAACCGACGCCCAAGCAATACCAAACCAACTAGACGTAGGCTTTTACCTTCATCGAAGGGGCCGAACTAGTATAAACCCTCTGTGTCCTTTGTGTGCTATGAACCCCTTCAAGCTAACCCATGCGATGGTTCCATCATCAAGTCCGTTAAACCGGACATCTGCCGTGCTAATTCCACGACAACCGCCATCCTAGTAGCCAAGACCTTATCAAAGATTTTGACGCCCCCGTGAATGAGGCTCATCGATCGGAAATCCTTGACTTCCACCGCCCCATCGATCTTTGGCAAAAGAGAGATGATAGCCGGTAGCCACGCATGTCCCCTTGGTGAAATAAGTCAAATGCCCACATGAGGTCGTCCTTAATAATGTGCTAGCACGTGGCGAAGAAATGGCCGATGAATCCGTCCGGTGTTTTTAAATAGTAAACTGCAAATAAAAATCCAATAAAAATTATTTTTACTCAAAAATCAAATTCCAACATTTTTTAAGAAGTCATATTATCTTCTCCCACTTATTCTAAATATTGGGAAAGTGAAATTTGGCAAAAAATAGTATTGATCCAACCCCACTTGGAAAATAAATAAAATAGTGGGCTTCTCTTTGGAAAACTTCCAACTCTCTCACTTGGGTACTTGAGTTGCTTAAAGTCTTGGATCAATTTTTCAAATAAACTCATGCTCAAAATTCTCAAATGATGAATGCATATGAATGATCTATGATAACATCCAAATTGAAAATTAGGATGTTACATGACTCTCCGGTAGAAACTTTGGGCACTCTTTGAAGTTCTTTGTGTTGGTTTGAATAGATGAATATGAGATCGTGTGATGCATATCATATAATCAAACTCGCCGATACTTGTGGTGACAATGGAGTATCTAGGTGACATTAGGGTTTTGATTGATGTGTTTCTTAAGGTGTTATCTTAGTACGAACTCTAGGGCTATTTGTGACACTTATAGGAATAGCCCAATAGATTGATCAGAAAGAATAACTTTGAGGTGGTTTCGTACCCTACAATAATCTATTCGTTTGTTCTCCGCTATTAGTGACTTTGGAGTGACTCTTTATTTCATGTTGAGGGCTTGTTATACGATCCAATTATGTTATCATTGTTGAGACAACTTGCACTAGTGAAAATATGAACCCTAGGCCTTGTTTCTTAGCATTGCAATACCATTCTTGCTCACTTTTGTCATTAGTTACCTTGCTGTTTTTATACTTTCAGATTACAAAAACCTATATCTACCATCCATATTACACTTGTATCACCATCTCTTTGCCGAACTAGTGCACCTATACAATTTACCATTGTATAGGGTGTGTTGGGGACACAAGAGACTCTTTGTTATTTGGTTGCAGGGTTGTTTGAGAGAGACCATCTTCATCCTATGCCTCCCACGGATTGATAAACCTTAGGTCATCTACTTGAGGGAAATTTGCTAATGTCCTACAAAACTCTACGCTTGGAGGCCCAACAAGATTCTACAAGAAGAAGGTTGTATAGTAGACATCATAAGGCCCCAGGGCCAGACGGATTCATCGGCCGTTTCTTCGCCACCCGCTGGCACATTATTAAGGACGACCTCATGTGGGCATTTGACTTGTTCCACCAAGGGGACATGCGTGGGCTACCGGCTATCAACAAGGCTATCATCTCTCTTTTGCCAAAGATCAATGGGGCGGTGGAAGTCAAGGATTTCCGACTGGTGAGCCTCATTCACGGGGGCGTCAAAATCTTTGATAAGGTCTTCGCTAATAGGATGGCGGTCGAGCTGCCTAAGCTCATAGGCGGAAATCAAAGTAAGTTTTATTAAGGGAAGATATATCCATGATAACTTCATGCTGGTCCAATGCATGGTGCGGTGCTTGCATGCCCTCAAAGATCAAACTGTGATGCTCAAGCTTGAAATTTCGAAGGCGTTCGATACCGTGCAATGGCCCTTCCTACTTGACATCCTTAGGCGCATGGGATTTGGAGCCAAGTGGACCAACTGGATTTGCGGCCCTCTAGCCAACTCCTCCACACGGGTTATGGTCAATAGGTGCCCGGGTAAGCCGATCTTCATCCGGCGAGGCATGAGGCAAGGTGCTCCTCTATCTCCAATGCTATTCCTACTGATCATGGATCCATTGCACAAGATGGTGGAGTTTGCGGTGATCCGTGATCTACTCTCGCCACTTGCGTGATACGGCTGCCAACAGAGAGTGTCTATGTTCGTCGATGATGTGATGCTCTTCGTCAAGCCCCGAGAACTTGACCTCCACGTGATAGCTACAATCCTTCAGCTCTTTGGGGAGGCATCCGGCCTTTGGAATAATCTCACCAAGAGTGCCGCCATGCCAATTCGATGCAATGCGGAGACTATGGCTTGGGTTAGCCATGTGCTTGGATGCCCCACAGGAACATTCCCATGCAAGTATCTCGGACGTCCATTAACCATCAGAAAGCAAAGTGCGGGACAACTACAGGGGCTTGTGGGCCAACTTGCAAGATGCTTACCAAAGTGGAAAGATGCTTCCATGCCCAAGAGTGGACGGCTGATCATGGTTCAGTCTGTGTTATGTGTGATCCCTATAAGTACTATGCTCGCATTGGATATCCACCAAAAAACCATCCAGGCGGTGAACAATATATGCCGAGGCTTTCTATGGTGCGCTAAAGAGTAGGCAAATGGAGGACAGTTCCTGGTAAATTGGGATAGAGTGTGCTCTCCGCAATGGGCAGGTGGTTTTCAGCATTCCCAACCGCAGGTGGAGAAACATGGCGGTTCATGCTAGATGGCCATGGCTTCAGCGTACCGACCATCAGCGATCATGGGTGGAATTTGATATTACAGTTGAAAGAACATGCGATGCCCCCATGTTTGGTTTTGGTAATTGATGATAATCTCTGTGGACTAATGGTTGCCTTGAGTTATATTTGAAGGGGTTTGTCCATAGGCTTTTCTTGGAGTCCATTTGTTGGTTTCGAGGATATTTTGTGATGACCAAGGTGCTAGTAGGGAATTATCCAAATATTGGTCTTGTGAGTGTTGAGCTTATTGCAAGCATGTCTTGAATGCGAAAAGTGTGTGATCATTCATGTTTACCTTTAAGACATCATGCAAATGAATAGAGTTGGAAAGTTTCAAGGTTGATCAAGACTAAGTACAGAGAGTGTTTCAAGTTGATCAACACAGAAAGCGTAGAAGATGTACCGAGAGGGATCAAGCGATCCCATGGTATGGTAAGCATTGTCAATTACGCTTTGTGTACTAACCCATTGTCTTTGTGAGAGTTTTATGTGGGGTTAGGTTATCTTCCATGGGCTTGCGTCAAGAGGAAGATAACATACAACCCATGGAGAATGACATCAAATCAAGGTTGTGGTGTACAAGTTCAAGTGATGCATCACAAAGAGATTAAGTGCTTGGAGCTTGCCGTCCATTGTGTTGACAATGGACTAGTGAAGATGTGCCGAAGAGTGGCTCACCCATAGTGGAGTATTGGGGAGCAATCTACTAGTCTTCACCGAGCCAACGAAATCAAGAAAGGTGGTCCAAATTGAGGAAGTCAAGATCGTCTACATCTAGCTCAAGTGGACTTTGTGCAAGGCAAAGGTTTGCCCTTAATAGGTTCTCTATTTTACCGGTCTCATGGTGGTAGTTTGGAGACCGGGTTATAGGATCGATTGCTGTACTATCAAGGGGGGCTCTCAAGTGAGTAGCTTGATCCTATCATTCGTAGAGAGCTCAAAGTATTGCATGCTTGCATCATATTTCTTGGTTCTTGTTTGGTTTTCTTCTTGCTATATTTGGAGCTTATGGTCATCTTCTTGACAAGCTTGAGTTCATCGAAAACGAAGTTCACATGCTTCTTCTATTGCGTTTTCGGTGTTGGAGGTTTTAACGGTCTCTTTCGAGGAAGGGTTATCACCATTTTATTATGGGACTTTTCTCATTTGCTTATTATTGTTATTTCTATCATGATTGTGTTAGGCCATGTCGTTAGCTTTCCAACAAACTTGGTTTCGTTGAATTCGGAGTCCGTTTGCAGAAGTTGTGTCGGTTTTGGTGTCCTCAAAAGGGCTGCATCGGTACTACCACAAATGGGAGCGGTACTACCGCTTGGAGGGGTTGTAATTTTTTGCTTCTGTGGCTACTTCCGCTCTGGAGCAAAAACTCATCATAAGTCCAGCGGTGGTAGGCACAGATGTATTTTTTAGTACCGCTCACAAGCAGTAGTACCGCTAACCTTAGTGGTAGTACCGCTACCCCTAGCGGTAGTACCGTGAGGACAAGTGGTAGTATCGCTCGATGCGGGCTGTGAGCATAAAAGGGGGTCGTCTTTCCAAATGAACCTAATCCTTTGAGCTCGTGTTCTTCCCCCATTGTTGACCTTCGTTGAGCTTGCTATCTCTCAACCCCTCAATGGATTCTTGCTAGTTTTGGGGGGGGGGAGAGGATATCTAGATCGACATTTCCACCAATCACTTTCTCCTATTTATGAGGGGAACCCTTTTGGATCTAGATCTTGTAGTTCTTCGTGTTCTCTTCTTCGTTCTTCCTCTCATTTCCCCCCTAGCATTTGTTGCTTTGGTGAGATTTGGGAGAGAAGGAATTGGGCACTCCGTGTGCCCTTGCCATTGCATTTGGTGCATCAGTTTCAGTTCTCTACAGTGATATGTGGAAGTTACAAGTTGAGAAGCTTATTACTCTTGGGTGCTTGGTACCCTTGATCTTGTTCCTCTTGGGTGCTTGGGCGCCCTAGACGGTTGAGGTCACCTCGGAGCCATATTCCATTGTGGTGAAGCTTCATGGTGTCGTTGGGGAGATAGCCCCAACCTTTGTGGTGTTCGGAGCTCAATCATTGTGGTGTAAAGCTCCGAGCAAGCATCGGGGTCTCCAATTAGGTTGTGGAGATCGCCCCAAGCAATTTGATGGGTTCCGGTAACCGCCCCCAAGGGTTGCCAAAGTGTACGGGTTCGGTGACCGCCCCCAAGGGTTGCCATTTGTACGGGTTCGGTGACCGCCCTCAAGGTTCCCTTAGTGGAATTACGGAGTCTTGCATTGTGCGAGGGCGTGAGGAGATTACGGTGGCCCTAGTGGCTTCTTGGAGCATTGTGCCTCCACACCGCTCCAAACGGAGATTAACATCTGCAAGGGTGTGAACTTCGGGATACATCGTCGTCTCCGCGTGCCTCGGTGATCTCTTACCCGAGCCCTTTACTTATGCAATTTACTTTGTGATAGCCATATTATTTATTGTCATATATCTTGCTATCACATAGTTGTTTATCTTGCTTAGCATAAGCTGTTGGTGCACATAGGTGAGCCTAGTTGTTGTACGTTTTGTGCTTGACAAATTAACCGCTAGGTTTATTCCGCATTTGTTCAAGCCTAAACCGTAATTATTTTAAAGCGCCTATTCACCCCCCCCCCCCTCTAGACGACATCCACGGTCTTTCAATTGGTATCGGAGCCTCGTCTCTCTTTATAGGGCTTAACCGCCTAGAGAGTAAGGATGTCTACTAGGGGCTTAGGATTCTCTGACACTCTTAGTTTTGATGGCACAAATTTTGATGTTTGGGCAATTTGCATGCTTAATATCTTTAGGGTCATGGACCCAAATTTAGAGCAAATTGTAGATATGGGGTTTTCTCCTCCAAAGGATCCCCAAAGATTATCTTTAGAGGATGATAAAAACTCTTATCTCAATGCTCAAGCTTCTAATGTGCTTTTTGATGCTTTGAGAAATGTAGTTATATTTCAACTCATGCTGTTATGGGATGCTCATGAGTTGTTGACAAAGCTTCAAGATAAATATGATGTGTCCAAGAATTGTGGGAATGATTGTTCTCTCTCCACCTCCCGCCGTGTTGTCTTCTCAACTTCTTCTACTTCACCTACATGTGGTTTGCCAAAAGGTAATGAGATGGTGAGTAGTGTTGGACATTGCAATGATGATAGTATGTTTTTTGTGGATGATCCTTCATCACTATATTATTGCAATGCATCTTGTTTGGACTTTAACATTTCGAGAACCCTACATGTTTCCCATACTTGTGTTGATAGTCCTTGCATATCATGTAGAAATTGATTGACTAAAACTTATGGTGATATGCTTCCTATGTCTTGTTGCCATGATAAAAATGCATCTATTTCCTCGAATTGTTATGCTAACAATGTAGAGGAAACCAAACACCCCATGGAACAAGATGTGGTCTTGAATGGTGCTTCAAGGGATCCTACATCATCATCTATTGCGTTTTGCCTTATGGCTAAGGCTTCAAAGGTATCCACCACTTTGAATCCCAATATATCTTGTGATGATATTGATGATGATAAGAATGATGATGATGTTGATAATGATGAAGAGAATGATAATATTGCCTCCTTAAAAACTAAGGGGAAATGATTTTTAAAGCTCTTCATAAGAATAAAATTGCTCGTTCCAACTTCATGGAAATTATGTCCATTGCGATTAAGGGCAAGAAACATATAGAGGAGTTGGAATCTCATCTAGAGGAGCATGAGGTCACCATTGAGAAAATGGAAGGTCATGAGCGTGATTACGCTAATGAGGTTGCCGACCTCTCACAAGCTCTTGAACTTGAACAAACCACCAAGGAATCTCTTGAGGAGACCTTTGCTCTAGAATTATCTAGAATAAAGGAATCCCGTGATAGAGCTGTTGAGGTGGCTAATGATTTCAAAAATAAAATTGCTAAGCTTGAAGTTGCACATGCTAAACTCCTTGAGGACTTTAAGCACCTCGAAAATGGCTCAAGGGTCATAAAGAGTGAGCTCATCGAACTCACCGACTCTCATGCTCAACTTAAAGCTTCTTATTCAGAAGAGCTTGCCAAGTTTCCTTCTCCTCTTGTTGTTAATGATGATGCTTGTGCTACTAACTCTATTTCTAGTGAAGCATCCATTTTGAAGGAGAATGTTGAGATAAGGGCTCAACTTGGGTCTCTATCTAGCAATTATGGGAAGTTGGAAGAAAGTAATGTAAAGCTCACAAGCTCTCATGGTGATCTTCTAGTATCCCATAATGTGCTAAAGGTAGCTCATGAGGCTATGATCACTAAGGTAACTCTCGTGTGGGTACTAGCACTACTTGTAGTCAAAATGCTATATTGCCATGTGCTAGTCCTTGTAATTCATATACTCACAATATTGGTACGTCTTGTGATCAGTTACTTTCTTTGCCTTGTTGCTCTAACGATGAAGCTTATACTTCGTCTAGTACTTGTGTTGATACTAACCATCTGGAGGAAATCAAAGAGCTGAAGGCCCAAGTCACTTCCTTCAAGATTGACTTGCAAAAGTGTCATGAAGGGAAGTCCACACTCAACAATATCTTGAGTGTCTAAAAATCCCCCGATGACAATGGTGGACTTGGATTCAACTCCAATAAGAAGAAGAAGTCCAAGAGCAACAATAAGAAGGGCTAAGAACAACTCAAGAATTCGGCCAAGATTATTTGCTTCAAGTGCAAAATTGAAGGGCATCATGTTTGATCTTGCCCATTGAAGAAGAAGGCCATTAGTGACAAGCAACAAGGGAAGAGGCCACAAGTTCAATCTCATGCTCAACCGCAAGTTGAAGAAAGGCCACTTCCCAAGAAGACTCATGGTAATGCTTCTCATTTTGAGGAATCATGTGAGAAGAAAGTGAAGAGTAGATGTTGCTACTTATGTCGTGAGAAGGGTCACCTTGCTTCTTCATGCACTAGTGGTAACTTATCCAACCCAATTATTATTGATGATATCTATTCTCTTGGGAAGGATAAGGTTGGCAATGTGTTTGCAAAGTTTGTTGGTACTCAAAGTGCTGTCAAGCAAAGAACCATTTGGGTTGCCAAGCCTATTGTGACTAACCTCTTATGACCCAACTTGGTTGGGGACCAACAAGTTAAAACTTGATCAATAGGTGTTGCTGGAGGGCATTGGAGACTTGGCTACATTATGAAGAATTAAGGGGTCTTCATCATTCATATTGTCTCAAGTCAAGTCATTCGGATTATCAAGTTTCTAACTTATATCCAATGTTCCTCCTCGCAGTAACTCATGCTTAAATTTTTTACATTGAAAGTTACTTGCCACTTAGCATGTTGTGGTTTTGTACCTTGCATGTGCGTGTATATATTGTGCTTCCAATTTGCTTCTCTTAAGAAATCAAGTATGTGTATGTTGATTTGCACATCATGTACGTGTGTGTAGTGGTTTGAGCCTTTGTGCATATTATTTGTATCTTAGTTGGCTCTTGTGAGAGATTAATGGAACATCCCATTTTCGGGGAGTGATGTGATTTGTGCACCTCACAATCCTATAAATGTGTGTACATGAGGAATATCATCTAGTTTTGATATTACAAGATTATCTAGTCACTATGTGGTATATCTTCTCATGAGAAATTCAAATTCTAAATTGTCCATTAATTATCTCTTGTAGGTTCCTCTTATTGCATCTTGTTTAAGTTTTCTTTGGTATCACATTATGGGGGAGTAATGTGCTATGTTGCATTTTGCTTGTGTTTGGTGTGAAGATGATGTTGGATATCATTGCTATCTATCACCGGGAATTATTTCCAAATACCTCTTGTCTTTGACAATTGGTAATCTTTTATGTGGTGGAAATTATTGATCATCTTTACATTGTCTTTTGGTTTTATTTGTCTTATCTCTTGCCAAGATTGTGTCAACTCCCATTGCCTTTCGTGCCACTTGTGGATCTTGTTGTTTTATTGATTTTGTCGATTGTTGTATAGATATAGTGAAAGTGGTGATACCACCTTGTGCATTTTGTATTCAAATGCAAATTCTCTTTAATGCACAACTCTTGGGGGAGATATCCTATTTTCTATAGAACACTCGTCTTCTGATCCATATCAAGTGTGTGTTGATGAAAGGCAAGCCGTTTCTTTTTGGTACTTTGTGCCATCATGAAACTTTGTAGATGGGTTGTTTTGTTTGGAACCATCCTCTTCCATGGGAGTTCGATATCTTTCCTTTTGAGTGTATCTTTGGATATCTCATTCCTTGATGTATCTTTTAATGATATCTTCCAAGTGATGATTTCTCCATTTGGTATCCCATTTTCACTTGGCATTTCTTTTTCATTTGGCATCGGTCCTTGAAAGACTTGAGCATGCATAGTAACTTCATATATTTTTCATGGCATGCTTTTTTTCTTTGACCCTTTATATAAGGGAAACTCCACCTAGTCTCAATGTGGATGAGATGTGCATGGAATTCATTTTCATATATATATATATATATATGCACATATGTATGTGGAGTTTGTCCTATGTATTGGTGTTTCTAACTCTTTGGTCCCAATGAGTTTGGGTACAATTCAGTTTGTGTTGTTCTTTGATGACCCACAAGTGTAGGGGATCTATCGTAGTCCTTTCGATAAGTAAGAGTGTCGAACACAACGAGGAGCAGAAGGAAATGATAGGCAATTTTCAGTAAGGTATTTTCTGCAAGCACTGAAATTATCGGTAACTGATAGTTTTGTGATAAGCTAATTGGTAACAAGTAACAAATAGCAAAAGTAAATAAGGTGCAGCAAGATGGCCCAATCCTTTTTGTTGCAAAGGACAAGCCTGGACAAACTCTTATATGAAGGAAAGCGCTCCCGAGGACACATGGGAATTATCATCAAGCTAGTTTTCATCGCGTTCGTTACTTTGATAATTTGGTATGTGGGTGGACTGGTGCTTGGGTGCCGCCCTTACTTGGACAAGCATCCCACTTATGATTAACCTCTATTGCAAGCATCCGCAACTACAAAAGAAGTATTAAGGTAAACCTAACCATAGCATGATACATATGGATCCAAATCAGCCGCTTACGAAGCAACGCATAAACTAGGGTTTAAGCTTATGTCACTCTAGCGACCCGTCATCTACTTATTACTTCCCAATGCCTTCCTCTAGGGCCAAACAATGGTGAAGTGTCATGTAGTCAACGTTCACATGACACCATTAGAGGAAAGACAACATACATCTCATCAAAATATCGAACGAATACCAAATTCACATGACTACTTATAGCAAGACTTCTCACATGTCCTCGGGAACAAACGTAACTACTCACAAAGCATATTCATGTTCATAATCAGAGGGGTATTAATATGCATAATGGATCTGAACATATGATCTTCCACCAAGTAAACCAACTAGCATCAACTACAAGGAGTAATCAACACTACTAGCAACCTACATGTACCAATCTGAGGTTTTGATACAAAGATTGGATATAAGAGATGAACTAGGGTTTGAGAGGAGATGGTGCTGGTGAAGATGTTGATGAAGATAACCCTCCGCAAGATGAGAGAGTTGTTGGTGATGACAGCGGTGACGATTTCCCCCTCTCGGAGGGAAGTATCCCTAGTAGAAGAGCCCCGCCGGAGCCCTAGATTGGTTCCACGAAGGTTCCGCCTCGAGACGGCTGCGTTTTGTCCCGAAAGCCTCCTTATGATTTTTTCTAGGTCAAAACACCTCATATAGGAGAATATGGGCATCGGGTAGTCACCAGGTGGCCCACGAGGCAGGGGGCATGCCCAGGGGGGCGCCCCAACCCTTGTGGACAGGTGGTGGCCCCCTGACATATCTCTTTTGCAGATATTTTTTATATTTTCTGAAATGGTGTTTCGTGTAGTTTCGGGGCTTTTTGAGTTGCGCGGAATAGGTCTCCAATGTTTGCTCCTTTTCCAGCCCAAAATTCCAGCTGCCGACATTCTCCTTCTTCATTAAAACCTTGTAAAATAAGAGAGAAAAGGCATAAGTATTGTGACATAACGTGTAATAACAACCCATAGTGCAATAATGTCGGATTCAGGGCTCCGCAAAACCCGTTAACTTCGAACACAGGGGCGTGAACGAAGATCTCTCCCACTCACGTCTACCTAGCGCCTCGCTCTCGTCTCAGTGGAAGGATTCAAGCAAAGAACGAACAAACACACAAGAGTTTATCCAGGTTCGGGCCACCGCGAGGTGTAAGACCCTACTTCCTGCTTTGGTGGATTGGCTCCGGGTGAGCTAGAGTATGAACTGGTACAAGGGTACCTGAGCTCAGGAGGCGAGCTCAGGAGGGTCAGGAGGCTAGTGTTCTTGCTCCTTGTGCGGTGGTCAAGTGTGTGAGTCGATGATTCTTCCTCCCTTTGCAGTGGAGGTGCTAGCTATTTATATAGGCGGCCACGGTCCTCTTCCCCCGAAATGTTTAGGCGGGAAGGGATTCCACAACGGCCATTTTTGAGCGGGAACACAAGGACGTTCCTACCCTGACAAAAGCAGTCTTCGCCTGCAAAAGGATCAGGCGGTGACACGGTGGTGGGCTCGACGGTGACATCCTCCTTATCGTCCTTGTGGTCTTCGGTCTTGTTGCACCAAAGAGGAAACCTTTGCCCTGCTCCTTGGGAACCAACAGCTGCACTGTCTCCTTTGCACCGAAATGGCAACTGTGCCGCTGGCGGACGCTGGCACCCGTTGGCGCAGTGCGTCACTGCTGACATCACTGCCTCCTCCTGAGGCAGGCTTGGCCTTGGATTCTCCGCCCCTCCGGAACGCCTTGCCGAGGCCGCTCCCGAGGGGATCTTGGCGTTGTTCTCCTCGCAAGGCCTAGCCTCTCGCGAGGGTCTTGAGCAGCTGGTCGATCAGCTGGGCCGTACCTGGCCGCTTGTAGGAGCGCATCGCGGCCCGCAGACAGGCAAGTGTGGGTACCATGGTTCCCAGGACGCCGACAGTAGCCCCCGGGCCCAAGGCACGCGCGAAGTTGGCTTCAGGGTGAAGCCATAGTCGAGGACGAAGCGCTGCGGGGCCCAAAAAGGCTGCGGGCCAGGCTGGCGCGTGATGGTTGGATGGGACGCGAGCGACTCCACTTCCCACGCAATCTTGGCAACCGTGTGACTTGACAACTCCTTGTCGCGGGCAGTGGGGCCATTATGGCTGCACGTGAGTGGCCACCGGTTGGTCTTCTTGGCTTATAAACAGGGGGTGAGGCTCCACGCCTCTCACTTGATAGTTGCAGGCCGATCCCCATGTTTCCATTGCTCCCAGGGCTCCATGGCGCCGATTCACAGATTCTCGGCCGCGGAGAAAGGGAAGAGCTCGATGGTTGAGCCCGAACAGCTCCCCCCGAAGAAGAGGCGCCGTGATTATCCAGGTGCGTCCCGGAGGCCGGCGGATGCTCGCACATGGTGCACGCGGGCTCCACCAGGATTTCCGCTTCCCTTGCACATCTCATCGGCAGGCAGATTGAGCGGGGGCGGTGATATGTGTGGCGCTGCCAGTCGCTCAGAGAGACGGGCGTCTCCCCGCACCCTGCTACCGTCCCATTCGGAGGATGATGCTCGCGAGTTCATCGTATGGGCAGGGCCCCCTCCGCATTCCTGGATCCTTCTTCCTCCGTTCCTGAGGGAGGTACTCCCGGCTCGTGGCCAGGTGACGATGGAGCTGAGGCACGAAGGGTGTCGCCTTCCTCCTTCACATGCCGACGTGGAGGTGGTTTCTTCTGGCCAGGTCATCATGACCTGGGGCTGGGGTGTGGTGTGTCGTGCCTGCGCCCCCACCGGGAGGCACATTCTTCACTTCACGCTGGACACGACGGGCGCGATGACCTTCAAAGTCTTCGGGGCGGACGGCCTCTGACTGCCGTGTGGCGCAGGGAATGGGCTCGCCGGCGACCATTCCTTGTGTCATCAGGGCGACGAAGCGCTCGCTGTCGGTTATATCTCCGACTCTCCTGATAGCAGCTATGCTACCCCTGAGACGGCCTCGAGCTCTGAAGAGAGCTACGAGCTGCCAAGCCGCCTCCCCTATCGCCGGAGGGAAACAGTGTCCTCCCGGCGTCGCCGTTGTTGAAGGAGTTCAAACCGAGTTCCTTGGGAGCGTCTTCCTTAGCTTAGTTCCTGCGGGACATCATGGAGGGCTTCACAAGGACATGTGAATTCTCGTAGTACTGTTATTATCTAGCGTTATAAACTTGTGTCCTGCATGATTCCCTTGTTAAAGCACGATTTCCCCTTTCTTTCGTTCCCACGGTAGCTTAAGGCCCTACGCTTGCGAGACCCAATCCTAGAACCAGCCTCGGCCCGTGCTGGTATGCCAAGTCACGGCACCATGGCCAAGGCCAGGCGGCGAGGGCTCCAGGATCTGGTAAGAGCCCCCGAGGCGCAATGCTCAGGAGGTCTCTCTTGTCGTCTAGGCAGCTGCCCACTTGTCCCTCGAGAAAGGCTTCGTAACTATAGTAAGTGGTGGTGTATGTATGCAAGCGAGTGTGGTGTTGAAAACTTATCTTTAGCGATTCGTGAGGTCAGATGGTGCTTGATTCCTGTCACCTCTCCCTTGAGGCAAGGTTTGGTGTCCAAGCGCCTTCGTGAGGAGGCGGCAATGATCGCTCCTGAGGCCCTGGAACAGATGCCACATGGTCGGTGGAGACGTTTCTCCAGGCTGTCACCATCGCAACCTAAAAAGGTGTAGACCGGTGATACTGTGCTTGTCGATGCTTGATCCGTCCTATTTAGTGAGAGGAGTGTGAGTGCCTCGGGGAGGTATAAGAACTTGGTTGAATTTGAGAAAACTTGACATTATTGTACTATCTAGATGATTCCATGCTTGCTTCTTTTCATGTTTGCTTTAGGTGCTCTGCGTCGACAGGGCCTGATACGTCCAAAACGTATCTATAATTTCTGCTTGCTCCATGCCTCTTTTGGGTGATATTGCTATGATATTTATACACTTCCATACACTTTTGATCATATTTGGACTAACCTATTAACTCAGTGCACCCCAGTGCCAGTTTCTGTTTTCGGCTATTTTTGTATTTCAGGTTTTCACATTACGAGAACTGCCATGAAAAATCCAGAAAAAATATATAAAAAATAAGCGTTCCAGGAGCTACCGTGCGGCCAAAGTACAGCCAGGGGGACCCACAGGGGCTCCAGGCGGCCTGCCCAGGCGGCCCACCCCTAGGCTGCGCCGGGGGGGCGCCTGGGCCCCCCCAGGACTCCCCCGGTGACCCCCTTTGGCATATATTTAAGGTCCGTCGAGAAAACCCTGATTCCAGACCCCTTTTCTCCAGACGCGATTCCGATCTCTGCCGCCATCGCCATCAAGCTCCGGGGGGCCAGAATTCCTGCGCCGGCACCCTGCCGGGACAGGGAAGTGCCCCCGGATTCATCTCCATCGACATTGCTTCCTCCCTCCATGATGCGGGAGTAGTTCCTCCTCGGGGCTGAGGTTCTTACCAGTAGCTATGTGGTCAATTCTCTCTCCCATGATGTGATCTTCGTTGTGATCATAGGCTATGTTAATCTAAGATATTTCCCCTTCCTCTTTGTATTGGATTGATGTACTCATTTGTCTTTATCTAGTATAATCCCCGAGACCAAGGTGATAGCGGTCTATTGGACATGGATTAGAACAATATTTTTCATGAGTGATTTCCTCTCTTGTGTGTTGATTGAAGATTGAGAGTCTCTTGGTGCTTGTCTTTGACTATCCTTTAGATATGTTGTGGTGATTGTGGGACTCTCTTTGGATGGCCGCGGTGACATTGGGAAATCCTTAGATTGAGAACTACGAACTTTGAGGTGTGCTTTTGTAGCCCTACATAATTCTCGTCCTCTCTTGACCACGAAGGAATGACCTCCGAGTGCGTCCCCTTTGCATGTTTTATGGGAAATATCATGTGATTCGATTATGTTAATGTTGTTGGGAGTTGCCACTAGTGAAAGTATGAACCCTAGGCCTTGTTTCCACCATTGCAATACCATTTGTGCTCACATTTACCACTTGTTTGCTTGCTGCACTTTTTATTACATATTTATATTACCTTGTTTTGCCATCCATATCACTTGCCATTTAATATCTCTTCGCCGAACTAGTGCACCTATACATCTAACAAGTGTATTAGGTGTGTTGGGGACACAAGAGACTTCTTGTATCTTAGTTGTAGGGTTGCTTGAGAGAGACCATCTTCAACCTCTACTTCCCTGAGTTCGATAAACCTTAGGTCATCCACTTGAGGGAAATTGCTACTGTCCTACAAACCTCTGCGCTTGGAGGCCCAACATAGTCTACAAGAGTAGAAGCGTGTGTAGACATCAAGCTATTTCTGGCGCCGTTGCCGGGGAGGTGAGCGCTTGAAGGTATATCTTTAGATCTTGCAATTAAATCTTTTTGTTTCTTGTTTTTATTTCACTAGTTATGTTTATGGAAAACCGTTCTATTGGATCGTTGCTTGCGGTAAGACGCCCCACACCTTTGGTGGGTGCTCCTCCCCCTACTGAAATTGTGCCCTATAAAATACCAGCTGGTATTATCAATTATGTTTTGGCTAATCGTTATGCAGGAGACAGACATCCCGGTGAACACTTGCTATATCTGTCACAACTATGTTCATTATTTAAGCTTGCAGGTGTATCGAGGGAGTTTGTCATGAGGAAATTATTTGACTTGTCACTGAAAGGAAAAGCATTGGAATGGTATAGGCTACTAAATGACTCTCACCTGCTGGAGTGGGAAGAGATCCAGTCTCTCTTTTACTCCAAGTTTTATCATCTTCATGAAGTCCATGAGAATAGGAATTATGTTTATAATTTTTATCCTCATGACGGAGAGAGCATAGCTCAAGCTTGGGGGAGACTGAAAACGTTAATGCTAAAATGTCCTAACCATGGGCTCCCCAAAGATATTATTATTACTAACTTCTATGCGAGGCTCTCTCGACAGGATAAAGATTTGCTCGATGCTTCCTCTATGGGTTCTTTCACAAACGAAAAGATTGATGCTAAATGGGAACTCCTTGAAAGAATTCAACGCAACACTGAAGATTGGGAGATCGACAAAGGTAAAGAGTCAGGTATAATTTATGAGTATGATTGCATTAAGTCCTTTTGTTGAAACTACAAGTTTTAATAAGTTTAGTGCTAAGTTTGGGCTTGATTCTCAACTCCTTGTTGATTTCCTCAAATCTTTTGCTTCACATCTTAATATGCCTAAGGAGGATTGGATCAAGCATCATAAACCTTTTAAAGAGACTTGCAAAGAAAATGAAATTGTTCATGATGATTGCAACATGCATGATCCAATTCCTAAAAATGAAGTTTTATATAAGCATGTTAATTTTTGTGGAGTGGATAGACCTTGTGAAAGGCCTATGATTGAAGAAGAGAAGTATTGTAAGCAACATAAGCATGAAAGAACAATCACTTGGGTCAGAGATTTAAATGAAATTGCTAGAGAATTGTGTGACCTTTATCCTTTTACTTGTGAACTTTGCCGTATAGAGGGTCACTTTAATTTTCAATGCATGAACTTCCAAAACATAACTGTTAACCGGTTGTGTGATAACATGATCACCTCTGATCTTTATGATGAGCTTATGTTATTTTTGATGTGTGAAGAGTTATCAGAAAAGACTTCTTGGCTGGATGATAATGCCATAGGAATAAAAAACACTTTGCAAAATTGCCATCTCTATTGTGTTGCTAATTGGCATGAAAATGATTACATCAGTAAGATTAGAAAGGAGGGAACTTTACCAAAGTATAAAAATGTCTCTTATATTTCTGCTAATAAAAAGGAGAGTTTCTCCCAAGTTTCCACTATTGTTTCTAATGATAAACCAGGATATGTGGAGAAGCTTCATCTCCAACCACCCCCTCATAAGGTGAAGAAGAAGAAAAAGAAGAGGAGGAGGAGGAGGAGCAAGAAGGAAGAAGAATGGGTATCAACCTGGCCTGAGCATATTCCTCCCATCAACTTTTATCCTAACGGTTGTAAGTTTAAAGAAGAAGGTGAAGTTTATTGCCTTAATTATCATCTTGATGATATGTCCGTAGGTACTATTGAAGATGATTTTGATTATGATATGCATGTTACTTATTGTGATTGGGAAAATGATGATAATGCTGCTTATGATCTTGAAAATCTTTTTGGTACCAACTCTGAAAGTGAAGATATGGGAAGCTCTAAGCTTGGGGATGATAGGATTGCAAATCCTATCCCCACTAGTGATGTGATAATTGATAATTCTCTTGCTAGTAAGAATAAAGACAACATGTTTACAAATATAGTTGCTAGCAATGATAATGCTCTTCTCTACCATGATGATGTTATAACTCCAATCTATAGTGATTATAAAGGTACCTATGACATAAGGAGAAATTATCCTTATGAAACTTGTCATAATCATGAAGGGAATTACTCCCTTGTTGAACACCACCCTCCTAATATACAACTAATCTATAGTGTTCAAGTTGTTTATGATAGTCCTACTCCCACTATTACCAATGAGAAAAATTATGCTTATGTGGGGAGTGAGAGTACCTTTTTGCATGTGGATCATGGTAACAATGCTTTATGTGATGCTTATATTGTTGAGTTCATCCATGATGCCACTGAAATTTATAATGAGAGAGGGAGGCTTGGTTCTAAATATCTTAATAATAAGAAGTTTCCTCTCTTTATGGTGAATATTTTGAAGTTATGCTTGTTTTTCCTTCCTATGCTAGTTGCTTCGTCCTTCAATAAATTATTCTATTGCAATATTCCTATGCATAGGAAGCATGTTAGGCTTAATGTATTTGACATTTGGTTCTTGATGCCCTCTTTTGTTCTTCAGCTCTTATTCTTATGAGAGCATCATTAAAGTCCTATGCCTAGCTTAAAGGCATAAAAGAAAGCGCTTTTGGGAGGCAGCCCACAATGAATAAAATTTTATTTTGCTTTTTGTTGTGTCTTGATGTTGTTACTACAGTAGCATCATCATTGTATCTTTACTTTTCAACTTTGTGCCAAGTGTAGCCTCTGATTGCAAGAAAGTTCAAAAGTTGTGACGTGCTGTCCAGGAAACAGATTCTGTCCTTGGATAGAAAAATTCGTATAAAATCACCAGATCATCTTGTTGGTCTGAATTTTTTCGACAGCGTGCTCTATACAATTGTCTTTCGTGCGTCTGTTCTGAGTTTTTTTATTAGAGTTGCAGAAGTGCCCCGAACATATCATTTACTACCTGCTGTTCTATTTTTCATAGATTCTGTCCTGTTTTGCCTTTCTTTCATTTTGCAAACCAAGAGCTTGCTTTTTCTTTGCAAAAACCTTTTGTCAATCTTGAGAAACAGTTGAACTTCAAGAATATCTTTATTTCCAGCAAGGAACTATTATTTTATTATGGGTACTAACCTCGCTAATCAGATTATGATGAGTTATGTATGAAGGGAGTTTTCAAGTGTGCGAGGGAAGATGATAAAAAGATTCAGGAGTGTCAAGCGCTCAAGCTTGGGGATGCCCCCGTGCACCCCCAAGAAATATTCAAGGAGACTCAAGCGTCTAAGCTTGGGGATGCCCCCGTGCATTCCCTTCTCCATCAACATTATCAGTTCATCTTTCGTTCCACTACATTTTTATCACTTCATGTGTTATGTGCTATGCTTGGAGCGTCTTGCTTTTAGTTTCATTTTTAGTTTTCTTTAACTTTGCTTGTTTTTCATAACGAGTTGGAACTCAGCTTTCTTTGTGTGGGAGAGAAACACGCTCCACTTCAACCTAGAACACAACATAGAATTTTCATGTTTATCTTTGCTGTGTGTGTTCTTTGTCTTTTAATAGCTACTATCATGTTCAGCTCTTAGTATTCATGCTCATCTTTTCAAAGAGCTTTTGTTTAGTTGGTTGCTTGAACTCTCTTTAATTACCATGCTCACCTTATTAAGAGAGTTTGCTTCCGTTGCATTGGTTGATATGTCTATGATAAAGATGCTACGTGCATAATGGCGCTTAGTAGTTCATGTTTTCTTGTGGTTAGTCTCAAATAGCTGGGGGATTCCCAATGTGTTATTGGAGTACCAACTTGATTTGTTTGCCTATGGTGTGGTATGGTTTAGTAATATCTTGCTTCAAGAATTTATTTTGATTGACTTGGCATATGCTCACGCATATTTAAGACTGTAAAGAAAGTCTGTCAAGCCTTGATGATCTTTTGTTTCTGAGTAGCGATATAACTACCATGCCTGATTCAATGTTGCTTTGTCGCTCTGCATAATTATGACCGTCATTGCTCTTTTAGTTGGTCGCTCCCAGTCTTTTGCTAACCTCCACCTGTACTAAGCGGACTGACTGCTTGTGCATCCACATTCTTTTAATCCAGTTATGCCATATGAGTCCACCATACCTACCTATATGTGGTATTTCACCGCCACTCCAAGTAAATTTACATGTGCTACCTTTAAAACCTTCATTTTTGCAATACATGGCTCATGGGAAAGTAGCTTAAAAACTATTGTGGTAAAGAATATGTCGCTTATGTATCTTATTTCTTATAAGTTGCTTGCTGAGCAGTATCCATGTTTCTGGGGACGCCATCAACTGTTACACTTTTGTTGAATATCATGTGAGTTGCTATGCATGTTCGTCTTGTCCGAAGTAAGGGTGATTTGCCATGAGTTGAATGGTTTGAGTATGCATATTGTTAGAGAAGAACATTGGGCCGCCAACCAAAGCCATGTATCATGGTGGAAGTTTTAGCTTGGACATTAATCCTCAACCTCTTATGAATGCTTAAGCATTAAAGAGGAATCCATTATCTATTTTCTATGTTGTCCCGGTATGGATGTCCTCAAGTTGAGATCTATCAAAAACGAGAAATCAAATGCGATTTATCTCCTTGGACCTTTGTACAGGTGGCATAGAGGTACCCCTCTGTGACACTTGGTTGAAACATATGTAATGCAATGATAACCCATGGAAATCCGAGCTAATTAGGACAAGGTGCGAGCACTATTGGTATTCGATGCATGAGGCTTGCAACTTATAGGATGTCTTATGCATAACACATATGAAGTATTACTACCGTTGACAAAATTGCTTCTATGTTTTCAAATTAAAAACTCTAGCACATGAGTAATCCCTGCTTCCCTCTGCGAAGGGCCATTCTTTTACTTTTATGTTGAGTCTCCAACTTCTTTTAAAGCACCGACTACTGAGAGCATGATTGTCATTCTGAGTGTAATGTGCATTGTCCCAAAGTAGCATTGTCTCTTGCATGATTGTGATATCGTTTATTCTGAAATCATTGTATCTACTCATCACTTAAACCTTGAAGGTGCCCCTGCATTTATGTTTTGCTTCACTAAAGGGGGCAAGCTAGATATCAATTTATCATATTTGCATATCATGTTCATTGCAAATCTATTTGATGTTTCAGTATCATATTGTAAAACTTTCAGTTCTTTGTGATTTTCTCATGAGGCAACTTAATTACTACAGATTCATTGTCTCAGTAAGCTTTTGTCATATGACTATGAATAAGTCCTATATGGTTAATAGCATGTCACCACAGAAATTATTCTTGTTATCATTTACCTACTCGAGGACGAGCAGGAATTAAGCTTGGGGATGTTGATACGTCCAAAATGTATCTATAATTTCTGCTTGCTCCATGCCTCTTTTGGGTGATATTGCTATGATATTTATACACTTCCATACACTTTTGATCATATTTGGACTAACCTATTAACTCAGTGCACCTCAGTGCCAGTTTCTGTTTTCGGCTGTTTTTGTATTTCAGGTTTTCACATTACGAGAACTGCCAGGAAAAATCCAGAAAAAATATATAAAAAATAAGCGTTCCAGGAGCTACCGTGCGGCCAAAGTACAGCCGGGGGGGACCCACAGGGGCTCCAGGCGGCCTGCCCAGGCGGCCCACCCCTAGGCCGCGCCGGGGGGGGGGGGCCTGGGCCCCCAGGACTCCCCCGATGACCCCCTTTGGCATATATTTAAGGTCCGTCGAGAAAACCCTGATTCCAGACCCCTTTTCTCCAGACGCGATTCCGATCTCCGCCGCCATCGCCATCATGCTTCGGGGGACCAGAATTCCTACGCCGGCACCCTGCCGGGACGGGGAAGTGCCCCCGGATTCATCTCCATCGACGTTGCTTCCTCCCTCCATGATGCGGGAGTAGTTCCTCCTCGGGGCTGAGGTTCTTACCAGTAGCTATGTGGTCAATTCTCTCTCCCATGATGTGATCTTCGTTGTGATCATAGGCTATGTTAATCTAAGATATTTCCCCTTCCTCTATGTATTGGATTGATGTACTCACTTGTCTTTATCTAGTATAATCCCCGAGACCAAGGTGATATCGGTCTATTGGACATGGATTAGAACAATATTTTCATGAGTGATTTCCTCTCTTGTGTGTTGATTGAAGATTGAGAGTCTCTTGGTGCTTGTCTTTGACTATCCTTTAGATATGTTGTGGTGATTGTGGGACTCTCTTTGGATGGCCGCGGTGACATTGGGAAATCCTTAGATTGAGAACTACGAACTTTGAGGTGTGCTTTTGTAGCCCTACATAATTCTCGTCCTCTCTTGACCACGAAGGAATGACCTCCGAGTGCGTCCCCTTTGCATGTTTTATGGGAAATATCATGTGATTTGATTATGTTAATGTTTTTGGGAGTTGCCACTAGTGAAAGTATGAACCCTAGGCCTTGTTTCCACCATTGCAATACCATTTGTGCTCACGTTTACCACTTGTTTGCTTGCTGCACTTTTTATTACATATTTATATTACCTTGTTTTGCCATTCATATCACTTGCCATTTAACATCTCTTCGCCGAACTAGTGCACCTATACATCTAACAAGTGTATTAGGTGTGTTGGGGACACAAGAGACTTCTTGTATCTTAGTTGCAGGGTTGCTTGAGAGAGACCATCTTCAACCTCTACTTCCCTGAGTTCGATAAACCTTAGGTCATCCACTTGAGGGAAATTGCTATTGTCCTACAAACCTCTGCGCTTGGAGGCCCAACATAGTCTACAAGAGTAGAAGTGTGTGTAGACATCAGGGCCCAACCCCGCGCATACCTCGACCGCCGCTGGGCCCTCTGGATGACCGGGGTTACCGTAGTAACTAGACTCGTTGCTGAGCCTTCCGGACGCCAGGGTTACCACAATAACTAGACTCAAGGGGTGAGGGGCTACGTGGCCAATGAGGCCCTTGGGTCGCGATACCCAAGGGTCCCCCTTGACGTTCAAGCGGTCCCGTTTTCGTTCTGCGTCGGCAGGGCCCAACCCCGCGCATACCTCGATCGCCTTTGAACCCTCCGAAGTACCGGGGTTATCGTCATAACTAGGCTCAAGGGATGAGGGGCTACATGGCCAGTTAGGCCCCTGGGTCGTGATGCCCATAGGTCCCCCTTGACGTACGAACGGCTCTTCATGAAGGAGAACAAGCACCATACCTTGCCCACGAGCCTTCGCCTGGGATGGGGGCACGAGAAGGCTAGGTGTCTGGGCACCTGGTAGGGTGGCGTCTGCCAGGCATGACCTGAGCATAGGCCCCGTGCCTAGCCCCCCTCGCGACACCCATCCAAGGAGAAGCTGTGAGCGTCGTGAGCTGAAATGCTCCCTGAGGTTGATGCGACCGCTAGGGGCCACCCTCAGTTGTTTATAACTAGCGCGGAGCATAAATCTACCACACTTCCGTGGAGTTTGGGCATAACCGCACCTCGGTCGTATCGGCCAGCGCGGAGCTTGGTGCTTCCACTGGTTCGTGGGCATAACCGCTCCTCGGTTGGATCTGCCAGCGCGGAGCTTGGTACTTCCACTGGACCGTGGGAGGGAGCCTCCCACCGGGAGAGACTCCGGGGCGTGTATAGCCCCGTCATGACGCGTCGCTAGCACCAAAGGACAACCAAGGTGTATATGGGCCCTCCTCGGGACGAGCTGAACGACTCTGAGGAAGTTCTCGTGAGCTTACGCATCACTCACGAGACCCTACCCTGAGGCGGGTTGCGCCTGAGTCTTCTTCTGCAAAATGTGAAAAGAGAGGTGTTGTGTCGACCTGCGCCGAGTGCATCTCCAAGGGATATTGCATGAGAAGGCCGCAGCACCAGCGACCCCAGGAGGCGACGTCACTGGGTTAACCCGCGAGACAGAGGTCAGCCACTGGATTTGTCGACGCTGCAGGGACGGACCCGAGCATAGACGCCGTGCCCAGTCTTCTCATGCCACGATCCAAAGGAAAAACAGCCGACGCACGGTTCCCGCATGAGCGAGGCAGTTGCCACGGGCCCCTATTTACCCATCCACGATTAGCCCATGCGAGAACAAGGCACCAAGGACCATGGGAGGTGCCGTCACGGAAATGGCTCGCTAGGCAGAGCTCAACCCTTGGGTTAATCGACGCTGCAGGGGCGGACCCGAGCATAGACGTCGTGCCAGTCCTTAATCATGGGGCGGTCGCGAGTGGGCTTACAAGGGCTCATGACTTTAGTGGCGGTGAGGACGCCAAGCATATAGATAATGCGAATGGAAAGAAATATCTGGCCTTGATCATGCAAAAAGGGAGACAACCTCGGGGGAACAGCCCCCAGCGGCCCAAGGATGATGCAGCCCGAGAGGCGCCCTCGTTTGGATATCTGAAGTGTCACCTGATACTTGCCGAAGGAGAATTGGGGTAGCTGAAGACGCGAGATGTGCGGGTCGCTCCCGAGGATCATCGGGCTTCTGAGGCCCAGGGGCTCCTGAGGCTCTTAGTGGTCACGCGGGTCCGGCTCCCGCTCCGTCCGGACCGCCTACCACTGAGCCTCCCGAGCCCCGAAGGTCTGCTGCGCGAGATGCTGGAACGTGGCAGCTGTGTTGCAGAAGCCGAAGAGCGTGCGGACGTAGCTGCAGGGGAGGGCCCTCCTCCGGCCGACCGCCATCGGCCAAAAGGGCTCCTGAGAAGCGGTTCGGTTGAGACCCGCGATGTCGACGCAGACGCGGAAGCGGTCGCTCGGGCTGTGAGCAGGTGGACTTGGAGTTGTGTGGTTACGCCCACCGCGGATGAGTCTTGCGTACTGAAGTTCCTCCGTAACTTGGTCGATGAAGTCCTGAGCCCCTAGCGTCGGACGGCTCGCGCTAGGCTGTCACACCCTGATTTCCATGTCACTTTGCTTAAGCTAATTTTCATGTTAAAAATGTGGATTTGCAAAAAACTTTTGAGTGTTGTTGACTTTGCTTGATTTGACTATGTCTGCTGTTTGCTAGTGCTCTAAAAATCAAATAAATCCTCCAACTCTTATACTTCATCTCCTTGACCCAAAACCTTTTTCCAATGAACATGCCATGTGTATAGACCAGTATAGAATTTTCTTATAAAAATATTTTGGCCAAATGGTATTTTCTAAAATCAGTTTTCCAAAAACCCCTGAATTGAGGTTTGCACTGCAAGTACCTTATTTAGGGTGAGAAAAATCTTTCAAAAAGTATATTTGAATCCTATTAGGTATAGGACTCCCAGAAACCACAAAAGTATAATTTTAAAAGTTATTTTTATATTTTATTTAAAAGCTTTTTCCTAAGGCCAGAAATGGTCTTTAATAGGGAAAAATTATTTAATCATTTAAAAAATATTTGCCAAAATTCAGGGAGACTCATAGGACATATATTGTCCATATATAAGAGTTTCAACACATGGTCATGTTCAAAATATTGTACAAATCCTTCCAAAACCCTTTCTGGATATTTCAAGCTTTTGAAATATTCACAAAGGAAATATTCTCCAAAAATTCCATGGAAATTCTATAATGTCATATATGACATATTTGATGATCTTGCAAAGCCTCATGCCTTGAAGATCAAGGAAACATCCTCTAATCCCCTCAAAACCATTATGTCCATATTTGAAGTTTGAGCAACTCTACATTGCCAAACTTGTCCAAATGCTCTCAAATTTTGTGCACATGCTAGAGTGGCCTAATAAGGCATCTAGACCAAATGGCACAAGATTTGGAATAGAGAAACTTGATCAGATCACCCCAAAACCACTTTTGTTCAAATTCAAATTTGAACAACTTTACATTGTCAATTTTTTATCTGGAGCCTCAAACTTTGTGGGCATGTTCATAACCCCAAATGATGATGCTACACCAAGTGGTGCATCAAGGGGAGATGAATTGCTTGACTCAAACAAGGTGAAACCATTTCTGTTCATTTCTAGGGTTCACCAAAGTTACATTGGCCACTTTGCCCAAATGAGCTCAAATTTGGTGTAGAGGCCTAATTATATGTGACATTTGATCCTGTTAAGTCCCATGTCAAGGGGATGTAATTTGCTTGACCAAACACTGATCAAACACCTTCTGTTCATTTACCAAAACTAGTGGTTGAACCTCTTTTACTTTTCTCCATGGCCTCAAATTCTTACCACAGCTTCCCCTAGTCCTATTCTACCTCCAGTAACTCTCCTCTGCCTTATCTCAATTATTGGAGGGGGTAAAACCCCAAGTTACACTGCTGGACAGCAGGATTCACCCTCTCCCTCACCTCCCTCCTCATCCCAGTCGTTCCCCAGAGCATCCAAGACCCCAACGCCATTGTTTACTATCCCCTAGTACTGCTGGACACTACTGGACACTGGGGGACACGGCCTGGACAGCAAAGACTTGAGCATGCCGGCCAAAGACGCGCTCTGGAGCACGCTACAGTGCACCAAGGCACTGTAGCTCGGCCCTCCCGAGGCTTCCAGGCGGTCTTGGGCAGAGTGGGCGTGTCCATCGAGGTCCCCTCGACGTCCACGACCTGCAGGACGGTCGGCCTTATCCTCCCCGGCCCTCCTCCTCTCTCTCCACGAGCTCGCCGTGCGCGCCCTGGACCGCGCCCACGGTGCACCGCGGCCGCAGCTATAAAAGGTCTCCCCCCGAGCACCTCTTGCCTCTGCTGGATCCTCCCCTTCCCCGTGCACCTCCTAGACACTCCCCCTCTCCCTCTCCGGCACTCTTCCTCTCTCCACGGCCAGAGTGCCGCCGCCAGCCACCGCTCGGCATCGGGCACCACGGCCGTTCTCTCCTCCCCCTTCTCTGTTAGCCGCCACGAGGAGCACCCCAGGGCCATGGAGCTACCTCCCACTCCACCCTTCCTTCCCCCTAGCACCTCTGGCGCCGCCCCGTCTCGACCCGAGCCGCTGCCGACGCCTCGGCCGCCGCCGCTTCTGCTCCTCCCGGCCCGCTTGGAGGCCAGGGATGGGCGCGGCTTGCTCCGCTGGGGCCTCCAGTGTGGCGGGCACCACCGGGGACGGCCGGAGCCGCCGGGGAACGGCGCCGGCGTCGCCCCTGCCTCCTCCTCTGCGTCGGGCGGGGGGAGAACGACGAACCCGACAGGCAGGCCCCGCCTGTAAGCGCCACCGGCCCGGTGCAAGCAGCTGACGGGTGGCCCCTCCCCGATAAGTGGAAGCGCACTTCGGTGGCTGCGTTTTCCTGCGGTGGTGGCGCCCCGCCGTAACTACGCCTTCGGCGTCACCACCTCCATCCCGCCGCTGAGCCACTGGGCTGTGCCCAGTGGGCGTTGGTTAGCTGGGCCTCGCCCAGAGCGCTGTATAAGGTCGAACCCCTATTCTTTTCCTTTTTATTTATTCTGCCAACTTCAAAAATGCCTAGAATATTCATATGAACTCCAAATTGCATGATTCAAATTTCCTATGGCCCCATAAATCATGCTCTATCACATGGTGCAACATGCACATTATTCCAGAAACTTTTCCTATACAAATATTTATCAAATGCCCATTTTCCACTTTCTGTGATTAACTTTAGAAAATCACAGAGAGCTCATTTTGGATCCAAATGCAGTAATTCAAGTTCCTAGATGCTTGTCATGTCCAAACTTAGTTTTGGAACATTTTTAATAATAGTTTCTGTACCCCACCAAATATTGAGCCATTTCTTTATATTTATCAGCTTTGGAAAATCCTAGGAAATTCATTTGAATTCCAAATCCAGTGAAACCAACTCCTAAATGCTTCTAAAATCATGACTTGATGATGGGTACCTTTGCTCATCATTCAAGGAATTATTTCTGTATACTTCTTCCAAATCCATAAACCCTTTGGTTCCAACATATTGAAATGTTCCCAACTACCCATTGATCCAACACCTATGAAACCACCTTGGTCATTTCTAATATGACCAGAGGTATCCTAGAAAAGTCCAACTCCTATTTTTAGAGCACCTTTATTTTTGCTTTGACTGTGTTGCTCATTATGATTGTTTCCATCGTTAGTTGACGTAATAAACGGAGTATTCGGAGATGGACCAGAAGATTTGAAGACTCTGAAGAATAAGGCAAGCAGCCCTTTGACCATGTTCAAGAACCTTTTTATGCATGTCTCATAGCACCTTTATATTCAATGCATCGGGATCATGTTGAGGTGGAAACCACTTTGGTTGCTACCCCTGTTACTTTACTGTTGAAACTTGCATCAAACATGACCCTACCTTCCTATGAGGGTTATGTGGGTGGGAGTAGATAGATGTATGCTATAGTAGTTGGCTATGCAAAATGGGTCGGGGTTATGCATTGAGTGAAACAAGTGTGGTCTGACATACTTGCAAATGGCCCAGTGGGTGCCACTAATGCCCCTGGGAGTTGATGAGAAGCTAGGGCACTACTTGGTGAAGAAGTAGTGTGCCGAGGCTTGTTGAGAGTGTTGTTTACAGAGATGGATTAGATTTATGTGTGACTACCGTCCCAACCAAACATGCGCAACCACTCTACCCTTATATGGGAAAAGGCATTATTGATTACCTAGGTCGATACTAGCATGGTGCCCGCATTACTAGTGACGGGAGTGACATGAGGTCACTCTTGGGATGGGGTCGCGCTTGGATAGGCGGCCATGACTGTCTTTACAGGGCACCGGACACACCGTTGGTACCCCGTGCTTGTGATATGTGATGAATACGGAGCGAGTCTCCACAACCTTGAAATGTGAAATGTTTGGCACGGGGCTGTTACCAATCGAGTGGACTCCATATTAGTGTCGTCTAGGGAAAGGTAGTGATCGGGTGCTTACCCCGGGTACTTGAGGTACCGCGGGTCGTGGATAACACGGAAGTTCCCCGGATCTTGTGGGTAAAGTGTGCAACCTCTGCAGTGTGTCAAACTATTCGAATAGCCGTGTCCGCGGTCAAGGACAGTTGGGTGGTGCTACTTAGACTATGTCCTTAAGCTTCTGGGAAACAACACGATTCAGAGATATTGATGATGTGATTGTGAGGAAGTCACAATGAGCTTGTGCATGTGTTGATTACAACTCTTTCTCGATATTGATGTCTGTGACCTCCTGATACTTGTTACAGACACATGCATGCCCTTGTTTTATGTTGATCATGAGTGCATATGAAAAACTAGCTTTCCGCAAAACTGCCAACCTAGCAGTAGAGCCTTGCATATTATTCTGTTATCACACTTGGGTTGCTTGCGAGTACATTCAATGTACTCATTGGCTTGCCACTGGTTATTTTATTGGCCAGGCAGGAGAGAACAGGTGATGATGAAGATTTCTTGGTGACGAGCATGCGAGCTAGGACGCTTCCTAGTCAGAATGCCTGTAGGGTTAAGGCAGATGGCATGGGTCCCAGTTGTCTTTGAAGATTTATTCCGCTGCGATGATATACTCAAGACTTGACCATTATGGTCCTACTTGTGTAACACGGTATGTAAGGATGTAAGACTCTTGTTATTCAGCTTCTGTGTGTTCAGTGAGCATTGATCTCTGGGATCACTGTACACGTGCATTCGGTGATCACGACTTACGAGTCGGGGTCCCCACAGAGCTGGTATCAGAGCCATCCTGACTGTAGGAAGCCTTAGTTAGCATGGTCGTTAGTCAGGGTAAAACTATTTTCAAAACTACTACTAGTTTTCAAAACTATCTATACTCCTCTTCCCTTCTCAGTTTTTTCGAAAACTAGGCTATACTTGACCTCTTCCCCTTCAAAACCTCGGTCGCTAGAACCCTTATGCCCCTGACCACTGGATTTTCTGTAATCCTCGTGGAGTGCACCTTGCCAAGCACTCACCCACCACTTTTGCACACAAGATTGGAGACACCACGACAAGATGATACCAACAGAAAATCCATCCACGATGAGTGAGGACATGAAGACCCAGAAGATGGGGGACACCCTTGACAAGAGCCCCCAAGATGGTGCAACCCTAGCCTACGATGACCATGGCATGAGTTGTGCAAAATCATGATATACATCGCTAATAGAGTAATCATGTCACTACCGTCGTTGTATCGGCAACCACCGGTGGACGAGAACCTTGCCATTTGGTCCGCCTCACTATAGTGAGCAGGAAAACGGTTCTCTTCATCCCCCGCTCTTGGTGTCGATGCTTTCATCAACGAAACCGACATGTTGGACCTCTATTATGCCTTGTCATTGCATATGGATTGCCTACCTGGTACCCTCGACGCCCCAGAAGGCACAAGGGATCATCATGATTAAAGAGACAAGAGAAGACCAAGTCAACGCCAGCTACACGGAGGCACCTTCACCACCTCACCTCATCAGGCGAGAAGTTGTTGAAGATTCTTCAGGCTCAACCTGGACCGTTCATCAAGCAACTACAAGGGACATGGCAACACCTGAGGAAGCTTAGAAGACTACACGAGGCACAAGTCACGACACAGAGTCCGAGAACCCCTAGGGTAGGATGAGTCGTGTACCCCCTATGCGCAGTCGAGTCCATATGATGGTTCGAATAGAACCATGATTGTGTGTTGTTTGCTTTTATTCGTTTGTGTTTTGATATAAGTCGCACTTTTGCCCCAGGCAACAAGTGCATGGCTATATCACCTCCCTTGCCTTGCTTCTTTTGTTTCTGCCTTTTTGCACCTGTTTGTTGCACCTGCACTATAGAACCCCCTTTAGGCATTTTCCTCCTCTACGCTGCTTCTTCCCTCTATTCTCTCTCTCCCCAGTTGAAGACCCGCAAGACAAGATGCACCAAGGACTCTGCCTCGGCAACCAACTGGCACTGAAGACTTCTGCTACAACCCCCGTGACCAAGTGCAACTCCATAGAGTTATGTTTAACCCTCCAGACCAGTAACCCTCTTCCTAGACCCTTTGAGACTTCCCGAGACACTCCAGCACGAATCCCTAACCATGTGCCTAACCCATGGTAAAGCGAGAGAACCTGTTAAGCCTTTGTAACCTTGCACAACTCTGGGTTCGTAAAGGAGCTGGTAGGACACGATGAGTGAGCACATTTTCATCCTGATATAGCACAAGGTCTGACGATGCCATAGATAGACCAGTTCGAGGATGTTGGACAGATGACTTGGTGGTTTATATCAGTGACTTCGAGGAATTATCTGAGACTTTGATGGATTATGAGGTTTTCATATTGGTGAGATCATGACTTTGGGAAGTATGTAGAAGTGCCGTTGGGCATGAGATTTGGATTTATGTAGGTGATTCTGGTTGGTATAGATGCTGGATATGTCTGCATGATTCGGAGTAAGATTGGATTTAGGCCTATAATCCTGATTATGATATCATGCTTCTCGGTGGACGATAACGTAGGAGATTGGATTATTTGTCGGAGTTGATTTGGGGATCTATATAATCATGATCTTGAAGTTTACTTGACCCGGATGATGGGAATTTGGTGGATTAACTATCGTGATGCATAGTCCTTCCAAGTATTTGGGTATTATAGAGACTTGAGATCTTGTGGATCACCGTAGACATCGGATTTGTAGGATTGTTGGATTATGTGGTGATTGATGGAATTACCGGGCTATTGGAGTTGACCTATAGGAAGGAAACAAATCTTGGAGTGGCATATGAAGTGTTTCCTTAAAATAGAGATGCATTATCTTGAGCCTTGCAAGACTAGGTTGAGTGCTTGGATTGTGGAGATTAATTTAGGCTCAGCAGCATGTATGATCTACCTTTGGATTTTAGAGGTAGACGTGCATATGGATTTGGGGATCTTAGACAAGTATAATTTTGTGAGACCGTCTCTTGAGAATCATGAGGATATGCATGGCATGAGTGGTGATTAAAGTTGGTCTATGCGAGAGGCCGCTTTTTCGTTCGGAGTACTAGATAGAGCCATTGGCATCTCAGAAACTGTGCTTAAGGATAAGATGATATAAGTTCACTCACTCACTAGAATCCTTGAAACCCTTAAGCCCCACCGAGCCACAACCTGGTCAGATTCTGACCATGGGCCTTGACTCAGAGTCAGGAAGGCCTCTGCAATACTCAACCGAGACCACCACCAATACCCCAGCTTGCCTTGCGTACCCCTCAGACCTCATGAAGCTATTGAACGAGTTGGGTAACATCATCATTTGATGGCCTACTTGTCTGCCCGACGACAAGAAGAGACGGACAGCTGGATGGAAGACATTTGAAGACCGCCTTGTCAAGAAGGAAGATCTACATCGACCACCGTCATCAAGAAGAAAACTTCCGCGTTGAAGATCGGGCGTATCGGCAAACCACTCCTCCTGGAGGAACCGAGCAATTCCGTGTCGAGGAATGCTCACACCAAATTGTATCAAGGCTTGAAGGCACGATTCTGGTGGCACGAGATGGAAAGAGAGATTTGAAACCCATGTTGCAAAGTGTGATGTGTGCCAAAGGGTCAAGCTGAAAATCAGCGACCCGCTGGATTGCTTCAACCACTCAAGGCTTCTGAGTGGAAGTGGGATAAATACGGAATGAACTTCGTCCCTGGATTACCAAGGTAGGATAAGAGGACATGGCTCTATCTGGGTCATAGTCGATCATCTGACCAAGGTGGTCTATTTCATTCCCGTCAAGACCACTTATGATGGCAACCGGCTGGCAGCTCTCTACATCGACCGAATCATAAGTCTTCACGGCATTTCCCAAGGAGATTGTGCCAGATCGAGGAACCCACTTCACCTTAAGGTTCTGGAAGAAGTTCCGAGAAGCCTTGGGAACCAAGTTATCTTTCAGCACGACTTTCCACCCCCAGACCGGAGGTCGGATTGAACGAGTCAATCAGATTCTCGAAGTCATAACTCCGAGCCTGTGTCTTGGCATATGGAGCCAAGTGGGAGGATTGTCTCCCTTTTTGTCGAGTTCTCCTATAACAACAGTTACCAGTCGGGCCTTCAGATGGCACCATTTGAGGTGTTGTACGGACGCTGATGTCGCACACCCCTCAACTGGTCAGAGACTGGAGAAGGGCTAGTCTTTGGACCGGATATTCTTCGCGCAGCGGAAGAGCAAGCCCAACTAGTCAGGGAACGTTTGAAGGCAGCCAAGTCAAGGCAATAGAGCCATGCTGACACTCACCGTCGGAACATGGGTTTCCATATCAGGGACCACGTGTACCTGCGGGTAACTCCTCTGAAGGGAAACAAGCGTTTCCACGTCAAGGGGAAGCTCGCACCAAGGTTCATTGAACCCTTGAGATCACTGCAAGTCATGTGGTAGACGGCTCCCAAGCTGGATCTACCACCTAAGATACTCTCCGTGCACCAAATCTTCCACGAGCCCCCACTCCGGAAGTACTTCTCACCTCCTAGCTAGCCCGATGCCCACAAGGACATCGATCACCGAGCCTTTGACAGCTAACCCAACCTAACCTATGCAAGAGACCCCTCAGCAACCTCCATCAAGGAAGGCATCAAGCAAGAAGCCATACCATCAAGCACATCAGGATTTCCAAGGAGCACCGCTCGGAAGCAGAACCAACAAGAAGAAGTGAAGACTACCCCGTATCCAAGACTCCGCTTTTCTTTCCACGCCTAGTCTGGGAATCTCGGGGACGAGATTCTTGTAAGGGGGGTAGGTCTGTCACACCCTGATTTCCATGTCACTTTGCTTAAGCTAATTTTCATGTTAAAAATGTGGATTTGCAAAAAACTTTTGAGTGTTGTTGACTTTGCTTGATTTGACTCTGTCTGCTGTTTGCTAGTGCTCTAAAAATCAAATAAATCCTCCAACTCTTATACTTCATCTCCTTGACCCAAAACCTTTTTCCGATGATCATGCCATGTGTATAGACCAGTATAGAATTTTCTTATAAAAATATTTTGGCCAAATGGTATTTTCTAAAATCAGTTTTCCAAAAACCCCTGAATTGAGGTTTGCACTGCAAGTACCTTATTTAGGGTGAGAAAAATCTTTCAAAAAGTATATTTGAATCCTATTAGGTATAGGACTCCCAGAAACCACAAAAGTATAATTTTAAAAGTTATTTTTATATTTTATTTAAAAGCTTTTTCTTAAGGCCAGAAATGGTCTTTAATAGGGAAAAATTATTTAATCATTTCAAAAATATTTGCCAAAATTCAGGGAGACTCATAGGACATATATTGTCCATATATAAGAGTTTCAACACATGGTCATGTTCAAAATATTGGACAAATCCTTCCAAAACCCTTTCTGGATATTTCAAGCTTTTGAAATATTTACAAAGGAAATATTCTCCAATAATTCCAGGGAAATTCTATAATGTCATATATGACATATTTGATGATCTTGCAAAGCCTCATGCCTTGAAGATCAAGGAAACATCCTCTAATCCTCTCAAAACCATTCTGTCCATATTTGAAGTTTGAGCAACTCTACATTGCCAAACTTGTCCAAATGCTCTCAAATTTTGTGCACATGCTAGAGTGGCCTAATAAGGCATCTAGACCAAATGGCACAAGATTTGGAATAGAGAAACTTGATCAGATCACCCCAAAACTACTTCTGTTCAAATTGAAATTTGAACAACTTTACATTGTCAATTTTTTATCTGGAGCCTCAAACTTTGTGGGCATGTTCATAACCCCAAATGATGATGCTACACCAAGTGGTGCATCAAGGGGAGATGAATTGCTTGACTCAAACAAGGTGAAACCATTTCTGTTCATTTCTAGGGTTCACCAAAGTTACATTGGCCACTTTGCCCAAATGAGCTCAAATTTGGTGTAGAGGCCTAATTATATGTGACATTTGATCCTGTTAAGTCCCATGTCAAGGGGATGTCATTTGCTTGACCAAACACTGATCAAACACCTTCTGTTCATTTACCAAAACTAGTGGTTGAACCTCTTTTACTTTTCTCCATGGCCTCAAATTCTTACCACAGCTTCCCCTAGTCCTATTCTACCTCCAGTAACTCTCCTCTGCCTTATCTCAATTATTGGAGGGGGTAAAACCCCAAGTTACACTGCTGGACAGCAGGATTCACCCTCTCCCTCACCTCCCTCCTCATCCCAGTGGTTCCCCAGAGCATCCAAGACCCCCACGCCATTGTTTACTATCCCCTAGTACTGCTGGACACTACTGGACACTGGGGGACACGGCCTGGACAGCAAAGACTTGAGCATGCCGGCCAAAGACGCGCTCTGGAGCACGCTACAGTGCACCAAGGCACTGTAGCTCGGCCCTCCCGAGGCTTCCAGGCGGTCTTGGGCAGAGTGGGCGTGTCCATCGAGGTCCCCTCGACGTCCACGACCTGCAGGACGGTCGGCCTTATCCTCCCCGGCCCTCCTCCTCTCTCTCCACGAGCTCGCCGTGCGCGCCCTGGACCGCGCCCACGGTGCACCGCGGCCGCAGCTATAAAAGGTCTCCCCCCGAGCACCTCTTGCCTCTGCTGGATCCTCCCCTTCCCCGTGCACCTCCTAGACACTCCCCCTCTCCCTCTCCGGCACTCTTCCTCTCTCCACGGCCGGAGTGCCGCCGCCAGCCACCGCTCGGCATCGGGCACCACGGCCGTTCTCTCCTCCCCCTTCTCTGTTAGCCGCCACGAGGAGCACCCCAGGGCCATGGAGCTACCTCCCACTCCACCCTTCATTCCCCCTAGCACCTCTGGCGCCGCCCCGTCTCGACCCGAGCCGCCGCCGACGCCTCGGCCGCCGCCGCTTCTGCTCCTCCCGGCCCGCTTGGAGGCCAGGGATGGGCGCGGCTTGCTCCGCTGGGGCCTCCAGTGCGCCGGGCACCACCGGGGACGGCCGGAGCCGCCGGGGAACGGCGCCGGCGTCGCCCCTGCCTCCTCCTCTGCGTCGGGCGTGGGGAGAACGACGAACCCGATAGGCGGGCCCCGCCAGTAAGCACCACCGGCCCGGTGCAATCAGCTGACGGGTGGCCCCTCCCCGATAAGTGGAAGCGCACTTCGGTGGCTGCGTTTTCCTGCGGTGGTGGCGCCCCGCCGTAACTACGCCTTCGGCGTCACCACCTCCATCCCGCCGCTAAGCCACTGGGCTGAGCCCAGTGGGCGTTGGTTAGCTGGGCCTCGCCTAGAGCGCTGTATAAGGTCGAATCCCTATTCTTTTCCTTTTTATTTATTCTGCCAACTTCAAAAATGCCTAGAATATTCATATGAACTCCAAATTGCATGATTCAAATTTCCTATGGCTCCATAAATCATGCTCTATCACATGGTGCAACATGCACATTATTCCAGAAACTTTTCCTATACAAATATTTATCAAATGCCCATTTTCCACTTTCTGTGATTAACTTTAGAAAATCACAGAGAGCTCATTTTGGATCCAAATGCAGTAATTCAAGTTCCTAGATGCTTGTCATGTCCAAACTTAGTTTTGGAACATTTTTAATAATAGTTTCTGTACCCCACCAAATATTGAGCCATTTCTTTATATTTATCAGCTTTGGAAAATCCTAGGAAATTCATTTGAATTCCAAATCCAGTGAAACCAACTCCTAAATGCTTCTAAAATCATGACTTGATGATGGGTACCTTTGCTCATCATTCAAGGAATTATTTCTGTATACTTCTTCCAAATCCATAAACCCTTTGGTTCCAACATATTGAAATGTTCCCAACTACCCGTTGATCCAACACCTATGAAACCACCTTGGTCATTTCTAATATGACCAGAGGTATCCTAGAAAAGTCCAACTCCTATTTTTAGAGCACCTTTATTTTTGCTTTGACTGTGGTGCTCATTATGATTGTTTCCGTCGTTAGTTGACGTAATAAACGAAGTATTCGGAGATGGACCAGAAGATTTGAAGACTCTGAAGAATAAGGCAAGTAGCCCTTTGACCATGTTCAAGAACCTTTTTATGCATGTCTCATAGCACCTTTATATTCAATGCATCGGGATCATGTTGAGGTGGAAACCACTTTGGTTGCTACCCCTGTTACTTTACTATTGAAACTTGCATCAAACATGACCATACCTTCCTATGAGGGTTATGTGGGTGGGAGTAGATAGATGTATGCTATAGTAGTTGGCTACGCAAAATGGGTCGGGGTTATGCATTGAGTGAAACAAGTGTGGTCTGACATACTTGCAAATGGCCCAGTGGGTGCCACTAATGCCCCTGGGAGTTGATGAGAAGCTAGGGCACTACTTGGTGAAGAAGTAGTGTGCCGAGGCTTGTTGAGAGTGTTGTTTACAGAGATGGATTAGATTTATGTGTGACTACCGTCCCAACCAAACATGTGCAACCACTCTACCCTTATATGGGAAAGGGCATTATTGATTATCTAGGTCGATACTAGCATGGTGCCCGCATTACTAGTGACGGGAGTGACATGAGGTCACTCTTGGGACGGGGTCGCGCTTGGATAGGCGGCCATGACTGTCTTTACAGGGCACCGGACACACCGTTGGTACCCCGTGCTTGTGATATGTGATGAATACGGAGCGAGTCTCCACAACCTTGAGATGTGAAATGTTTGGCACGGGGCTGTTACCAATCGAGTGGACTCCATATTAGTGTCGTCTAGGGAAAGGTAGTGATCGGGTGCTTACCCTGGGTACTTGAGGTACCGCGGGTCGTGGATGACACGGAAGTTCCCCAGATCTTGTGGGTAAAGTGTGCAACCTCTGCAGAGTGTCAAACTATTCGAATAGCCGTGTCCGCGGTCAAGGACAGTTGGGTGGTGCTACTTAGACTATGTCCTTAAGCTTCTGGGAAACAACACGATTCAGAGATATTGATGATGTGATTGTGAGGAAGTCACAATGAGCTTGTGCATGTGTTGATTACAACTCTTTCTCGATATTGATGTCTGTGACCTCCTGATACTTGTTACAGACACATGCATGCCCTTGTTTTATGTTGATCATGAGTGCATATGAAAAACTAGCTTTCCGCAAAACTGCCAACCTAGCAGTAGAGCCTTGCATATTATTCTGTTATCACACTTGGGTTGCTTGCGAGTACATTCAATGTACTCATTGGCTTGCCACTGGTTATTTTATTGGCCAGGCAGGAGAGAACAGGTGATGATGAAGATGTCTTGGTGATGAGCATGCGAGCTAGGACGCTTCCCAGTCAGAATGCCTGTAGGGTTAAGGCAGATGGCATGGGTCCCAGTTGTCTTTGAAGATTTTTTCCGCTGCGATGATATACTCAAGACTTGACCATTATGGTCCTACTTGTGTAACACGGTATGTAAGGATGTAAGACTCTTGTTATTCAGCTTCTGTGTGTTCAGTGAGCATTGATCTCTGGGATCACTGTACACGTGCATTCGGTGATCACGACTTACGAGTCGGGGTCCCCACATAGGCTCACAAAAACGCGCATCAAGATATGCTTGCAGGTGGTGCTCGAGCACCTCCCTCGTGGCACGGGTCAGCTCAGGAACACTCCAGAGGAGAGCCCCCGAGCCCGTCACGAAATGGGCGTCGAGCGCGCCTCCCTATGCGAGGGTGGAAGGCGCCTCGTCAGCAGGCGCGGGTTCTGAGGTCAGGCCGTCGGGAGCCCCCGCGTCCTGAGGTCCGTTGATGGGTAGGTTCTTCTTCTGCTTGGGGCGGTCTGTAGGGCGAGGATGGCTTCATCCTCATCGAGGTACTCAACCGCCGCGGTCTGGTAGGCGATCGTGATGACTCCGCCGCTCGCGGGCATCTTGAGGACATTGTAGCCGTGATGGGTGGCTGCCATGAACTTGGCAAGGGCAGGATACCCCAGGATGGCGTTTTACGGGAGATTGATGTTGGCGACGTCGAAGTCGATGAGCTCGATGTGGTAGTTGTCGCGGTCTCCAAAGGTGACGGGGAGGCGGACTTGCCCCATCGGGAGCGTGGAGCCATCCGTGACTCCGTAGAATGGCTTGGTGGGGTGGAGCTAACCGTAGGGAACCTAGAGTGTCTCGAAGGTCTGGATGGAGAGGACGTTGAGCCCTGCCCCGCCGTCGATGAGGGTCTCGGTTACGAGGACGTTGCTGATGGTCGGGGTGCAGAGCATCGGGAGTGCGCCTGGGGCCGCAGTACACTTGAGCTGGTCTTTGGGGTCGAAAGCGATGACTTGCTTGGTCCACCGGAGCTTGCGTGCGGTGTCAGGCCTGGGAAGCGCCGCGTTCACCTCACAGGCGAACTGCTTGAAGATGCGGTGAGAAGCCGGGGCATGGGCTCCTCCCAGAATGCACGCGACTGCACGCGGTTCCTAGAAGCCCCCTGCCCCGTCTCCCTGGCGGTCGTCGTCGTTCCTCCTTGGTGGTGGTGGCAGCGGAGGCAGGCCTGCGTGGCCCTGAGGGCGACCCTCACGAGGCTGGTCGCGCCAGGGGGTGTCACGAGGCTGCTCCTGCCAGTGGTCTTCACGAGGCTGCTCACGCCACCCTTGGCGCGAGTTCGTGCCGTCCCAATGTCCTCCTCCGCGGCCGTAGCCGCGGTTGTCATGCTCAGGGCGCTGCCCGACGCGCCCGCCGCGCATCGCCCTAAGCTCCTGACAGTCGTTGGTGTTGTGGCTGTGGACGTTGTGGAAGACGCAGTACGGTCGGTTGTCTCTAGGGAGGTCATCGTAGCAGCAGCCACGCTTCACTTCTGGCTCAGCAGCCAGCACGGCGGGTCCCTTGCGTTTCGACTCCTTGGCCTTGGTCTTCTTGTCGTCTGCCTCCACCTCAGGCAGCTCCTGAAGGGAGAGGCGGCCTTCCTCCGCCCTGGTGCACTTTGCCGCGAGCTTGAACATCTCGAGGGCCGTGCACATGTCTTCGTGGATGGTGAGCTCTTCCCTCATCCTGACGTCGCGGACGCCATCGGAGAACGCGGAGATGATGGCCTCGTCCGAGACCCTAGGGATACGGAGGCGCATGGTGTTGAAGCGTTCGATGTACTTTTGCAGGGTTTCTCACAGCTACTGCTTCACGCGACGCAAGTCAGCAGCTGCCGGGGCTCGGTCGCGGGTGCCTTGGAAGTTGGCGACGAAGCGCTCGCGAAGCTCTCCCTAGGAGGAGATGGATCCCACCGGGAGGTTCAAGAGCCTGGAGCGTGCGCCGTCCTTCAGAGCCATGGGGAACCAGTTCACCATGACCTGCTCAGTGCCATTGGCCGCCTTAATGCTCAGCTCGTAGAGTTGAAGGAACTCCGTGGGGTCGGTGGTGCCGTCGTAGCGCGGAGGCAGGTCCAGGTTGAACTTGCCGGGCTAGATGAGGCATCGTAGCTCGGGAGCTAGGGCGCCACACCCACGTACGCTCATGATCACATGCGCCCCCTACACATGTGACGCTGGTTCTTGAGGTGCTGGCGCCACCACCTCCTGTGGCGCGCGGTCTGGGCGTTGCGGGCCAGAGGGGCCACGAGCCCCTGCATGTGGGTGCGGGATAACCTGGCAACTCTCCTCATCGCGGGCGTGGGCTCTGTGGGGTTGTTCACGTCGAGGGGCCTCGCGCCGGCCCTCCTGGCCGGCGGGGTGAGGGTGAGGCGGAGCCGGGACCCCATGGCCCTCGTTCGCCGCCGGGGGCGACGGAGGACGTGAAGAGTGCGTTGGTGCAGGCGCTTCCCCAGCTGCGTTGATGAGCTCGGTGATGCGGTGGAGCCACTCGTCATAGAGATCATCTGCCGGGCGGTAGCGCAATAGCTCCCGCGCCATCAGTAGCGCAGGCTGCTGGTAGACCGGCCCGCGGCGGACCAGCGAGGACGTCGCTGCGGCCGGCGAGGGTGAAGGCGTTGCCGTGCGGCCATCCCGCCGCACAGATAGTGGCAGCAAGGAGTCCTGCTGCTCATGGACAGCCGGGTCGGTGGCGGCGTTGGCGACCGGCGAGTCAGGGCGGAGCGGTGCGCCGTTGCCCGCGGGCGTCGTCTGAGCGACGTTCGCAGCGCGGCGGGCGGCGTGAGCTCGGCGTGTGTCCACCATGGCTGTGGAGCAGGTTCGGTGACGAGAACGCGACGAGGTCGTCGGAGAGGCGAGGTTTCTACACGCCCCCTACCTGGCGCGCCAAATGTCGGATTCAGGGCTTCGCAAAACACGTTAAGTTCGAACACAGGGGCGTGAACGAAGATCTCTCCCACTCACGTCTACCTAGCGCCTCGCTCTCGTCTCGGTGGAAGGATTCAAGCAAACAACGAACAAACACACAAGAGTTTATCCAGGTTCGGGCCACCGCGAGGTGTAAGACCCTACTTCCTGCTTTGGTGGATTGGCTCCGGGTGAGCTAGAGTATGAACTGGTACAAGGGTTCCTGAGCTCAGGAGGGTCATGTGGCTAGTGTTCTTGCTCCTTGTGTGGTGGTCAAGTGTGTGAGTCGATGATTCTTCCTCCCTTTGCAGTGGAGGTTCTAGCTACTTATATAGGCGGCCACGGTCCTCTTCCCCCAAAATGTTTAGGCGGGAAGGGATTCCACAACGGCCATTTTTGAGCGGGAACACAAGGACGTTCCTACCCTGACAAAAGCAGTCTTTGCCTGCAAAAGGATCAGGCGGTGACACGGTGGTGGGCTCGACGCTGACATCCTCCTTATCGTCCTTGCGGTCTTCGGTCTTGTTGCACCAAAGAGGAACCTTTGCCCTGCTCCTTGGGAACCAACGGCTGCGCTGTCTCCTTTGCACCGAAGTGGCAACTGTGCCGCTGGCGGACGCTGGCACCCGCTGGCACGGTGCGTCACTGCTGACGTCATTGCCTCCTCCTGAGGCAGGCTTGGCCTTGGATTCTCCACCCCTCCGGAACGCCTTGCCGAGGCCGCTCCCGAGGGGATCTTGGCATTGTTCTCCTCGCGAGGCCTGGCCCCTCGCGAGGGTCTTGAGCAGCTGGTCGATCAGCTGGGCCGTACCAGGCCACTTGTAGGAGCGCGTCGCGGCCCGCAGACAGGCAAGTCTGGGTACCCTGGTTCCCAGGACGCCGACAAATAAATATCAACATAAAAAGCATGATGCAAAATGGACGTATCAACTCCCCCAAGCTTAGACCTCGCTTGTCCTGAAGCGAAAGCCGATATCGAAAAAATATGTCCACATGTTTAGAGATAGAGGTGTCGATAAAAATAAAATACGGACATGAGGGCATCATGATCAACCTTATAACAGCAACACATATATATATATATTGTCATATGACTCTTATGCTAAAGTAACAATCTATTCACAATGTCAAGTATGAATCAGAAACTTCATTGAAAACTAACAAACTATGATCTCGGTCATTGAAGAAATTGCAATTTATCATAACATCGGAAAGAGTCAATATAAGAGCTTTGCAGCAAGTCCACATACTCAACTATCATTTTAGTCTTTCACAATTGCTAACACTCACGCAATACTTATGGGAATGGAGTTTTAATCGGACACAGAGAAAGATAGGGGCTTATAGTGTTGCCTCCCAACCTTTTACCTCATGGGTAATGTCAACAGTAATGGAAGCAGAGGTTGTCATGTGCTTTTATGGTTGGATGTACAAAATCTTAGTGCAAAAGAACATCACTTTATATTTCCACTTGTGATAGGGACCTTTATTATGCAGTCCGTCGCTTTTATTACTTCCACATCACAAGATCGTATAAAGCTTATTTTCTCCACACTAATAGATCATACATATTTTAGAGAGTTGCAACAATGACAACTTACTTGAAGGATCTTACTCAATCCATAGGTAGGTATGGTGGACTCTCATGGCAAAACTGGGTTTGAGGATGTATGGAAGCACAAGTAGTATCTCTACTTGGTGCAAGGAGTTTTGGCTAGCATGAGGGGGAAAGGCAAGCTCAACATGTTGGATGATCCATGACAATATACTTTATTTCGGAAATAAGAAAACATAACTCATTATGTTGTCTTCCTTTTCCAATATCAACTCTTTAGCATGTCATATTTTAATGAATGCTCTCAATCATAAAGGATGTCCAAGGTAGTATATTTGTATGTGAAAACCTCTCTTTATTTATTACTTCCTATTAATTGCAAAGATGACCAAAACTAGGTTTGTCAACTCTCAACAACTTTTATTCATCATACTCTTTATATGTGAAGTCATTACCTTCCACAAGATCAATATGATCTCTTTGATACTTTTATATTTTCTTTTATTCTCTCATGATCATAATGAGAAAATCAAGCCCTTACCTCAACACTAATCTTTATTATATATAGCTCACGGACTCGATTACAAAGGTAAAGATCATAAAGCAAAGCTTACAGCTAGATCATACTAAACTTTATTCTACTTAGATCAAGATATTACCAAAAGGATCGAACTAAGAAAACGGTAAAGATAGGATTGTGATGGTGATACGATACCGGGGCACCTCCCACAAGCTTGGCAGTTGCCAAGGGGAGTGCCCATACCCATATGATTATGTCTCTGTCTTCGAAGTTGGTGACGATGGAGTTGGAAGCAGTGATGACGAATCATCATACATCGAGCGTAGGAGATCCTCCAACTTGCGGAATATACCCTTGAGTGCGGCGATATGCTCCTTCAGCAAAATATTTTCACTTGTGAAATACTTGTTTTTTATTTGAGCTAACTCAATCATCTTGAAAGCTTCAATCTCAATTGAAGTAAAAAGGTTTGGAAGGGGTTGAAGGATGTCTTTTTCTTCTGCTGCAGGAGCCTGATCTTCCATAGCCTTCTTGATCCTATTCTCCTTGTTAATCTCCGCGGGTTCTTCCCTCTTCAGCTCTATCTTCATTAGCCAAGCATCATTGCCCTCATTGTTGGAGGAGGAGGACGACATGATGCCTGGCCTTGTCAGCTCTGGCAGAAAATAGCTCAAAACAAAAATAGAGGATTTTTGCGTGGTGCGGTGGTCAAAACCTTCGGGAGAATATATAGTGAATTTTTACTGACCAAAAGAAGTAACGTGCAAGAAATTGGAGTCCTGGAGGCACTCGAGGTGCCCACGAGGTAGGGGCACGCCCAGGGGGGTAGGGCGCGCCCTCCACCCTCGTGGACGCCTCATGTCCCTTCCGGACTGCCTCTTATTTTTCTATTTTTTCTAAATATTCCAAAACGGAGAAAAATTGCCATTAGAACTGTTTTGGAGTCAGTTTACTTACCGTACCACATACCTCTTCCTTTTTGGAGTCTCGATCATTCTAGAAAGTGTCCCTTATGTATTCCTCCAGGGTTGTGGTTTCAATAACATTGGTTTCAACAATTATAGGGTTACCTGAGATATAATGTTTGATTCTTTGACCGTTCACCACCTTCGGATTTGTGCCTTCGAAGTTATTGATTTGTATGGCACCTGAACAATAGACCTCCTCGATAACATAAGGACCTTCCCATTTAGAGAGAAGTTTTCCTGCAAAAAATCTTAAACGGGAGTTGTATAGCAAGACATAATCACCTACGTTAAACTCGCGCTTTTGTATCCTTTTGTCATGCCATCTTTTAACATTTTCTTTAAACAGCTTGGCATTCTCATAGGCTTGGGTTCTCCATTCATCTAGGGAGCTAATGTCAAATAACCTTTTCTCACCGGCAATTTTGAAATCATAATTAAGCTCTTTAATAGCCCAATATGCCTTATGTTCTAGCTCAAGAGGTAAGTGACATGCTTTTCCATAAAACATTTTATATGGAGACATACCCATAGGAATTTTGTATGCAGTTCTATAGGCCCATAATGCATCATCAAGTTTCTTGGACCAATTTTTTCTAGACCTATTAATAGTCTTTTGCAAAATTATTTTCAGCTCTTTGTTACTTAGTTCTGCTTGACCACTAGACTGTGGGTGGTAAGGGGATGATTTTCTATGATTAACATCATACTTAGCAAGCATTTTACGGAAAGCACCATGAATAAAGTGTGAACCACCATCAGTCATTAAGTATCTAGGGACTCCAAACCTCGGAAAAATAACTTATTTAAGCATCTTAATAGAGGTGTTGTGATCAGAACTACTAGTTGGAATAGCTTCTACCCACTTAGTAACGTAATCAAAAACAACTAAAATATGTGTATACCCATTAGAGGAAGGAAACGATCCCATATAATCAAAGCCCCAGACATCAGATGGTTCAATATCAAGTGAATAATTCATACGCATTTCTTGACGTCTACTAATATTGCCAATTCTTTGACATTCATCACAAGATAAGACAAACGTATGGGCATCCTTGAAGAGAGTAGGCCAATAAAAACCAGATTGCAATACCTTGTGTGCAGTTCTATCTCCAACATGGTGTCCTTCGTAAGCTTTGGAGTGACACTTGCGTAGGATCTGTTCATATTCATGCTCAGGTACGCAACGTCTAATAATACCATCCACTCCTTCCTTATAAAGGTGTGGGTCATCCCGGAAGTAATGTCTTAAATCATAGAAGAACTTTTTCTTTTGCTGGTATGTGAAACTAGGTGGTATAAACTTAGCAACAATGTAATTAGCATAATCAGCATACCATGGAGCAGTACGAGAAGCATTGATGACAGCTAATTGTTCATTAGGAAAGCTATCATCAATAGGTAGTGGGTCATCAAGAATATTCTCTAGCCTAGACAAGTTGTCTGCAACGGGGTTCTCGTCTCCCTTTCTATCAGTAATATGCAAATCAAATTCTTGTAGCAGGAGAACCCATCTAATAAGTCTAGGTTTAGCATCTTTCTTTTCCATAAGGTATTTGATAGCAGCATGATCAGTGTGAATAGTTACTTTAGAATCAACAATATAGGGTCTACACTTATCACAAGCAAATACAACTACTAAAAATTCTTTCTCAGTAGTAGCATAATTTCTCTGGGCACTATCTAGAGTTTTACTAGCATATTGGATAACATTTAAAATTTTTTCAACTCTTTGTCCTAGAACAACTCCTACAGCATAATCACTAGCATCGCACATAATCTCAAAGGGTAAATTCCAGTCAGGAGGTTGGGCAATAGGTGCATAGATCAATGCTTTCTTAAGTGTTTCGAATGCTTCTACACAATCATCATCAAAGACATAAGGAACATCTTTTTGTAAGAGATTACTCAGAGGCCTAGAGATTTGGGAGAAGTCCTTAATGAACCTCCTATAAAACCCGGCATGACCAAGGAAACTTCTTATACCACTGATGTTCTTGGGACACGACATCTTTTCAATAGCATCAACTTTAGCCTTATGAACTTCAATACCTCTTTCAGAAAGTTTATGCCCCAATACAATGCCTTCATTAACCATAAAGTGGCACTTTTCCCAACTTAAGACAAGATTAGTTTCTTCACATCTCTGCAAAACTCGATCAAGGTTGCTCAAGCAATCATCAAAAGAAGTTCCATAAACGGAAAAATCATCCATGAAAACCTCCACAATATTTTCACAAAAATCAAAGAATATAACCATCATGCATCTTTGAAAGGTAGCAGGGGCATTACACAAACCAAAAGGCATACGTCTATAAATAAAGGTACCAAAAGGACAAGTAAAAGTGGTCTTTTCTTGATCCCCTTTTGACATAGGTATTTGAGAGAAACCAGAGTAACCATCTAGAAAGCAAAAATGGGTGTGTTTGGATGACCTTTCTAGCATTTTATCAATAAAAGGCAAAGGGTAATGATCTTTCTTAGTGGCTTTATTCAATTTATGGAAATCAATTACCATCCTATAACCTGTAACAATTCTTTGCGGGATCAATTCATCTTTATCATTAGGAACAACAGTCATACCTCCCTTCTTAGGGACACAATGGACATGACTTACTGTCGGTGTACTAAAGTAGGGGTACCTTAGTATCCCGACTTGTGCACGGGCAGTAGCAGCGTCCCATGGCCTGGCTCACCACGCGCCCACCAAAGCCCACTCTAGACCCCTTTAAGCCATTCAAGAACAAAGTATTCAAGTTAAGAGACAAGACCCCGGCAAGAGGAGCTTGCCGGGAAGGCCGCACCAGGCTCAAGGTTATCATTCCAGCACAAGACCCTGGCAAGAGGAGCTTGCTAGGTAGGCCAAATAATAGCCCTTCATAAGATACATCGCGGCGCACCATGCGCCCCGGCAGGACCCGGAGAGCGACAAGCTTCCGGGCCCGGCAAGATAGCAAACCCGGCAAGGTGCTTGCCGGGGAAGACTTACACTGTGTGCCCGCGCTCCAGCTCATCTGGCCACGCGTCGCCCTGGGGCCCTTCCAGGGGCACCTGGCGGCTGGCTGTGCAGCCTGGGGTACACGATGGCAAGCCACGGTGACGAGGCCATCGTCGTGGCGAACGGAGACGCCCGGACAGACGCTTTTGGGGTGACGGCGACGGGGCTTCAATGCCCTTGTCCCCCACCGTCAGAGTTAGGTGAAGACCACTGTTCATACATTGTTCATGCACTGTTCCATCTACCACCGATTTTACGCTTTTACCCTCCTCTACGTTGACACCTGTCGGTGACCCCTTTGAGCTATAAAAGGAGGCCCATGCACAACGTAGAGGAGGTTCGATCCCAGAAACTCGACCACTCCCACGCTCGGTGCAGCTAGTACTGTAGATCTTCAAGCTCCCGAGCTCACGAACTCAATACAACCAAGGCAGGAGTAGGGTTTTACGCATCCGTGCGGCCCGAACCTGGGTAAACTGCCCGCGTGTGCCTCTCGATCTGCTCTTCGTGCTCCCTCCACACCCTTGCCGTACCGTAGAAGGGGCTCCGGTCCCATAGGTGTTCGTGGGCGACCAGTTTCCCCGACATCTTTGGCGCGCCAGGTAGGGGGCGTCGAGGTTGTGCGAACCTGATCCGGTGCTCACGCGGGCGCGACCTTCAGCAACTTCACCAGCTTCATCAACCTCATCGACTATATCAACATGCCGCCGAACAAGAATACTTCGGAGGTCGGAGGCCCGCCTGCGTCGATCCCACCACCACCAGAACCAACGGTTGGTGGGATGGACACTGGCGGAAGTGTGGACGCCGGCGAGGACACTCACGGCGCCGCCAAGTCCAAGGACAAGACGGACGACCGGGCGAACTCCAAAGCCTCGGCGTCCGTGCACGCACCCCGTCCCTCTCAGGCGGTGCCGGGCCAGCAGCGACGTGGTACTCACGGTACCATCCGCTTGCTGGGACAAGGCCAAACTGGCGGATCGCGGGACGCTCAAGGCCAGCGTGCTGGCACGAGCAAGGCGCGGTCGCCGGGGCCAGAACCTACTCCTTCTAACGTTGTTAGAAGTCCGAGCATGTCTCGCTCCTCGCACCGCTCGCCACCGTTCCCTTCCACTCCGGCTGAAGCTCTCGCCAGAGCTCAGCTGCTCCTCGACTTCCCCCCGCGGCGGACAAGGCCGAAGACTGGAGGGCTACAATCCAGAGCCTCATCGCCTTCGGCAACAACGACACGCCGCAGCAGCCGGCAACATCACGGCCGCGGCAAGTTGACCAAGCGAAGGCCGATGGAGACAAGACCGCCGGGGGTGCAACTACCGTGCACTCCCCGCCGCGGAAACAGAAATCGCCGACCCGCCGGATCAACGTCGACGATGACTCCACAGCGTCGTCGGACCCGCGGGTTCGCCGCGATCAGCGCCAAGTCCTTGACGACAGGCGACAAGAGGACGCTCGAACTCGTATCGAGCGTCGAAGAGAAGCCCGAAGACAGTCCGACCAGCGCGCTGGGACCACTGTCGACATGCACGCGCCCGGTGAACCAGGCGACTTGCCGTACGCGGCAGGCTGCCCTGCGTTCACCCGAGAGCTGCGGCAAGTCCAGTGGCCCAGCATGAAGAACTTTAAGCCAGACGTACCCGAGAAGTACAACGGCAAGACACACCCCTCTGAGTTCCTCAGCATCTACACCATTGCGGTGCAGGCTGCCGGGAGACGCGACGAGAAGATCTTAGCGAACTACTTCCCGCTCGTGCTTAAGCCAAACGTCAGGTCTTGGCTTATGCACTTGCCGGAGAACTCCATCTCCTCTTGGGCAGATCTGTGCCACCAGTTTGTCGGCGCCTTCACGGGCGGCCACAAACCCCACGGCCAGGAGAGCGATCTACACATTCTTGCCCAGAAGGAGGGAGAGTCCCTGCGCAAGTATATCCAAAGGTTCAGCCGCGTTCAGCACAATATCCCCGATGTCCACCCTGTCGCGGTTATCAGCGCGTTCCACCAGAACGTGTGTAACCGCCGGATGAGGGAGGAGATGGCAATGACCAAGATCCGGGACGTCAGCGAGCTTTACGCTCTGGCTGATAAGTGTGCGCGTGCCGAAGAGGGGAGGAGACTCACCGGAGAGGATGCTGGAGCAGGAGGAACGGATAGCGAGGATGCCGCCCCGGCAAGGAAAAACCGGTGGCGGAACAACAAGAAGAAGAAGAACAAGGAGGTACTAGTTGTCGAGCAGTCCGACAAGGAGGCTGCCACCAAGAAGACACAGGCTGGTGGCTCCGGCAAGGAGGCCACCCCTGTAGCGGCCGCCGACAAGCTGGACGGCTCCGACAAGCAGTACTGCAAGATCCACCGCACCAAGGGCCACGATCTCCAAAACTGCAAGAGAGTAGAGTACCTCGTAGAGCAGCAGAAGGCAGAATACGAGAGACGCAACAAGGAGAAGGCCCAAGGGGGCGGAGGAGAGCCCAGCAAGAAGTGGCCGTTCAATGGCCGGGGAGGACGCCGCGGCAAGGCCAAGCAGCGCCAAGGAGATAGACCTCCCCGGGGCCGCGACAAGGATGAAGACGAAGACGACGACGAGGACATGGATGACGGAGATAACAGCGAGCAGGAGTTCCAGAAGGCCACAGAAGTTCTGTGCATCGATGGAGGTGCCTCCCTGCACACTTCCCACCGCCAACTCAAACAATGGGTGCGGGAAGTGAATGCAACCGAGCCACCCATCGAGTCGCGCAGGCTACTGAAGTGGTCTAGCACGCCCATCATCTTCGACCTTGAGGACCACCCTGACCGCACCACTGCGGTCGGGTGTTTGCCGATGTTGGTTTCGCCAACCATCCGCAACCTCAAGGTCACCAAGATGTTGGTTGACGGCGGGGCCGGCCTCAACTTGATCTCCTCCGCTGTGATCAGGAAGCTGCAGATCCCCGACAGCGAGCTCGAGGAAACCGGGACTTTTCAAGGAATCAACCCGGGAAGGAGCAAGCCGAAGGGGAAGATCACGCTGCCGGTGACCTTTGGCGGAGAACTTAACTTCAGGACGGAGAGGATCACATTCGACGTTGCCGATATCCCATTACCATACAATGGGATACTTGGCCGTCCTGCGCTCGCCAAGTTCATGGAAGCCTCCCACTATGCTTACAACATGCTCAAGATGCCAGGGCCAATAAGCGTCATCTCTGTCCCCGGCGACAAGAAGGACGCGCTCATTTGCGCCGACAAGATCTACCGGGACGCAGCAGCCGCGGTAGATAGCAACACACTTGCCGCTGAAGCTCCCGGGGGGGGAGACCAAGACCAACTCCGGCAAGAGCTCTGGGGCCCACTCCGGCAAACGCACCTCCTCGGAGTGCTGCGCTGCCGTCGAGGACGCACCATCGAGCTCCACTGGCAAGTGCAAGAAAGGAATGGCAGCTCCACCTGCAACCAAGAAGGTGTCCGCCAAGGAGGACGGCACTGGTGGTACTTTCACCATCAGTGCTACACTCGACCCCAAATAGGAAAGCGCGCTCGTTGCCTTCCTGCGGGCGAATGTCGACGTGTTCGCATGGCAACCGTCTGACATCCTCGGCGTTCCCAGGAAGGTAATTGAGCACAAGCTTGCTGTTTGTCCTCATGCGCGGCCCGTCAAGCAGAAGGTCAGGAAGCAAGCGGTGGAGCGCCAAGAGTTCATTGCCGAAGAGATTAAGAAGTTGGAAGCAGCAGGCCTTGTTAGGGGTGTACTTCATCCCACGTGGCTGGCCAATCCAGTTGTCGTGCGCAAAGCCAATGGGAAGTGGAGACTTTGTATAGACTTCACCGATGTGAATAAAGCATGTCCCAAGGATCCATTTCCCTTGCCGCGCATTGACCAGATTGTGGACTCCACGGCTTGATGTGAGTTGCTTTCATTTCTCGATGCATACTCAGGTTACCATCAGATATTCATGGCTGAGGAAGACGAAGAGAAGACCGCATTCATTACTCCATGTGGCACATATTGCTTTATACGCATGCCCTTTGGATTGAAGAATGCTGGCTCAACATTCGCAAGGGTGGTCCACACCGCTTTTGAGCCACAGATACACAGGAATGTAGATGCCTACATGGATGATATAGTGGTCAAGAGCAAGGACAAAGATACCCTGATACAAGACCTAGAAGAAACTTTTGAGAATCTGCGCAAGATAGAACTCAAGTTGAACCCCGAGAAGTGCGTTTTCGGAGTCCCCTCCGGCAAGCTTCTCGGGTTCTTTGTGTCCCAAAGGGGGATTGAAGCCAATCCCGACAAGATCAAGGCCATCGAGCAGATCGAAGCCCCAAAGCGCGTCAAGGATGTACGGAGGCTTGCGGGTTGTGTGGCTGCCCTCAGCAGGTTCATTTCAAAGTCTACAGAACGCGCCCTGCCTTTCTTCAAAATCTTGAAAAAGGCAGGTCCTATGAAATGGACTCCGGAAGCGGAGGTAGCGCTGCAAGACTTGAAAGGATACCTGTCCTCTACTCCAATACTTGTCGCACCTAAGCCACAAGAGAAGTTGCTGCTATACTTAGCAGCAACCAATCAAGTGGTTAGTGCTGCGTTGGTAGCGGAGAGGGAGGCAGAGGAAGAGCCCATAGCCCCGGCAAGCACTTCCAGCGACAAGCAGGCGGCTTCCCCGACAAGCTCTGGCCCCGACAAGGACAAGTCTGCGCAGGAACAAGGAGAAGTGCGGAAGAAGATGGTGCAGCGCTCAGTTTATTTTGTAAGTTCCCTCTTGCAGGGGGCTAGGTCAAGATACTCTGGAGTGCAGAAGTTGCTTTTCGGCATCCTCATGGCCTCCAGGAAGCTGCGCCATTACTTCCAAGCGCACGAGATAATGGTGGTCACTCGCTTTCCGTTGAAAAGGATATTGCAAAATCCAGAAGCGACAGGCAGGATCGTCAAGTGGGCACTAGAGCTGTCAAGCTTTGGTCACAAGTTTGAGAGTACTTCAACTATACAGAGCAGAGCTTTGGCAGAATTCATAGCAGAATGGACACCAACACCAGACGAAGAAGTCCCAGAGACAAACATCCCCGTCCAGGAAGCAAGCAAGGAATGGATAATGTACTTCGATGGTGCCTTCTCGCTGCAAGGCGCTGGTGCTGGTGTGCTGCTTGTCGCACCCACCGGGGAGCACCTCAAGTATGTTGTCCAAATGCACTTTCCCAAGGAGCAAGCGACAAACAATACTGCGGAGTATGAAGGTTTGCTTGCCGGCCTCAAGATTGCAGCCGAACTTGGGATCAAGAAGCTGATTGTGCGGGGAGATTCATAGTTGGTGGTCCGACAAGTAAACAAGAGCTACCAGAGCCCTTTGATGGAAGCTTATGTCGATGAAGTGAGGAAGCTTGAAGAACATTTTGAAGGCCTGCAGATGGAGCATGTTCCAAGAGCTCAAAATGATATCGCAGATGGCCTCTCAAAGTGTGCTGCAATGAAGTTACCTGTGGAACCAGGGACCTTCCTGCTCAAGTTAACTCAACCATCTGTTACACCATCAGTTGGGCATAACAAGAAAAGAAAGTTGGTCTCCGGCGACTACTTGCCGTCGGATCTTCCTGAAGGCGCCGCCAAGGTCCCCAAGATCGACGACTGAGATGCTGACGAACAGTCTGCTCCTGCGGACCCAAGGGTCTGTACAGTTGAAGCAGGCGTTCCCGACAAGTCTTGCCCCGGCAAGCTTGCCGGGGAACACTCGGCTCCGGTAGAACCGCAGGTTCTTGCCGTAGAAGCCGAGGTTCCCACAGCAGCCCTGATGCCTTTAGTCCTTGTTGTTGAGCCCCAGGCTCCAGCATGGGCACAGCAAATCATCTGTTTTCTTCAAACTGGAGAACTTCCCGAAGAACTAGAAGAGATAGAGAGGATTACCAGGCAGTCAAGTATGTATCAGTTCGTCGGCAACGAGCTATACAGAAGAAGACTCAATGGTGTCAGATTGAAATGCATTTCCCGGGAAGATGGACAGAAGCTGTTGGCAGAAATCCATGGAGGCATATGTGGCCACCACATTGGCGCAAGGGCACTTGCCGGGAAGGCGTTCCGGCAGGGTTTCTTTTGGCCAGAAGCCCTCCAAGATGCAACTGCACAAGTAACCAAGTGTTAAGCGTGCCAGTTCCATGCCAAGCAAATACACCAGCCAGCTCAAGCTCTCCAGACGATCCCTTTTTCCTGGCCCTTCTCGGTCTGGGGGCTCGACATCCTCGGCCCCTTTCCCCGTGCTGTCGGGGGCTTTGAGTACTTGTACGTTGCTATCGACAAGTTCACAAAGTGGCCGGAAGTGGAACCAGTGAGAAAGGTGACCGCACAGTCAGCAGTGAAGTTCTTCAGGTCAATTGTTTGCCGTTTCGGAATCCCTAACAGGATCATCACCGACAACGGCACACAGTTCACAAGTCGCACCTTCATGCAGTACGTCCAAGACCTTGGCGCCAAGGTCTGCTTCGCTTCTGTTGCTCACCCGAGGAGCAATGGTCAAGCGGAGAGGGCAAATGCTGAAGTGCTGTGCAGACTCAAGACGAGGACCTTTAACAGGCTGCACAAGTGTGGAAGGAACTGGATAGAGGAGTTGCCGGCGGCTCTTTGGTCAATGAGGACGACACCGAATCGAGCCACCGGACAGACACCCTTTGCTCGTCTATGGAGCAGAGGCAGTTCTCCCCACGGAACTCGTATACGGGTCTCCTCGAGTACTCGCTTAAGATGAGCTCGAGCAAGAGAAGCTGCGGCAAGATGATGCACTGCTCCTCGAGGAGGACCGTCTCCAGGCTGCTGTACGAGCTGCTCGATACCAGCAAGCCTTGCGTCGCTATCACAGCCGCAAGGTCAAGGCCAGGAGTCTTGAGGAAGGCGACCTTGTTCTTCGGCGCGTTCATTCCGCCAAGAACTCCAACAAGTTGACGCCGAAGTGGGAAGGCCCTTATCGGGAGAGGCAAGTCACAAGGCCCGGCGCTGTCCGCCTTGAGACCGAAGAAGGCTTACCGGTGAGCAACTCCTGGAACATTGAGCATCTTCGCAAGTTTCACCCATGAGGCACGGTTGCCGTGATCCGCTCCGGCAACCACCTTTTGTACAAGTCTTGGCGCTGTTGCATGTAAACCTTTGTACAAAGCCGGGCGCAGACCCCGTGCATCAGTAAAACTTTCGTGCTTCGCACCATTTGTCATTTCATGCCTTTCTTTTTTACTTGCATGCATCATCTGACACTTTGTGCAGCACACATCCACGGTAAGCAGTAACAAGCCGCAAGGCTCCATACCCGTGTTTCCTCCTCTTTTCCTTTCCCTCTTAAACAGAAGAAGTGTTCCTCGCACACAAGTTTGCCGGGGGGAAGGAGATAGTGGTATGGACCAAGCGCTGTTCAAGGAAGGAAAGCCTTGTCAAGAAGCAAACAGAATACATAAGATAAGTTGACAAAGTTTGAACATTCAAAATTTCAAATTTTTTGTTATCTTCCTTGAACAACCACACTTTGTATGGAAAACCTGTGCGCGGAGGAACCTACCCGTGGCTAGCCGCACCCTTACTTTGTTTCGAGCATGCTCAACGGCTTAAGTGAGCTGCGACAAGTGTCGCGCCCTTACTCCGTTTTCGAGTTCGCTCAACAATCTAAGTGTGCTCTGACTAGCTGCGGCAAGGTTTCTTGCCGACAAGGGCATTGCCAGCAGGCTGCTAAGAGTCCCGCACTCAGCGCTCGCGGCAAAGGTCCCTTTGCCGGCGAGTTCCCTAAAAGCGTAGGGTGGAAGGCAAAGAAAGTGAAGGGACTAAGCAAGGGAGATAACACTGCATTGACTATCCAAAATAAAGTTATATTACAAGATAGCTCGCCGCTGTTCTAACCAACTACTACCCATGACTTAATCGACAGCGGCGAGGGAAGCAGAAAGAAGGGAGCCTAGTCTTTTCGGTCTCCATCGACCCTCTTGATCTTGCCCGCCTTGGCTACGATATGGGCAACTTGTGCCCTCAACGCCTCGTGGTCAGCTTGGGGCGGCAGGGTCCGGAGGACGTTGACAAGGTTGATCCTGGGGTTGCGGTAGACAATCTTCGACAACACCCGCTCCATTGTACCCATGCAAAGCCGGCGCGCCTCGTCAGCCAGCTGCGTGGGGATCTTCTCCCGTAACTGCGCGAGAGCCGGCGCCACTCCTCTGAAGAACAGGCTCAGCTTGGCGCTGTGGGGGAGGCTCTCGTCGGGGGAGTACACGAGGTGCTCCGCCCTCAGCGCCACCATCTCCTTGTCGATGTTGTCGGCGGAGGCGACGAGCTCCTCGGTCCACTGCTCCACCGTCCGCTGGAAGTTATTCTGCGACAGGGCAGCACTTTCCAACAGCGCCCTTTCAGACCGGAGGTCTTCTTTCAGCTTCGTTTCACGGTCCCGGGCAGTGTCAAGTGAGTCGTTGAGGGTGGAAACCTTCAGCTCCAAGTCTGCGATGGAGTCCTTGGCGTCGTTGAGCTCTTTGCCCTTCTCGGAGAGACGGACTTGCAGCTCCGAGTTGGTGTGGGTGTCCTTCTCCCACGCCACGTTGAGTGCGGCAACCCTCTCCTCGCTCGTCTTCAAGTTCAGCTCCATCTGCGCCACCCTTGCTTCCAGGTCCCTCTTGGCGGTCTCTGCGGCAGCAGTGGCATCCCTCGCCTCCTGCAGAGCCCCGCCAATGGCCTGCTCCCGAGCGGTGAGGTCGTCCTCGTGGCTATCGAGGTCGACCTTCCGCTGGTTGAGCTCTCCCTCCCGTCGAGACAGATCCTCGGCGGCCAGTCGCTGCTGCTCCTCCACATCGGCCTTCTCGAGGAGGAACGCTTGGTGTGCTCCGGCAAGCTCTTCGCGCTCCTCCGCCAAGTTTTGGAGGGCCGCCTGGTTGGCGGCACGGAGCTCCGCGGCGCGCTTCTCCAGATCAGCACCGGCCTTGGCAGCCAGAGCCTCTCGGGACTCCAGCTTGGCTTGCCTGGCCCGGTATAAACCCAGGAGTCGACGTAGGAGTTGCTCCTCTTCGGCCTCGTTGCTGCTGCCGGGCGCGTCGACAACCCTCAGCCCGGCGGAGGCGAGAACTTCTCCGTCGAAGGTCTCCCCCTCCGCGGGTGCCCTTGATGAGGACGCCCACGGGACTTGGATAAAGACCCCGTTGGCGGCCTCCAGATAGACGCCCGACCCAGCCGCGGGGGCGGAGGGGTCGGCGGCCGGCGTAGCGTCCGGCGCTCCTGCGGCCTCAGGGCCAGCAGTGCGGTCGCCGGTCCCTTCCCCTGCTGCAGCGTTAGCGGTCGGGGCGGTCTCTTCGGCGGCTGGCTCGTCGGCACCAGCCATTCCTTCGGTGGTGGTGGCGTCGCCAGCATTGCCGCACACGTCCTCCTCGGCGATGGTCTCCGTCTCCATCGGCTCCGGGGCGGGCGGATCTGACAGAATAAAAAGAAAAGAAAAGAATCGTCAAGCAAATATCCAAAAAAGAAGAATTCGAGAAAAGAAGAGTACAAGGGCTACCTGCGCGGGCCTCTTCAACGACGGGGTCCCTCGCCGGGGAGTTCTCCCTTGGCGGCGTAATAGTGGCCCCCGCCAGTGGAGGGCTGCCGGTGCCTTCCCTTGTCGGGGTGCCCTCCCTTGCCGGGGTGCCCTCCCTCGTCGGGGTGCCCTCCCTTGCCGAGGAGCTTCTCCTTGGCGGGGACGGTGGGACAAGCAGCTCGTCGGGGGCGGTCTCTTGGTGCTCCTGCGGCTGCGGCTCCATTTCTGCACAAGACAACAAGACATCAATAAGGATAACAGGCTCAAGCACGCCCATCAAGCGGAAAAGTGAACGCAAGGCTTACGCTGGGGGCTGTGCTGGGGGCTGCTCTCCGGAGCAGCAGGCTGGTCCGGCAAGCTTGTCGCTGGCGCGTCCTCCGTCGTTGCGACAGGCTCGTCGTCCTCAAGGTCAACCACAGGGATCTTGGCCCTCTTCGCCACCCTCTGGGTCAAGGTCCTGGAACCCAAGCAAGACCAGAGTTAGACAAAAAGAAATCAAGACAAGAAAAACAAAAACCAAAAGAAATAAAAATTGCAAGTGCTTACTCTTCCTCCTCTTCGTCGGAGCTGAGGGCGGAGAAGTCGAACTCCGCCTCGCGTGCTCCAGCGCGAGGAGCTGGAGGAGAAGGCTCCCTCGGGCACTTGGCGGGCTCCGGAGCCGTGGGTTGCGAAGACCCCGCTCCCGTCGCCGCCGAAGCTTGAGGAGCAGAAGGAACACCAGAGCCAGAAGACCCTCCTCCGTTTGACGCTGAAGCACGGGGCGCCCCCTTGCCAGAATTGTTCGTCGTGGTGGCACGCGTCGCACGGCGCTTCGGCTGCTGTCGGGGCGCCGGTGGCCTCGCCATCTCAGCGGTCTTGCGGAGGCGCTTCTTCTGCGGCGGTGCAGGACTTGATGGTGGCGGAGAGTTTTCTGAGGATGAGAAGGCGTCGTCGAGGTTCAGAGACCCGCCGGAGTCTTCGTCAGAATCGCCGGATTCGGCATCCTCCTCGGCGGGCTCACTAGACTCAGTGCCTTGCCCGGCAGCCTCGCCCTCCCCGGCAGGCTCCCTGGCAGGCTCCCCGGCAAACTCCTCGGGCGCAATCTTCAACAGCTTGAGGATTTCCTCCTCCTCGGCCTGACTCACCGCGTCCGCCGCTTCAGCTTCTTCCACGGTGTACCCAAACTCACCCGCGGCCGCCGCTGCGGCGGCCTCCTCCATCCTATTGGCTATATATGCCACATCCCATTCGGTGGTCGCCCGGGTGAGGCCCTTTTTCTCCTCGGGGTTGCGTGGCCGTTCAACTAGGCTGTCGAAGAAGGCCTGCACGGTCTCCTCTGAAGGCGTCAGCCAAGTGGGGACAACCCCGTGGGAATCACACTCAGGCATTGCCGCGCGGATGGCACTAAGGGCAGTATTATTGCACAACAGAACTACTCCCCGGGATGGGGTGAACCACTCCTTGTGCTTGGGGTCATGTTTGAACAGCTCCCGGACCATCCCCTTGAGTTCCAAGACAGTGAAGTTGTAATTCAACCCGGGGCGCAGCCTCATGCGGTCTGCCGCGTTGCCGAACTCCCAGGCAGGTCTCTTCCTTTCCTGCAGAGGAGCAATGCGACGGCGGAGGAAATCAGCCCCGACATCACCTATAGTAAGGTTGGCGGCCCGAAGACGAAGGATCCTAGTAAGGGCAATCTGCAGCTTGTCGTCCTCCGGGGCCAAGTCGCTCCAATCCTTGCCGCGCACTATTGCAGTCCGGCGCGGCGAGGTAAACTGCTCGGGCTCATCTTCCATGACCCAGCACCAATCAGCCCTCCACTCCTCCCACTTGCCGCGGAGCTCCCCAATCAAGTACGCCTCCTTCTTGCCGAGCCTGAAGATCCAGGAGATACCGCCGGAGAGTGGAGATCCGGACTCTACTCTAGGTGTGAAGAAGTGGCGGAAGAGAGCTACGTTTGGGTGGACCCCGACATAGTTTTCGCACAGATGTGCGAAAACGGCCAAAGTGAGGACGGCATTCGGGGTGAAATCTAAGAGGTGGAATCTGTATGTGTTCATCACATCGCAGAAAAACTCTGAATACGGAGGACAGAGACCGCAATGGAAGAACAAAGCGAAGAAGAGGTAACCTCCCGGGTACAGGTCGACGGCTTCGGCGGGGAGGACTCTGGTGCGCGGGTGAGCCTTCGTCTCCCTCGCCCAGAACAAGTAATACTTGTCCCGCAGCTCCCTCGCGCCGAGCCTCGGCGGGAAGACCACCATCCTCCTCCGCATGGCTGCCAGCTTCGCCGCCTTGTCGGACTTCTCCTTCTTCGCTTTGTCGCTCTTCGCCTTGTCGCTCTTCGGGGCCATGGCGGGGACGGCGAGGGAGGTCGACGGTGCCGCGGATGCTGGAGACGGCGGAGGAAGGGTGGAGCTCGGCTCTCTGTCGACCTTTGGGGAGGCAGAGAGCGCCGGGGGTTTCTGGAGATTCAAGACACAATGAAAGCAATGGGGGAAACTGCCCCTGCTTCCTCTGCTTTTAAGGGGGAAGTGGGGGACGTTCTGCATTTCCCCATTAAAGAAACAGGCCACGATCTCTCCCACGACGCCGCAATCGACGCGTGCCGTTAGGGAAAGATGCGGTGGATACGGAGAGGGATACGGCGCGCCGTGGGCCGCGTGTGCCCGTGCACTGTTTTGGGCCTGGCCCAACAGCGCTCGGCACCGTGTGTGCCCCAGGCCCGGGGGCTCCTGTCGGTGTACTAAAGTAGGGGTACCTTAGTATCCCGACTTGTGCATGGGCAGTAGCAGCGTCCCATGGCCTGGCTCACCACGCGCCCGCCAAAGCCCACTCTAGACCCCTTTAAGCCATTCAAGAACAAAGTATTCAAGTTAAGATACAAGACCCCGGCAAGAGGAGCTTGCCGGGAAGGCCGCACCAGGCTCAAGGTTATCATTCCAGCACAAGACCCTGGCAAGAGGAGCTTGCCAGGTAGGCCAAAGAATAGCCCTTCAGAAGATACATCGTGGTGCACCATGCGCCCCGGCAGGACCCGGAGAGCGACAAGCTTCCGGGCCCGGCAAGATAGCAACCCCGGCAAGGTGCTTGCCGGGGAAGACTTACACTATGTGGCCGCGCTCCAGCTCATCTGGCCACGCGTCGCCCTGGGGCCCTTCCAGGGGCACGTGGCGGATGGCTGTGCAGCCTAGGGTACACGGTGGCGAGCCACGGTGACGAGGCCATCGTCGTGGCAAACGGAGACGCCCGGACAGACGCTTTTGGGGTGACGGCGACGGGGCTTCAATGCCCTTGTCCCCCACCGTCAGAGTTAGGTGAAGACCACTGTTCATACACTGTTCATGCACTGTTCCATCTACCACCGATTTTACGCTTTTACCCTCCTCTACGTTGACACCTGTCGGTGACCCCTTTGAGCTATAAAAGGAGGCCCATGCACAACGTAGAGGAGGTTCGATCCCAGAAACTCGACCACTCCCACGCTCGGTGCAGCTAGTACTGTAGATCTTCAAGCTCCCGAGCTCACGAACTCAATACAACCAAGGCAGGAGTAGGGTTTTACGCATCCGTGCGGCCCGAACCTGGGTAAACTGCCCGCGTGTGCCTCTCGATCTGCTCTTCGTGCTCCCTCCGCACCCTTGTCGTACCGTAGAAGGGGCTCCGGTCCCATAGGTGTTCGTGGGCGACCAGTTTCCCCGACACTTACCCACTAGCTATCAGCAACTGGATAAATTATATGTGCCTCTAGAAGCTTTAGTACTTCCTTTCTTACCACTTCTTTCATCTTAGGATTTAACCGTCGTTGATGATCGATAATAGGTTTCGCGTCCTCTTCCAACTTTATCTTGTGTTGGCATAGAGTGGGACAAATGCCCTTAAGATCATCCAGAGTATATCCGATAGCAGCACGGTGCTTCTTCAGAGTTTTCAATATTTTTTCTTCTTCCTGCTCTGAATGGTTAGCGCTAATAATAACAGGATATGTCTTCTTTTCATCGAGATAAACATACTTAAGAGTATCTGGTAAAGGTTTAAGTTCAAACACGGGATCACCCTTGGGTGGAGGAGGATCCCCTAGAATTTCAACAGGTAAGTTGTTTTTTAATAAGGGTCCCTGTTTAAAGAATATTTCATCTCTTTCCCTTCTCTCATTCATATACATATCATTTTCATGGTCTAGCACATATTGTTCTAAAGGACCGTTAGGAGGCACAGCAATAGAAGCAAGACCAATAATTTCATCCTTACTAGGGAATTCTTCATCATGGGGTTGTCTACGAAATTTAGCAAAGTCAAAATAATGAGACATATCCCCTAATCCAATTGTAACAATATCCTTTTCGCAGTCTATCTTAGCATTAACAGTGTTCAAGAAGGGTCTACCAAATATAATGGGACAAAAATCATCTTGTCGAGAACCAAGAACAAGAAAATCAGCAGGGTATTTAACTTTCCCACACAAGACTTCAATATCTCTAACAATCCCAATTGGTGAAATAGTGTCTCTATTAGCAAGCTTAATAGCGACATCAATACCTTCTAGCTCAGCAGGTGCAATATCGTGCATAATTTCATCATATAATGAAATAGGTATTACACTCGCACTAGCACCTACGTCACATAAACCATTATAGCAATGATCTCCTATTTTAACAGAAATAACAGGCATGCCTACAACAGTTCTATGTTTATTCATAGTATCTGGTTTGGCGATTCTAGCAGCTTCCTCTTGGAGGTAAATAACATGTCCATCTAAATTTTTGACCAAGAGATCCTTAACCATAGCAACACTAGGTTCAACTTTAATTTGCTCAGAGGGTGTATGTGTTCTAGTCTTACTCTTACGAACCACAGTTGAAGCTTTAGCATGATCCTTTATCCTAACAGGGAAAGGCGGTTTCTCAATATAAGCAGTAGGAACAATAGGATCAATATCATAAGTGATAGTCTTTTCTTAAACTTTAATAAGTTCAACTACTTTTACTTCAATGGGAGGATGGTATTTAAACCACTTCTCCTTAGGGAGATCAACATGAGTAGCAAATTATTCACAGAAAGAAGCTACTATCTCAGAGTCAAGTCCATATTTAGTGCTAAATTCACGGAAAACATCGGTATCCATAAAAGATTTAACACAATCAAACTTAGGGGTTATACCTGACTCCTTACCTTTGACGAAGTCCCAATATTCAGAGTTGCGTTTAATTCTTTCCAATTAATCCCATTTGAATTCAATAGTTTTCATCATAAAAGAACCAGTACAAAGTATCGAGCATGGAGCGATTATTGAGAGAAAGCCGAGCATAAAAATTTTGAATGATCATTTCTCTTGAGAGCTCATGATTGGGGCATGAATATAACATTGACTTAAGCCTCCCCCAAGCTTGAGCGATACTTTATCCTTCGCGAGGCCAAAAATTATATATATAATTACGATCACAATGAACGTGATGCATGGGATAGAACTTCTGATGAAATTCCAACTTCAATCGATTGTAGTTCCATGATCCAATATCATCACATAGACTAAACCATGTCAATGCATCTCCTGTCAAAGATAAAGGGAAGACCTTATTCTTGATAATATCCTCAGGCATACATGCAAGCTTAAATAATCCACAAACTTCATCCACATGGATTAGGTGCAAATCGGGATGTAGTGTTCCATCTCCTGTAAAGGGATAAGCTAGCAGTTTCTCTATCATACCCGAAGGAATTGCAAAGCAAAGGTTTTCAGTAGTTTCAGTAGGTTGAGGAGCAACTCTTTGCTCTATTGGTCGGGGTGAAGATACCCCGAAAAAGCCCCTCAAAGGATTATGAGCCATAGTAACAAGTGACAGTTAATTTCAGCACACTATATAAATTTTTCCTTACCAAATTCCACTTACCAAAGGTGCTTCACTCCCTGGCAATGGCGCCAGAAAAGAGTCTTGATGACCCACAACTGTAGGGGATCTATCGTAGTCCTTTCGGTAAGTAAGAGTGTCAAACCCAACAAGGAGCAGAAGGAAATGATAGGCAGTTTTCAGTAAGGTATTTTCTACAAGCACTGAAATTATCGGTAACTGTTAGTTTTGTGATAAGGTAATTGGTAACAAGTAACAAATAGAAAAAGTAAATAATTTGCAGCAAGATGGCCCAATCCTTTTTGTAGCAAAGGACAAGCCTGGACAAACTCTTATATGAAGGAAAGCGCTCCCGAGGACACATGGGAATTATCGTCAAGCTAGTTTTCATCACGCTCATATGATTCGCATTTGTTACTTTGATAATTTGGTATATGGGTGGACCGGTGCTTGGGTGCTGCCCTTACTTGGACAAGCATCCCACTTATGATTAACCTCTATTGCAAGCATTCGCAACTACAAAAGAAGTATTAAGGTAAACCTAACCATAGCATGAAACATATTGATCCAAATCAGCCCCTTACGAAGCAACGCACAAACTAGGGTTTAAGCTTCTGTCACTCTAGCAACCCATCATCTACTTATTACTTCCCAATGCCTTCCTCTAGGCCCAAACAATGGTGAAGTGAAATGTAGTCGACGTTCACATGGCACCACTAGAGGAAAGACAACATACATCTCATCAAAATATCGAACGAATACCAAATTCACATGACTACTTATAGCAAGACTTCTCCCATGTCCTTAGGAACAAACGTAACTACTCACAAAGCATATTCATGTTCATAATCAAAGGGGTATTAATATGCATAATGGATCTGAACATATGATCTTCCACCAAGTAAACCAACTAGCATCAACTACAAGGAGTAATCAACACTACTAGCAACCTACAGGTACCAATCTGAGGTTTTGATACAAAGATTGGATACAAGAGATGAACTAGGGTTTGAGAGGAGATGGTGCTGGTGAAGATGTTGATGAAGATAACCCTCCCCAAGATGGGAGAGTTGTAGGTGATGACGGCGGTGACGATTTCCCCCTCTCGGAGGGAAGTATCCCCGGCAGAACAGCTCCGCCGGAGCCCTAGATTGGTTCTGCCAAGGTTTCGCCTCGAGACGGCGGCGTTTTGTCCTGAAATCCTCCTTATGATTTTTTCCAGGTCAAAACACCTCATATAGGAGAAGATGGGCATCGGGGTGTCACCAGGTGGCCCACGAGGCAGGGGGCGCACCCCCCACCCTCGTGGACAGGTCGTGGCCCCCCTGACGTATCTCTTTCGCCAGATATATTTTATATTTTCTGAAACAGTGTTTCGTGGAGTTTCGGGGCTTTTTGAGTTGTGCAGAATAGGTCTTCAATGTTTTCTCCTTTTCCAGCCCAGAATTCCAGCTGCCGACATTCTCCCTCTTCATGTAAACCTTGTAAAATAAGAGAGAAAAGGCATAAGTATTGTGACATAATGTGTAATAATAGCTCATAGTGCAATCAATATTAACATAAAAGCATAATGCAAAATGGACGTATCATTATTCTAGGAACAATTGGAGATGCATTGGATGCTCGGCTCGCTAACAAGGAAGGCGTTGTCACCATGTGATTATTGGAGTCAAGCTAGGATGATCAATGAACTACTATCTACCTTCAATTGGTATCTACTACATTCTTCCAATGGTATCTCGGTAACAAGTATCATCATCTACTTCGTGCGCACATTTCTTGCATCAAACTTGTGTAGGTTGTATCATGGCATGTAATTCATTCTTTCTTGTGATACTTGTTTCCTTTCTCAAAGCATCCCAACAATGATCTCTTGTTGCTAGTTGTGATGTCTTTGATGCTCGTGTGGTTGGAACTCATCTATATACAATAAGACCATATCTAGCCATGTGTTATGCCTTCAAGCAAATATCTTATTGGTATATTTATGTCTTCCTTGTGGATAGCTTATTCTTTCATTTTTGCAACAATTTCGTGTGTACATCCTTCTTTGTGGATTGATATCATCATGATCTTCATTTACCTAGAATCTTATACACTTGAGAGAAGTTTCATATCTAATTGATATCCCCTTCTTTCACGTCCACCTTTTCTTTATTGTATTATTTCCTTGGTGGCTCCCTGAAGGTGTGTGTCTTGAGTTCCGATCTTATGTCGTTGCATCTTGATGCACTCTTTTGTGGTGAATATTATTTTCCTCATGCTTGTCTTAACAAGGCTTTTGCCATTTAATTGGTATCCCTCGTCTTGATAAGGCTCTCATTTTCTATCTTCACCATGGGGTGTCACAAGCTTGGTTGTTATTTCTGTTTTTAGTGAGCTTGTGAATCCATTTGCTAGTTGTGTCTATGGGAAGGACATGTCATGCACCTTGTATCTCAACTATTAAAGACTATGTTGATGCTTAATGCTCATCCATATATTAGTCTTCTCAAGTGCTTTCCATGACTCACACACATCTTTTTGGTTGAGCCTATTTCTAAGTTGCCTCTTTTATATGTTGCTCAACCATTTGTTTGTTGCTTATGCTAGGCTTTGTTTCCTACTTGCCCTCTTGTGCTTGTTGTGAGTATCTATTGATTTTGGGGGAGTGATGATCCTATTTTGTGCACTTGGTATCCTAATGCAAATATTCTAAGGAGTGCACAAATCATGGGGAGATTCACTAGTGTCTTTAGAACACTCTGTTGCTCTCTTACACTTGTCGTGAGGTTCTATTGTTCTTGGGGGAGTGACGATCCTACTTTGTGCTCGTTGTATCCAAAGACAAAACTAAATTGCGCACAAAACATGGGGAGCTTCTCTAGTTTCTATAGGACACACCTTTTCTCATATCATAATATCTTTTATTCATGTGGCTCATAGGATCATTGGTCTAGTTGTTTCAATTGGTATCTTTTGATAGCTTGCTTCAATTGGTATCCTTTGATTGCTTGATTGCATGTCTCTCTGTTTGTTATGTCTTTCTGGCATATCATTCTTTTGCAATCTTTGGGCATCAATATAGTTTCTCTTCCTCCAAGTATTTACCATTGGATATGTGTATTGCATTCCACTCTCTAGTTGAGAAATACAAAATTTATGAAGGAACACAAGTTATATTGGCCTTCTAAGCCTTTCGCCCATTTTGGCAATCGATGCCAATGGGGGAGAAGTTTCAGAGAGTCATCTCTTCTTGCTTTGGTTTTGTTCCTAAGCTTTTGCATCTCATGTGCATACATTATTGTTGCATGCTATGGTGATGCATAATTCCTTATATAAACTCTCTTGAAAGCGATTGTCATCAATTACCAAAATGGGGGAGATTGAAAGAACATGCAGTGCCCCCATGTTTGGTTTTGGTAATTGATGATAATCTCTATGGACTAATGGTTGCCTTGAGTTATATTTGAAGGGTTTGTCCATAGGCTTTTCTTGGAGTCCATTTGTTGGTTTCAAGGAGAGTTTGTTTGTGATGGCCAAGTTGCTAGTAAGGAATTATCCAAAGATTGGTATTGTGAGTGTTGAGCTTATTGCAAGAATGTCTTGAATACGAAAAGTGTGTGATCATTCATGTTTACCTTCAAGACATCATCCAAATGAATAGAGTTGGAAAGATTCAAGGTTGATCAAGACTAAGTACAGAGAGTGTTTCAATTTGATCAACACACAAAGCGTAGAAGATGTACCCAGAGGGATCAAGCGATCCCATGGTATGGTAAGCATTGTCAATTAAGCTTTGTGTACTAACCCATGGTCTTTGTGAGAGTTCTATGTGGGGTTAGGTTATCTTCCATGGGCTTGCGTCAAGAGGAAGATCACATACAACCCATGGAGAATGACATCAAATCAAGGTTGTGGTGTGCAAGTTCAAGTGATGCATCACGAAGAGATCAAGTGTTTGAAGATTGCCGTCCATTGTGGTGACAATGGACTTGTGAAGATGTGCCGAAGAGTGGCTCACCCATAGTGGAGTATGGGGGAGCAATCTACTAGTCTTCACCGAGCCAACGAAATCAAGAAAGGTGGTCCAACTTGAGGAAGTCAAGATCGTCTACATCTAGCTCAAGTGGAATTTGTGCAAGGCAAAGGTTTGCCCTTGATAGGTTCTCTATCTTACCGGTCTCATGGTGGTAGTTTGGAGACCGGGTTATAGGATTGATACGTCTCCAACGTATCTATAATTTTTTATTGTTCCATGTTATTATATATTCTGTTTTGGATGTTTACTTGGCTTTATTATACATTTTTATATTATTTTTGGGACTAACCTATTAACCCAAGGCCCAGTGCAAATTGCTGTTTTTTGCCTATTTTAGTGTTTCGCAAAAAAGGAATATCAAACGGAGTCCAAACGGAATGAAACCTTCGGGAGAGTTATTTTTGGAACAATATCAACACAGGTGACTTGGAGTACACGCCAGGAAGCGAGAGAGGCGGCCACGAGGGCAGGGAGCGCGCCCAGGGGATAGGAGCCCCTCCCCCCCCCCCACCCTCGTGGGCCCCCTGTTGCTCCCCTGATGTCCCTCTTCCTCCTATATATACCAACATACCCTGAAACCATCGAGGAGCACCACGAAACCCTAATTCCAGCATTGTAAACTTCCGTACCCGTGAGATCCCATCTTGGGGCCTGTTTCGGAGCAACACCGGAGGGGGGGTCGGTCATGGAGGGCTTCTACATCAACGCCATAGCCTATCTGATGAGTTGTGAGTAGTTTACCACAGACCTTTGGGTCCATAGTTATTAGCTAGATGGCTTCTTCTCTCTCTTTGGATCTCAATACAGAGTTCTTCTCGATCTTCTTGGAGATCTATTCGATGTAATTCTCTTTGCGGTGTGTTTGTCGAGATCCGATGAATTGTGGGTTGATGATCAAGATTATCTATGAACAATATTGGATTCTTTTCTGAAATCTTTTATGCATGATTTAAATATCCTTGAAAGTTTCTTCGAATTATCGGTTTGGTTTGGCCTACTATAGTTCTTGCAATGGGAGAAGTGCTTGGCTTTGGGTTCAATATCGCGGTGTCCTTTCCCAGTGACAGCAGGGGCAGCAAGGCACGTATCGTATTGTTGCCATCAAGGATAAAAAGATGGGGTTTATATCATATTGCTTGAGTTTATCCCTCTACATCGTGTCATCTTGCTTAAGGCGTTCCTCTGTTCTTATGAACTTAATACTCGAGATGCATGCTGGATAACGGTCGATGTGTGGACTAATAGTATTAGATGCAGAATCGTTTCAGTCTACTTGTCACAGACGTGATGCCTATATACAATGATCATGCCTAGATATTCTCATAACTATGCGCTTCTCTATCAATTGCCCGACAGTAATTTGTTCACCCACCGTAGAAATTTGCTATCATGAGAGAAGCCACTAGTAAAACCTATGGCCCCGGGGTCTATCTTTTATCATATTAGTTTCCCGTCAACTTGCCAATTTCTGTTGCCGTTGTTTTAATTTGCCCTCTTTACTTTTAATCTATATCGAAAATACCAAAAATATTATCTTATCATCTCTATCAGATCTCACTTTTGTAAGTGACTGAGAAGGGATTGACAACCCCTTTTATCGCGTTGGCTGAGGTTCTTATTTGTTTGTGCAGGTACGAGGGACTCGCGCGTGGCCTCCTACTGGATTGATACCTTGGTTCTCAAAAACTGAGGGAAATACTTACGCTACTGTGTTGTGTCACCCTTTCCTCTTCGAGGGAAAACAACGAAAGCTCGAGAAGTAGCAAGAAGAATTTCTGGCGCCGTTGCCGGGGAGATCTACGCAAAAGTCCTATACCAAGTACCCATCACAAACTCTTATCCCTCGCATTACATTATTTGCCATTTGCCTCTCATTTTCCTTTCCCCCACTTCACCTTTGCCGTTTTATTCTCCCTTTTTCCGTTCTCCTTTTTGTTTACTTGTGTTGCCATGTGCCCTCAATTAGCTTGCATCTTCGCTTGCTAATTTATGGATCCTCATCCACTTGCTAATTTTTTTAAAAGATCCAATTATGTTGAACCTATTGCTAGTGAGTTGAGTGCACTAGATTATCTCTATGAGGTTTTGCTTGAAATTCGTGAATCTGAAATTTGTGATGAAGTATTGAAAGAAGAAATTAATGAAGTTCACGATAGCTCTTTGAATGAAAAACATGATTGCAATGATGTTATTATAAATTATGTTAATGGCAATTGTGTTAATAATATGCAAAACCCTAAGCTTGGGGATGCTTATTTTGCTATGCCCACTACTTGTTGCAATGATCATGATTGGGGTGATGCTTCTTATGATCTTGAAAATTTATTTCAATCACATGATGAATATTAGATTGATAATAATGTTTGCAATAATAATGAAAGTGGGTTTGGAGTCATGACTTTAGTTAATGTTGTTCCCACTATTTTGGAAGAGTGTCAACTTCGTATACATGTGGATCGTGTTGAGAATATGTTTTGTGATAGCTATATTGTCGAATTTGATTATGATCCTACATGCAATTATTATGAGAGAGGAAAATATGGTTGTATAAATCTTCATGTTACTAAATTACCTCTCTTCATGTTGAGATTGATCTTGTTTCTTTCTTATTCCTTGCATATGCTAGATCTTGCCTGTCTTGCTAATTTGTTTTCCTATAAAATGCCTATGCATAGGAAGTATGTTAGACTCAGATGTGATTTTCATATGCTATATGATGCTCTCTTTGTGCTTCAATTCTTATCTTTCATGTGAGCATCATTGAAATCGCAATGCCTAGCTAGGGGCGTTAAACGATAGCGCTTGTTGGGAGGCAACCCAATTTTATTTTATTTTCTTTTACTTATGTTTAGTAATAAATATTGCACCTAGCTTCTGTTTAGATGTTGTTTTGTGTTTTAATTAGTGTTTGTGCCAAGTAGAACCTTTGGGGAGACTTGGGTGAAGTTTATGCGATCATGCTGTAAAAAACAGAGACTTTAGCGCTCACGAGATTAGCTACCATTTTTTACTGGATAGTGATTTTTAGTTGATTCTTTTTGCAGATGGTTAATAGAAAAATTCCTCACGTCCACCAATTTATTTCAAATTTTTTAGTACAGAAGTATTCGAAATTTACAGATTGACTGTTCTGATCTTGACAGATTCTGTTTTTTGTGTGTTGTTTGCTTATTTTTGATGAACCCATGAGTAGTATCGGGGGGTATGAATCATAGAGAAGTTGGAATACATTAGGTTTAACACCTAAATAAAAAAAGAATGAGTTCATTACAGTACCTTTGAGTGGTGGTTTGTTTTCTTATACTAACGGAACTCACGAGATTTTTGGCTAAGTTTTGTGTTGTGAAGTTTTCAAGTTTTTGGGTAAGGATTTGATGGACTATGGAACAAAGAGTGGAGAGAGCCTAAGCTTGGGGATGCCCAAGGCAACCCAAGGTAAAATTCTAGGATAACCAAAATCCTAAGCTTGGGGATGCCCCGGGAAGGCATCCCCTCTTTCGTCTTCATCTATCGGTAACTTTACTTGAGACTATATTTTTATTCACCACATGATATGTGTTTTGCTTGGAGCGCCATGTATGATTTGAGTCTTTGATTTTTAGTTTACCACAATCATACTTGCTGAACACATCTTTTGAGAGAGAGATACACATGCATCGTAATTTATTAGAATACTTATGTGCTTCACTTATATCTTTTGAGCTAGATAGTTTTGCTCTAGTGCTTCACTTATATCTTTTTAGAGCACGACGGTGGTTTTATTTTATAGAAATTATTGATCTCTCATGCTTCACTTATATTATTTTGAGAGTCTCTTAGAATAGCATGGTAGTGTGATTTGGTTATAAAATTAGTCCTAATATGATAGGCATCCAAGATGGGTATAGTAAAAACTTTCATATAAAGTGCATTGAATATTATGAGAAGTTTGATACTTGATGATTGTTTTGAGATATGAGGATGGTGATATTAGAGTGATGCTAGTAGAGTAGTTGTGAATTTGAGAAATACTTGTGTTGAGGTTTGCAAGTCCCGTAGCATGCACATATGGTAATCGTTGTGTGACAAATTTGAAGCAAGAGGTATTTCATTGAGTGTCATCCTTTGTGTAGAGGTCGGGATCGCGCGATGGTTAACTCCTACCAACCCTTCCCCTAGGAGCATGCGTGTAGTACTTTGTTTTTATGACTTGTAGATTTTTGCAATAAGTATGTGAGTTATTTATTACTAATGTTGAGTCCATACACTCTCACCCTTCCACCATTGCTAGCCTCTCTTGTACCGCGCAACTTTCGCCGGTGCCATACACCCACCATATACCTTCCTCAAAACAACGACCATACCTACCTATCATGGCATTTCCATACCATTCCGAGATATATTGGCATGCAACTTTCCACCGTTTCGTTCATATGACACGCTTCATCATTGTCATATTGCCATGCATGATCATGTAGTTGACATCGCATTTGTGGCAAGGCCTTTTTAACCATGCATAATTTTTCATACATGTCACTCTTGATTCATATTGCACATCCCGGAACACCGCTGGAGGCATTCATATAGAGTCATACTTTGTTCTAGTATCGAGTTGTAATATTGAGTTGTAAATAAATAGAAGTGTGATGATCGTCATTATTAGAGCATTGTCCCAAATAAAAAAATAAAAAAAGAGGAAGAAAGGCCAAAGAAAAAAAAGAAAGTCGCAAAGAAAAGAAAAAAAGATAAGATAAAAGAAAAAAAGAAAAAAAAGGGACAATGCTACTATCTTTTTCCACACTTGTGCTTCAAAGTAGCACCGTGATCTTCATGATAGAGACTCTCTTGTTATGTCACTTTCATATACTAGTGGGAATTTTCATTATAGAACTTGGCTTGTATATTCCAACGATGGGCTTCCTCAAATGCCCTAGGTCTTCGTGAGCAAGCAAGTTGGATGCACACCCACTTAGTTTCTTTTGTTGAGATTTCATCCATTTATAGCTCTAGTGCATCCGTTGCATGGCAATCCCTACTCACTCACATTGATATCTAGTGATGGGCATCTCCATATCCCATTGATACGCCTAGTCGATGTGAGACCATCTTCCTCTTTTTTCTTCTCCACAACCACCACTCTATTCCACCTATAGTGCTATATCCATGGCTCACGCTCATGTATTGCGTGAAAGTTAAAAAGGTTTGAAAAAAATTAAGTATGAAACAAATGCTTGGCTGAAACCGGGGTTGTGCATGATTTGAGTATTTTGTGTGACGAAAATGGAGCATAGCCAAACTATATGATTCTGTAGGGATGAACTTTCTTTGGCCATGTTATTTTGAGAAGATATGATTGCTTTGTTAGTATGCTTGAAGTATTATTATTCTTATGTCAATATAGACTTTTGTCTTGAATCTTTCGGATCTGAACATTCATGCCACAATAAAGAAAATTACATTGAGAATTATGTTGGGTAGCATTCCACATCAAAAATTCTATTTTTATCATTTACCTACTCGAGGACGAGCAGGAATTAAGTTTAGGGATGCTTGATATGTCTCCAACGTATCTATAATTTTTTATTGTTCCATGCTATTATATATTTTGTTTTGGATGTTTAATAGGCTTTATTATACACTTTTATATTGTTTTTGGGACTAACCTATTAACCCAAGGCCCAGTGCAAATTGCTGTTTTTGCCTAATTCTGTGTTTCGCAAAAAAGGAATATCAAACGCACTCCAAATGGAATGAAACCTTTGAGATAGTTACTTTTGGAACAATATCAACATAGAAGACTTGGAGTACACGCCAGGAAGCTAGAGAGGCGGCCACGAGGGCAGGGGGCGTGCCCAGGGAGGTAGGCGCTCCCCCCACCCTCGTGGGCCCCCTGTTGCTCCCCTGACGTCCCTCTTCCTCCTATATATACCTACATACCCTGAAACCATCAAGGAGCACCACGAAACCCTAATTCCACCGTCGTAACCTTCTGTACCCATGAGATCCCATCTTGGGGCCTGTCGGGGGAAACTGTCCTCCCACGAGCACCTATGGGACCGGAGCCCCTTCTACGTTGCGGTAAGGGAGCGGAGGGAGCACGGAGAGCAGATCGGGGAGCACACGCGGGCAGTATTACCTAGGTTCGGGCCGCGCGGACGCGTAAAACCCTACTCCTGCTTAGGTTGTATTGAGTTTTTGGAGCTCGGGAGCTTGAAGATCTACAGTACTAGCTACACCGAGCGGGAGAGTTGTCTAGGTTTCGAACCTCCTCTACGTTGTGCATGGGCCTCCTTTTATAGCTCAAAGGGGTCACCGACAGGTGTCAACGTAGAGGAGGGTAAAAGTGTAATTTTGGTGGTAGTTGCAACAGTGCATGAACAGTATATGAACAGTGGTCTTCACCTAACTTTGACAGTGGGGGACAAGGGCATTAAATGCCCGTCGCCGTCGCCCCCAAAAGCGTCCGTCCATGCTTCTCCGTTCGCCACGGCGGTAGCCTCGTCACCGTGGCTTGCCACCGTGTGCCCCAGGCTGCACAGCCGTCTGCCACGCGTCCCTGGAAGGGCCCCAGGGTGACGCGTGGGCAGATGAGCTGGAGCGCGGGCACACAGCGTAGGTTTCCCCTGCAAGCACCTTGTCGGGGTCGTGATCTTGCCGGGCCCGGAAGCTTGTCGCTCTCCGGGTCCTGCCGGGGCGCATGATGTACCGAGACATCTCTTGAGATATGTATTCCTTGACCTTCCTGGCAAGCTCCTCTTGCCAGGGTCTTGTGATAAAGTGATAACCTTGAGCCTGGTGCGGCCTTCCCGGCAAGCTCCTCTTGCCGGGGCCTTGATCTTCTGACTTGTATACTTTGTTCTTGAATGGCTTCATAGGGACCAGAACGGTTCCCGGCGAGCACGTGGTAAGCCCTGCCACGGGAAGCTGCTACCGCCCGTGCACAAGTTGGGGTACTAAGGTACCCCTATCTTAGTACACCGACAGGAGCCCCCGGGCCTGGGCCACACACGGTGCCGAGCGCTCTTGGGCCAGGTCCAAGACAGTGCACGGGCACACGCGGCCCACGGCAGGCCGTATCCCCTTCCGTATCCGCCGCATCCCTCCCTAACGGCACGCGTCGATTGCGGCGTCGTGGGAGAGATCGTGGCCTGTTCTTTAATGGGAAATGCGGAACGTCCCCCACTTCCCCCTTAAAAGCAGAGGAAGCAGGGGCAGTTCCCCTCCATCGTCTTCATTGTGCCTTGATTCTCCAGAAACCCCCGTCGCCCTCCGCCTCCCAAAGGTCGACAGAGAGCCAAGCCCCTCCCTTCCTCCGCCGTCTCCCGCATCCGCGGCACCGTCGACCTCCTCGCCTCTTTCCTCGCCGCCCCCGCCATGGTTCCGAAGAGCGACAAGGCGAAGAGTGACAAGGCCAAGAAGGAGAAGTCCAAGCAGGCGGCGAAGCTGGCAGCCCTGCGGAAGAAGTGCGTGGTCTTCGCGCCGAGGCTTGGCGCGAGGGAGCTGCGGGACAAATACTATTTGTTCTGGGCGAGGGAGACCAAAGCTCATCCCCGCACCAGAGTCCTCCCCGCCGTCGCCGCTGACATGTTCCCTGGCGGGTACTTTTTCTTTGCCGCATTCTTCCATTGTGGTCTGTGCCCTCCGTACTCAGAGTTCTTTTGTGATGTAATGAATACGTATGGCCTCCAGCTCCTAGATTTCACCCCCAACGCCATCCTTACGATGGCCGTTTTCGCACATCTGTGCGAAAACTATGTTGGGGTTCATCCAAATGTAGCTCTTTTCCGCCACTTCTTCATGCCTAGAGTAGAGTCTGGTGCTCCCCTCTCCGGCGGCATCTCCTGGATCCTCAGGCTGAACAAGAAGGACTCGTACTTGAAGGGAGAGCTCTGCGGCAAGTGGGAGGAGTGGAGAGCCGATTGGTGCTGGGTGCTGGAAGCTAATCCTGAGCCCTTTACCTCGCCGCGCCAGACAGCCATAGTGCGCGGCAGGGATTGGAGTGAATTGGCCCCGGAGGACAGCAAGCTTCAGATCGCCCTCATTAGGATCATTCGTCTCCGGGTCGCCAATCTGACTATTGGAGAAGTTGGAGCAGATTTCCTCCGCCGCCGCATCGCCCCTTTACAAGAAAGGAAGAGGCCCGCCTGGGAATTCGGCAATGCGGCAGACATCATGAGGCTGCGCCCTGGATTGAACTACAACTTCACCGTCTTGGAGTTGAAGGGGATGGTCCGGGAGCTCTTCAAGCATGACCCGGCCCACCCGGAGTGGTTCAGACCTTCCCGGGGAGTGGTGCCGCTGTGCAACAGCACTGCCCACAATTCCATACGCGCGATAATGCCCGAGTGCGACTCCCATGGCGTCGTCCCCACTTGGCTGGAGCCTCCACCGGAGACCGTGCTGACCTTCTTCGACAACTTGGTCGAGAAGCCCCGCAACGCCGAGGAGAATAAGGGCCTGAACCGGGATACTACTGACCGGGATGTAGCTTACATCGCCTCCAGGATGGAGGAGGCCGCCGCAGCTGCGGCTGCGGGCGAATTCGGATACACTGTGGACGAGGCACAGGCCGCAGACGCAGTAAGTCAAGCAGAGGAGGCGGAAATCCTCAAGCTGCTGAAGATTGCGCCCGAGGAGTTTGCCGGGGAGCCTTCCGTGAAGTTTACCGGGACGAGCGAGGTTGCCGGGGGGAGCGTGGCCGCCGGGCATGGCACTGAGTCCAGCGGGCCTGCCGAGGAGGAGGAGGACGCCGAGGCTGGAGATTCCGATGAAGGCTCTGGTGGATCTCTGAATCTTGACGACGATGCCTCCTCATCCTCGGAGAACTCTCCGCCTCCGCCAAGCCCTACGCAGCAACCGAAGAAGCGCCTCCGCAAGGCAACTGAGACGGCGAGGCCGCAGGCGCCTCGACAGCAGCCGGCGCGCCATGCGACGCGCGCCACCAAGACGAGCGCAGTCGTCAAGGAGGCGCCCCGTGCTCGAGTGCCAAGCGGAGGGGGATCTTCCCGGAGCGGAACGGGTGCTCCTTCTGCCCCTCGGTCCTCGGCGACAACGGGGGCCGGGTCTTCACAGCCCACAGCCCCGGAGCCCGCCAAGCGCCCGAGGGAGCCTTCTCCTCCAGCTCCTCGCGCGGGAGCGCACCAGGCGGAGTTTGACTTCTCCGCCCTCAGCTCCCACGAAGAGGAAGAGGAGTAAGTACTTGCAATTCTTTTAGTTCCTTTGATTTTGTCTTGATTTTCCTTGCTTGGTTCTGATCTTGCTTTTGTTTCGCTTCGCAGGACCTTGACCCAGCGGATGGCGAAGAGGGCCAAGATCCCTGTGATCAACATTGAGGACGACGAGCCCGTCGCGGCGACAAGCGACGCGCCGGCGACGAGCTTGTCGGATCAGCCTGCTGCTCCGAGGAGCAGCCCCCAGCGCAGCCCCCAGCGCAGCCCCCAGCGGAAGTCTGGTATTTATCTTTCTGCTTGACAGGTGCGCTTGAGGTTATCATCTTGGTTGATGTCTTGTTGTCTTGTGCAGAAGTGGAGCCGCAGCCGCAGGAGCACCAGGAGGTCGCCCCCGACGAGCCACTTGCTCCACCCTCCCCGCCAAGGATGAACTCCCCGGCAAGGGAGAACGCTTCGCCAAGGACGGGCACTCCGCCACGGGCGAGTACCCCGCCAAGGGTGAGCAGCCCGACAAGGGTGAGCAGCCCGCCAAGGGAGGGCGCGGGCGGCCCTCCGCCAGCAGGGGCCACTACTCCGCCGCCAAGGGAGAATTCCCCGGCGAGGGACCCCGTCGTCGAAGAGATCCGCGAAGGTAAAGCTTGTAATTTCTTCTTCCCGGATTCGTCTTTTTGGATATTTGCTTGATTCTTTCTTTTCTTTTTCTTCTACTAGATCCTCCTGCCCCAGAGCTGATGGAGACGGAGGCCACCGCTGAGGACGAGGTGCACGGCGACGGCGGCAACGCCACTGCCACCGAGGGGATGGCTGGAGCCGACGAGCCTGCCGCTGAAGAGACCGCCCCGACCGCAGACGCCGCGGCTAGTTAAGGGACCGGCGACCGCACTGCCGGCCCGGAGGCCGCAGGAGCGCCGGACGCTGCACCGGCCGCCGACCCTTCCGCCTCCGCGGCTGGGCAGGGCGTCTACCTGGAGGCCGCCAACGGGGTTTTCATACAAGTCCCGTGGGCGTCCTCGTCTCGAGCACCCGCGGAGGGAGGGACCTTCGACGGAGAGGTCCTCGCCTCCGCCGGATTGAAGGTTGTTGAAGCGCCCGGCAGCAGCGACGAGCCCGAAGAGGAGAGACTCCTTCGTCGGCTCCTGGCCTTGTATCGGGCCAGGCAAGCGAAGTTGGAGTCTCGGGAGGCTCTGGCTGCCAAGGCTGGAGCTGACTTGGAGAAGCGCGCCACGGAGCTCCGCGCCGCCAACTAGGCGGCCCTCCGCAACTTGGCGGAGGAGCGTGAAGAGCTTGCCGGGGCGCAGCAAGCATTTATCCTTGAGAAGGCTGAGGTAGAAGAGCAGCAGCGACTGGCCGCCGAGGAGCTGTCTCGGCGGGAGGGGGCGCTCAACCAGCGGAAGGTCGACCTCGACAGCCACGAGGACGACCTCACCGCCCGGGAGCAAGCCATCGGCGGGGCCCTGAAGGAGGCGAGGGACGCTGCCGCTGCCGCGGAGACTGCCAAGAAGGATCTGGAGGCCAGGGTGGCGCAGCTGGAGTTGTTCCTGAAGGCGAGCGAAGACAGGGTCACCGCGCTCAACGTGGAGCGGGAGAAAGATGCCCACACCAACTCGGATTTGCAGGTACGCCTCTCCGATAAGGGCCAGGAACTCACTGCCGCCAGGGACTCCATTGCTGATCTAGAGCTGAAGGTCTCCACTCTTACTGATTCGCTCGACGCCGCCCGGGACCGCGAGACGAAGTTGAAGGACGAACTCCGCAAGGAAAGGGCCTTGGTGGAGAGCGCCGCCGTCTCGGCGAACAACTTCAACCGGGCAGTGGAGCAGTGGACTGATGAGCTGGTCACCTCCGCTGCCAATATTGACATGGAGATGATGGCGCTGAGGGCGGAGCATCTCGTGTCCTCCCCGGACGAGAGTCTCCCCCACAGCGCCAAGTTGAGTCTGTTCTTCAGGGGAATTGCGCTGGCGCTTGCGCGGCTGCGGGAGAAGATCCCCGTGCAGCTGGCCGACGAGGCGCGTCGGCTCTGCATGGGCACCATGGAGCGGGTCTTGTCGAAGATCGTCTACCGCAACCCCGGCATCAACCTCGTCAATGTCCTCCGCACCTTGCCGCCCGAAGCTGACCAGGAGGCGTTGAAGGCGCAGGTTGCCCACATCGTCGCCAAGGTGGGCAAGATCACGAGGCGTGAAGGCGACCGCGTAGATTAGATTCCTTTCTTCCTTTGCCGCTGCCAATTAAGTCATAGGCAGTAGTTGATTAGAACAGCGGCAAGCTATCTTTGTAATATACAATCTTATTTTGAGCAACTAATGCTGTGTTATCTCCCTTGCTTTGGTCCCTTCACTTTGTATGCATTTTACCCTACGCTTTTAGGGAACTTGCCGGCAAGGGGCCCTTGCCGCGAGCGCTGAGTGCGGGACTCTTAGCAGCCTGCTGGCAATACCCTTGCCGGCAAGAAACATTGCCGCAGCTAGTCGCAGCACACTTAGGTTGCTGAGCGAACTCGAAAACGAAGTAAGGGCGCGACACTTGTCGCAGCTCACTTAAGTCGTTGAGCGTGCTCGAAACAAAGTAAGGGTGCGGCTAGCCACGGGTAGGTTCCTCCGCGCATAGGTTTTCCATACAAAGTGTGGTTGTTCAAGGAAGACAACTAAAAAATTTGAAAAGTTTGAAATACTCAAACTTGGGTAACTTAGCTTTCATGGGTTGCTTGCTCCCCGACAAGGCTTCTCTTTCTTGAACAGTACTTGGTTCATGCCTCCATCTCCTTCCCCCCCGGCAAACTTGTGCGCGAGGAATATTCCTTCTGCTTAAGAGGGAAAGAAGAAGAGGAGGAAAAACAAGTATAGGGCCTCACGGCTTGCTAGTGCTTACCGGGGATGTGCGTTGTACAAGGTGTCAGATGATGCATGCAAATAACAAAGAAAAGCATGGAAATGACAATTAGTGCGAAGCACAAAAGCTTTACTGATGCACGGGATCTGCGCCCGGCTTTGTACAAAGGTTTACATGCAACAGCGGCAAGACTTGTACAAAAGGTGGTTGCCGGAGCGGATCACGGCAACCGCGCCTTACAGGTGAAACTTGCGAAGATGCTCTATGTTCCAGGAATTGCTCACCGGTAAGCCTTCTTCGGTCTCAAGGCGGACAGCGCCGGGCCTTGTGACTTGTCTTACCCGATAAGGGCCTTCCCACTTCGGCGTCAACTTGTTGGAATTCTTGGCAGACTGAACACGCCGAAGAACAAGGTCGCCTTCCTCGAGACTCCTGGCCTTGACCTTGCGGCTATGATAGCGACGCAAGGCTTGCTGGTATCGAGCAGCTCGTACAGCAGCCTGGAGACGTTCCTCCTCAAGGAGCAATGCATCATCTTGTCGCAGTTGCTCTTGCTCGAGCTCATCATAAGCGAGCACTCGAGGAGATCCGTATACGAGTTCCGTGGGGAGAACTGCCTCTGCTCCATAGACAAGAGCAAAGGGTGTCTGTCCGGTGGCTCGATTTGGTGTCGTCCTGATCGACCAAAGAGCCGCCGGCAACTCCTTTGTCTAGTTTCTTCCGCACTTGCGCAGCCTGTCGAAGGTTCTTGTCTTGAGTCCATGCAGCACTTCAGCATTGGCCCTCTCCGCTTGACCATTGCTCCTCGGATGAGCAACAGAAGCGAAGCAGACCTTGGCGCCAAGGTCTTGGACGTACTGCATGAAGGTGCGACTTGTAAACTGTGTGCCGTTGTCGGTGATGATCCTGTTAGGGATTCCGAAACGGCAAACAATCGATCTGAAGAACCTGAATGCTGATTGTGCTGTCACCTTTCTCACTGGCTCCACTTCTGGCCACTTTGTAAACTTGTCGATTGCTACGTACAAGTACTCAAAGCCCCCGGCTGCGCGGGGAAAGGGGCCGAGGATATCGAGCCCCCAGACCGAGAAGGGCCAGGACAAAGGGATCGTCTGGAAGTTCTCCAGTTTGCAGAAAGCGGACGATTTGCTGTGCCCATGCTGGAGCCTGAGGCTCAACAACAAGGACTAAAGGCATGAGGGCTGCTGCGGGAACCTCAGCTTCTACGGCAAGAACCTGCGGCTCTGCCGGAGCTGATGGTCCCCCGGCAAGCCTGCCAGGGCAAGGCTTGTCGGGAACGCCTGCTTCAACTGTACAGACCCTTGGGTCTGCAGGAGCAAACTGTTCCTCAGCATCTTGGCTGTTGATCTTGGGGACCTTGGCGGCGGCTTCGGGAAGATCCGCCAGCAAGTAGTCGCCGGAGACCAACTTCCTCTTCTTGTTTTGCCCAACTGATGGTGTAACGGATGGCTGAGTTAACTTGAGCTCGAAGGTTCCTGGTTCCACGGGTAACTTCATCGTAGCACACTTTGAGAGGCCATCTACAATATCATTCTGAGCTCTTGGGACGTGCTCCATTTGCAGACCTTCAAAGTGTTCTTCAAGCTTAATCACTTCATCAACATAAGCTTCCATCAAAGGGCTTTGGTAACTCTTATTCACTTGTCAGACCACCAACTGTGAATCTCCCCGCACAATCAACTTCTTGATCCCAAGCTCGGCCGCAATTCTGAGGCCGGCAAGCAAACCTTCATACTCTGCAGTATTGTTTGTCGCTTGCTCCTTGGGAAAGTGCATCTGGACAACATACTTGAGGTGCTCTCCGGTGGGCGCTATGAGTACCACGCCAGCACCGGCGCCTTGCAGCAAGAAAGCACCATCAAAGTACATTATCCATTCGCTGCTCGCTTCTTGGACGGGGACGCTTGTCTCTGGGACTTCTTCATCTGGCGTTGGGGTCCATTCTGCTATGAATTCTGCCAAAGCTCTGCTCTGTATGGTTGAAGTACTCTCAAACTTTAGACCAAAGCTTGACAGCTCCAGTGCCCACTCGACGATCTTGCCTGTTGCTTCGGGATTTTGCAATATCCTTTTCAACGGAAAGCGAGTGACCACCGTTATCTCGTGTGCTTGGAAGTAATGGCGCAGCTTCCTTGAGGCCATGAGGAGGCCGAAAAGCAACTTTTGCACCCCAGAGTATCTTGATCTAGCCCCCTGCAAGAGGGAACTTACAAAATACACTGGGCGCTGCACCATCTTCTTTCGCACTTCACCTTGTTCCTGCGCAGACTTGTCCTTGTCGGGGCCAGAGCTTGTCGGGGAAGCCCCCTGCTTGTCGCTGGATTCGCTTGCCGGGGATGTGGGTTTCTCATCTGTCTCCCTCTCCGCTACCAACGCAGCACTAACCACTTGATTGGTTGCCACTAGGTACAGCAGCAACTTCTCTTGTGGCCTAGGTGCGATAAGTATCGGAGTGGAGGACAGGTATCCTTTCAAGTCTTGCAGCGCTGCCTCCACTTCCGGAGTCCATTTCATGGGACCTGCCTTTTTCAAAATTTTGAAGAAAGGCAGGGCGCGCTCTGCAGACTTTGAAATGAACCTGCTGAGGGCAGCCACACAACCAGCAAGTCTTCTTACGTCCTTGACGCGCTTCGGGGCTTCGATCTGCTCGATGGCTTTTATCTTGTCGGGATTGGCTTCAATCCCCCTCTGGGACACAAAGAACCCGAGAAGCTTGCCGGAGGGAACTCCGAAGACGCACTTCTCAGGGTTCAGCTTGAGTTGGATATTGCGCAGATTCTCAAAGGTTTCCTCTAAGTCCTGTATCAGGGTATCTTTGCTCTTGCTCTTGACCACTATATCATCCATGTAGGCTTCTACATTTCTGTGTATCTGTGGCTCAAAAGCAGTGTGCACCACCCTTGCAAATGTTGAGCCCGCATTCTTCAATCCAAAGGGCATGCGTATGAAGAAATATGTGCCGCATGGAGTAATGAATGCAGTCATCTCTTCATCTTCCTTGGCCATGAATATCTGGTGGTAACCTGAGTATGCATCAATGAAGGAAAGCAGCTCACATCCGGCGGTGAAGTCGACAATCTGGTCAATACGCGGCAAGGGAAATTGATCCTTGGGACACGCTTTATTCACATCAGTGAAGTCTATACAAAGTCTCCACTTCCCATTGGCCTTGCGCACGACAACTGGATTGGCTAACCACGTAGGATGGATTACGCCTCTAACCAGGCCTGCTACTTCCAACTTCTTTATCTCTTCAGCGATGAATTCTTGGCGCTCCACGGCTTGCTTTCTGACCTTCTGCTTGACGGGCCGCGCGTGAGGACAAACAGCAAGCTTGTGCTCAATTACCTTCCTGGGAACGCCGGGGATGTCCGACGGTTGCCATGCGAACACGTCGACATTCGCCCGCAGGAAGGCAACGAGCGCGCTTTCCTATTTGTGGTCGAGTGTAGCACTGATGGTGAAGGTACCACCAGTGCCGTCCTCCTTGGCGGACACCTTCTTGGTTGCCGGTGGAGCTGCCATTCCCTTCTTACACTTGCCGGTGGAGCTCGATGGCGCGTCCTCGACGGCAGCGCAGCACTCCGAGGAGGTGGGTTTGCCGGAGTGGGCTCCAGAGCTCTTGCCGGACTTGATGTCGGGGGAAACTGTCCTCCCACGAGCACCTATGGGACCGGAGCCCCTTCTACGTTGCGGTAAGGGAGCGGAGGGAGCACGGAGAGCAGATCGGGGAGCACACGCGGGCAGTTTTACCCAGGTTCGGGCCGCGCGGACGCGTAAAACCCTACTCCTGCTTAGGTTGTATTGAGTTTTTGGAGCTCGGGAGCTTGAAGATCTACAGTACTAGCTACACCGAGCGGGAGAGTTGTCTAGGTTTCGAACCTCCTCTACGTTGTGCATAGGCCTCCTTTTATAGCTCAAAGGGGTCACCGACAGGTGTCAACGTAGAGGAGGGTAAAAGTGTAATTTTGGTGGTAGTTGCAACAGTATATGAACAGTGGTCTTCACCTAACTTTGACAGTGGGGGACAAGGGCATTAAATGCCCATCGCCGTCGCCCCCAAAAGCGTCCGTCCATGCTTCTCCGTTCGCCACGGCGGTAGCCTCGTCACCGTGGCTTGCCACCGTGTGCCCCAGGCTGCACAGCCATCTGCCACGCGTCCCTGGAAGGGCCCCAGGGCGACGCGTGGGCAGATGAGCTGGAGCGCGGGCACACAGCGTAGGTTTCCCCGGCAAGCACCTTGCCGGGGTCGTGATCTTGCCGGGCCCGGAAGCTTGTCGCTCTCCGGGTCCTGCCGGGGCGCATGATGCGCCGAGACATCTCTTGAGATATGTATTCCTTGACCTTCCTGGCAAGCTCCTCTTGCCAGGGTCCTGTGCTAAACTGATAACCTTGAGCCTGGTGCGGCCTTCCCGGCAAGCTCCTCTTGCCGGGGCCTTGATCTTCTGACTTGTATACTTTGTTCTTGAATGGCTTCATAGGGACCAGAACGGTTCCCGGCGAGCACGTGGTAAGCCCTGCCACGAGAAGCTGCTACCGTCCGTGCACAAGTTGGGGTACTAAGGTACCCCTATCTTAGTACACCGACAGGGCCTGTTTCGGAGCTCCGCCGGAGGGGGCATCGATCACGGAGGGCTTCTACATCAACACCATAGCCTCTCCGATGAGTTGTGAGTAGTTTACCACAGACCTTCGGTTCCATAGTTATTAGCTAGATGACTTCTTCTCTCTCTTTGGATCTCAATACAAAATTCTCCTCGATCTTCTTGGAGATCTATTCGATGTAATTCTCTTTGCGGTGTGTTTGTCGAGATCCGATGAATTCTGGGTTTATGATCAAGATTATCTGTGAACAATATTGGATTCTTTTCTGAAATCTTTTATGCATGATTTAAATATCCTTGCAAGTCTCTTCGAATTATCGGTTTGGTTTGGGCTACTAGGTATATAGTTCTTGCAATGGGAGAAGTGCTTGGCTTTCGGTTCAATCTTGCGGTGTCCTTTCCCAGTGACAGCAGGGGCAGCAAGGCACATATTGTACTGTTGCCATCGAGGATAAAAGGATGGGGTTTATATCATATTGCTTGAGTTTATCCCTCTACATCATGTCATCTTGCTTAAGGCGTTACTCTGTGCTTATGAACTTAATACTCTAGATGCATGCTGGATAGCGGTCGATGTTTGGAGTAATAGTAGTAGATGCAGAATTGTTTTGGTCTACTTGTCACAGACGTGATGCATATATACAATGATCATGCCTAGATATTCTCATAACTATGCGCTTTTCTATCAATTGCTCGACAGTAATTTGTTCATCCACCGTAGAAATCTGCTATCATGAGAGAAGCCACAAGTAAAACCTATGGCCCCCGGGTCGATATTTTATCATCTTAGTTTCCCATCAACTTGCCAATTTCTGTTGCCGTTGTTTTACTTTGTGTTCTTTACTTTTAATCTATATCAAAAATACCAAAAATATTATCTTATCATCTCTATCAGATCTCACTTTTGTAAGTGACCGAGAAGGGATTGACGTTGCAAGGTTCTTATTTGTTTGTGTGGGTACGAGGCACTCGCGCGTAGTCTACTACTGGATTGATACCTTAGTTCTCAAAAACTGAGGGAAATACTTACGCTACTATGTTGCATCACCCTTTCCTCTTCGAGGGAAAATAACGCAAGCTCGAGAAGTAGCAAGGACCGATTGCCGTACTATCAAGGGGGGCTCTCAAGTGAGTAGCTTCATCGTATCGTTCGTAGAGAGCTCAAACCATTGCATGATTGCATCATATTTCTTGGTTCTTGTTTGGTTTTCTTCTTCTGAGATTTGGAGCTTATGGTCATCTTCTTGACAAGCTTGAGTTCATCGAAAACGGAGTTCACATGCTTCTTCTATTGTGTTTTCAGTGTTGGAGGTTTTACCGGTCTCTTTCGAGGAAGGGTTCTCACCATTTTCTTATGGGACTTTTCTCATTTGCTTCTTATTGTTATTTCTATCAAGATTGTGTTAGTCCATGTCGTTAGCTTTCCAACAAACTTGGTTTCATTGAATTCGGAATCCGTTTGCAGAAGTTGTGTTAGTTTTGGTGTCCTCAAAAGGGCTGCAGCGGTACTACATCTTGGAGGGGATGTAATTTTTTAATTTCGTGGCTACTTCCGCTCTGGACCAAAAACTCGTCATAAGTCCAGCGGTGGTAGGCACGGATGTATTTTTTAGTACCGCTCGCAAGCAGTAGTACCGCTAACCTTTGCGGTAGAACCGTGAGGACAAGCGGTAGTACCGCTCGGTGCGGGCTGTGAGCATAACGGTTGGTTTTTTCCCACCTATAAAAGGGGGTATACTTCCCCAATGAACCTAATCCTTTGAACTTGTGTTCTTCCCCCATTGTTGACCTTCTTCGAGCTTGCTATCTCTCAATCCCTCCATGGATTCTTGCTAGTTTTGGGGGGGGGGGAAGAGAGAGGAGATCTAGATCCACATTTCCACCAATCGATTTCTCCTCTTTGTGAGGGGAACCCTTTGGATCTAGATCTTGGAGTTCTTCGTGTTCTCTTCTTTGTTCTTCCTCTCATTTTCCTCCCTAGCATTTGTTGCTTTGGTGGGATTCGGGAGAGAATGACTTGGGCACTCCGTGTGCCCTTGCCATTGCATTTGGTGCATCGGTTTGAGTTCTCCACGGTGATACGTGGAATTAAGTTACAAGTTGAGAAGCTTATTACTCTTGGGTACTTGGTACCCTTGATCTTGTTCCTCTTGGGTGCTTGGGCGCCCTAGACTGTTGAGGTCACCTCGGAGCCATATTCCATTGTGGTATAGCTTCGTGGTGTCGTTGGGGAGATAGCCCTAACCTTTGTGGTGTTGGAAGCTCAATCATTGTGGTGTAAAACTCCAGGCAAGCGTCGGGGTCTCCAATTAGGTTGTGGAGATCGCCCCGAGCAATTTGACGGGTTCCGATGACTGCCCCAAGGGTTTCCAAAGTGTACGGGTTTGGTGACCGCCCCCCAAGGGTTGCCATTTGTACGTGTTTGGTGGCCACCCTCAAGGTTCCCTTAGTGGAATCACGGCATCTTGCATTGTGCGAGGGCGTGAGGAGATTACGGTGGCCCTAGTGGCTTCTTGGAGCATTGTGCCTCCACACCGCTCCAAATGGAGATTAGCATCTGCAAGGGTGTGAACTTCGGGATACATCGTCGTCTCCACGTGCCTCGGTTATATCTTACTCGAGCCCTTTACTTATGCACTTTACTTTGTGGTAGCCATATTGTTTATTGTCATATATCTTGCTATCACATAGCTGTTTATCTTGCTTAGCATAAGTTGTTGGTGCACATAGGTGAGCCTAGTTGTTGTATGTTTTGTGCTTGACAAATTAACCGCTAGGTTTATTCTGTATTTGTTCAAGCCTAAACCCTAATTATTTTACAGCACCTATTCACCCCCCCCCCTCTAGGCGACATCCACGGTCTTTCAACAGTGCCTCATGAGGCGATGCAGCTGTTCCAGGATGCCTCACAAGTGACGGTGGGGGGTGGCACCTCGACCCTTTTCTGGGAAGACGGGTGGTTTGAGGGCTCTAGAATTCATGAAATAGCCCCGACCCCTTAAGTATGAGTGAGCACTAGTAGCAAGAAAGCCTGCACAGTGCAACAGGCAGTGATGGAGGGCATGTGGGCCTCTAATGTCGGGCCGGAGATGTTGGACCACGAGATTCAGGAATACATTGGTCTCTGGATGGCCATGCAGCAGGTGGAACTCAACCATAGCGCCTCGGACTCGATAGCCTGGGTTTGGGAGAAAACATGAGCCTTCTCAGCTTGTTCGGCATATGAGGCAAAATTTTGGGCAAGAGAGGTTAACCCCACTGCCACATTCACTTGGAGGTCAAGGGCGCCCCTCCAATGCCGATTCTTCGCTTGGCTCTCGCTCCAAAATAGATGCTGGACCTCGGATAGGCTTGAGAGGCATGGCCTTGATCACCAAGAGGCTTGCCTGTTTTGCGATCAAGAGCAAGAAACCATAGACCACATCCTCCTCACTTGCATCTTCGCAAGGCAACTATGGACCATCGTTTGTGAGGGCCTTAACAAGCTGGATTGGGTACCGGATCAAGAGTCCAAATTGCTCCCATGGTGTACCAACGTGCAGAATAATGCAGCTTGCACGAAGGATGTGCGAGCAATACTCCTACTTGTACTCTGGGAATTGTGGAAGCATAGGAACTCCACAATGTTTGATGCTTGCTCTCCTTCGATGCCCGGACTAGCGACGACCGAGGGAGTCCTGGATCAGGGGGTCCTCATGTGGCTGGAAAATCTCCTGGTGGGCCGGACTGGTGGGCCGTGCCGATCATTATAGAAGATCATCTCTCGTATCCGGATAGGACTCCTGTATTCATGTAATGGCAAGTTTTAGGTTCGGGTAGATTTTCCTTCCTCTGCAAGATAACGTGTACAAACCCTAGGTCCCTTCGGTGTGTATATAAATAGGAGGGTTTACTCCGTAGAGGCTAGAAGAACAGAATCACAATATCACCACAGGCTAGACTTAGGGTTTAGCCATTACGATCTCGAGGTAGATCAACTTTTGTATTCATATGCATCCATATTAATATAGCAGGAAGTAAGGTATTACCTCGATCGTGAGGGCTCGAACCTGGGTAAACATCATGTCCCCAGCCTCCTGTTACCATCGATCCTCAGACGCATAGTTCGGGACTCCCAACCCGAGATCTGCCGATTTCGACACCGACATTGGTGCTTTCATTGAGAGTTCCACTATGTCGTCGATGGAAGGATTGATGGATAGCGTCATCAACTGCAACGGCGACACTGAGGGAATTTTTCCTCCTGGCCAACTCTTCGTGTTCGGCAGCTTCGAGCTCCGTGCCAACACTGAAGGCCACCTCGAGCAGATCAAGAGCTACGCCCTGGCCATCACGTCAGATTCAGAAGCTTGAACTACGTCGATGATATCTGCGGAGACTTGATCTTTGCCGGATTCGAGCCAGCGGCAGCCTCTCTCTGTCACCACGATGATCATGACCTAACTCTGTCATCGGATCAAGAAATAGCGCCTCCAACGGTTCTGGCCCTAGATCCAGAACAGATCGCGTCACCCGAAGATGGGAAGCTCAACCCCACCACAGGAGCCGCGGACTCTACGGCGTTGGAGCCACACACGGACCCGGCTACGGGCAGGGTCTGTGTTACCGGAACCCCGGACTCAACTACGGCCTTTGATTCCGAATTGCGCGTAATTGCCCCCTTCAAATCCGATCAGGCGCCTATCACCGAATTCAGTGCTGCGGATATCTTCCAGAACTCACCCTTTGGCGACATGTTAAAGTCGTTAAGATACCTCTCTCTAGAAGAGGACGCACAGCCGCATTGTATCCAGTTCGAACTGGAGGCTGATGGAGAATTTCGTTCCCCACCCACCACCCACTTGATAGACACGGTCGAAGATCTAACCGATCTACTTGACTATGCTTCCGAAGACTTCGAAGGGATGGACCTCCAAACCAAAGCGGATCTGGATCAAGGCCAGCCCGTAGCCGGGCGGTGGACAGCCACGTCGTCATACGACGTGTACATGGTGGATACACCTAAAGAGGTGGAGGGTGGCGTCGAAAACAATTACGTAGAGGACAAGCCCGCCCAAGAACCTCCCAAGCGTCGGCGTCCAAAACGCCGAACAAAATCCCATAAAGGAAAGGAAAGCAACACCGTGACTGGTGACGGTGATATCTCGGAAGAAGCCGAAGATCCCGCAGACCCAGCGATGGAGCAGGAGGAGCGAGAGGACAACGAACAGAGTCCAAAGCCGCAGTCCGATGTCAGCGATGCTGAAGACGGTAACTACGAACCGGTCTCCGAAGAAGAGGCTAGCCTGGATGACGATGAATATACAGTCCCAGAAGAACCCTGTGAACAAAAACGCTTCCATCGGCGGCTTATAGCCACCGCACGGAGCCTAAAAAGTAGCAGAGACAGCTTCGAGATGCACATGACATGCTCAACGATAGATGGAATGAGGTGCTAGATGCCGAACAAAAACATGACTTTGACGGCCAAACCAAAGGCTATCCTAAGCGTAAGCTGCTACCCGAATTCGACGACGAGGCCGCTGCGCCCGCCCACCGAAGAACAAAACCGCCGACAAGCCAGACCGACCACCTCACGGACGGGACAGAGTCGCTAGCAATGGTGTACACAAGCCCGCACCACCACTCCGTAAAAGAAAGGAAGGTGCGGCCCAAGTCCGAAAACATGATCTACGTGAGGACCTAAACAAAAAATCTAGCAAGACCAGGTCTATATTCGAACCTAGGGACCAGGCCCCCGCACGGAACGGCGGCTATCAAGCCAATCACGCCGGTGACGTACCAGTTCGGGGTCAATACCGAACACCACAACCATCGGACATACGCCACGATTTAGCAAGATACAGAGGAGATGCACACCCTTTGTGCTTCACCGATGAGGTGCTGGGTCATGACTTCCCAGAAGGGTTTAAACCCGTTAACATCGAAGCGTACGATGGAACGACGGATCCCGCCGTCTGGATAGAAGACTTTATTCTTCACATACACATTGCTCGAGGAGACGATCTCCACGCCATTAAATACTTACCCCTCAAGTTGAAAGGACCAGCTCGGCGCTGGCTAAATAGCCTCCCAGAGAACTCCATTGGGAGTTGGGAAGAACTGAGGACGCTTTTCGGGCCAATTTTCAAGGGACCTATGTCCGACCCCGGACGCTGACGATTTAAGTCACATTATCCAACAACCCCGGGAGTCAGCCCGCAAGCTTTGGAATCGGTTTCTTACTAAAAAGAACCAAATCGTGCACTGTCCGGACGCCGAAGCCTTAGCGGCATTCAAGCACAGTATCCGGGACGAATGGCTAGCCAGACACCTTGGACAGGAAAAGCCGAGGACAATGGCAGCCCTAACCACACTCATGACTCGCTTTTGCGCGGGTGAGGATAGCTAGTTAGCTCGTAGCAGCACCAGCGACCCTGGAACATCTGAAGTCAGGGATGGCAATGGAAAGCCACGACGCAATAAAAACAAGCGTCGAAACAATCCTGGAAGCCCAGACGATACAGCGGTAAACGTCGGATTCAGTGGCTCCAGACCCGGTCAACGGAAGAAGCCATTTAAAGGCAATAAATATGGTCCATCAAGTTTGGAAAGAATATTAGATAGGCCCTGCCAAATTCATGGCACCCCGGAGAAACCTGCCAACCATACCAACCGCAATTGTTGGGTTTTTAAGCAGGCCGGCAAGCTAAACGCCGAACACAAGGGGAAGGAGCCTCAGAGCGAAGACGAGGATGAACCTCGCCAACCGAATATAGGGAGACATAAGAAATATCCACCAGAGGTCAAAACAGTGAACATGATATATGCACCTCATATCCCAAAGACGGAGCGCAAGTGCGCACTCCGAGACATCTACGCCGCTGAGCCTGTCGCCCCCAAATTCAACCCATGGTCAGCCTGTCCGATCACTTTTGATCGCAGGGATCATCCGACTTGTATTCAGCATGGGGGGTTCAGCTGCCCTAGTGCTCGACCCAATAATAGATGGATACCATCTAACCCGAGTCCTTATGGATGGCGGCAGTAGTCTCAATCTGATATATCAGGACACTGTCCGCAAGATGGGGATCGACCCTTCAAGAATCAAGCCAAGCAGCACGACCTTTAAAGGAGTGATACCGGGGGTTGAAGCCCGCTGCACAGGCTCTTTAACATTGGAAGTTGTATTTGGTTCTCTCGACAACTTTCGGAGCAAAGAACTAATCTTCAACATAGCTCCGTTCCAAAGTGGCTATCACGCACTACTCGGAAGAACGGCCTTCGCCCGCTTTAATGCAGTCCCGCATTATGCCTATTTAAAGCTCAAGATGCCTGGACCACGTGACGTTATCACGGTCAATGGAAATATGGAGCGCTCTCTCCGTAAGGAGGAGGACACTGCAGCCTTAGCAGCCGAAGTCCAAAACGGCATATTCAAGCCGGATAATCTATCAGTAGCGGACACAACTAAACGTGTCCGACAAACGCCTCGGTGCGGCAGCTCAGATGAACCTGAGCAAGATTGACAGCTACGCCCCCGTCGACTGCCCCACAAGGTAATAGCATTCGTGCCTCGAGCACATAATTATGCATTAAAAATTCCTTGGGCGGCGACCGGGGGCACCTGCATATAGTCCATAGTTTGGCTAGACCCTATTCGGACTCTAAAACTTATCTTCTTTAGGTTCATTAAACGAACCAGACTTGTTATGGCCACACCAGATCGATTTCTTCCTTCCCAGGTTTATTTTCTTTTTCTTTTTACAGATGGCCATCATACTCACACCTTCAAGGACACATTACAAAGGAGGAAACGACGCAGACGTGCAGCAGGGACCCGCACTAAGGTTTCTTTATAGATTAAGACCCTGTGTAAACCTTTTTTTCTCTTTCTTGTTATATACCTTATTGGCATGTAAAATGTCCAAAGAAGGTCTTCGGCATTGTCCGTAAGATTACGGTTTGCCGTACTATAGAGGGATATTAATAGAGCAGTTTTTTCGCATTATGTCCAAAGTTTTATTCACTCTTCATGAAATGTTCTCTTCCCGCATCAGATTGTCATATGTGCCTTGTCAATAAGGGTTTATTACCAGGGGCTGTATTCAGCCCTGATATACATTGAAAAGACCGAACACCTATAGGGAGTGTTCGGCGTCCTGGATGCTTGCATTATATGCATCAGTTCTGAATCATGTCTTGGGTGCATAGTTGGGTTGCCCAGCTCATGTGCTTACCCCTAAGTTCCGGATTGTTCGGCTAGGGTGTAAAGGGAGAACTCCTGTGATTGTACTTCTGGCTAGTCTAGTTAAGTACCTCGGTAGAGAAAGCCGAAAACTGACTGTCATGATGTCAAGACCGGTTTTCCAATAAAACATTTATTGAGAAACCGACCTTTTTATCGGACCAGTGTAGAAGAATCCTTCTTACTGGTAGACAAATCCTTGATACAGAATTCCAGAAGCACTAAATATTATACAAGGTTGACCTGAGGATGCTCAACAATTTATTACAAGCACGCCGATATCATACATAAGGGCGGATATGACACAAGGGTATGGTGGCATAACTACTGACTCGTAATAAAAGTGGTGGTGGCTATGTCACAGTGTAGTGGGTGACATGACTCCATTATCTTACAGTTCATCGAGCGTCGGAGTGAGGCTCGATGAATTTATTTGGGTAGCGGAAGCGTATATAATACAAGTGACCAACTCCAGGATCGCAAGAGACTGACTGGGACTCCTCTAGGCGTCGGACTCGTTATCGAACTCTTCATCCATGAGATCGCCTTCATCAACATCTGGCCAAATCAACAAGCCAGGTGAGTACTTTGAATGTACTCGCAAAACATTTCGGACATAAGATACAACAAATGCAAACATGATGCACATGAGCAGACTAGTAATGCGCACTCAGATAATAAATTTGCACATGCTGAATAAAAAAAGGAAGTCAGGCGGTAGTCCTCCCGAAATCCCAAAGAAATAACTGAAGACCGATCGGGTGTGTGAAGCGACGCCTCGAAAGGTAAAATGAATAAACATGCCACAGTCGAGCGTCTGGGCGACACCACATAAAGGGCTTTTATTGAAAAGTAAAAGACAGTACGTGCCACAGTCGGACGTCTGAGCGACATCACATAAAGGGCTTATATCAAAAGTAAACAACGAGAATGCCACAGTCGGACGTCTGAGCGACATGACATAAAGGGCTTATATCAAAAGTAAATAACGAGAATGCCACAGTCGGACGTCTGAGCGACATCACATAAAGGGCTTATATTTAAAGTAAATAACAATAATGCCACAGTTGAACGTCTGAGCGACATCACATAAAGGGCTTATATTGAAAGTAAATAACAATAATGCCACAGTCGGACGTCTGAGCGACATCACATAAAGGGATTATATTGAGAGTAAATAACAATAATGCCACAGTCGGACGTCTGAGCGACATCACATAAAGGGCTTATATAATCATTCAAAACCAAGTAGCTCATGAAGGTAAATCATCTCAAGGAAATACTCTGTACAAAATCAACCGGTTAGTTCATCCAGCGGAATAACATTCGGCCTTATCTCTATGTTTATTCACCACAGACTATCACTGAGACTGACACAGAGACTGACGGACGCTGAGACTAACGGTAATCCTGACATTGACATGACGATCAAAAACCTTGACCTTGGACATGGCTACTCGAATGGTTTTAACTCTGCAGAGTTTGTACTCTTCAACCACAGCTAACGGATTTCAGTAGTCGCAAGGGACTAGTTCCGTTTACGGTATTTTAGCAGAAACACAACTAACCAGTACACACCCATTCCACATCCCGCTGCCAGGAATCACCCTAGGCAACGTTCACGAATAACTTTAAGACGGGGAGGCTACAACCTCGAATAGCATGGGATCAAATTTATATCGCGCACTCTAAGGGGTGCCCCCCTCTCTGTCCCAACCGAAAACACCCATACCCCCTGACCGGATGACGGGCTTTCATCCAGGGCCATGGAACCCTCATCCCGGCCTCTCTATTTGGTGTGTACAAGGAAAGAGGTTTGCAACCGACCAGACCATATTCTTTGCAGAAGACATTTGGCAGCACAACAAAAAGGGGACGAACGGGAACATGACTTGATCCACGTTAACACTGGATTTAAACGGGTGACTGGCATGCTTCAACAATACCAGCTTGCAACCTATCATGTCACCACATGATCAGGTTGGCTCACCATCAACTTTCGAAGCTCACACGTAGCTTGTCTTGCATGTAATATAACACCCACAAAATGCTTATATAAACATGCCATGAGAAAAATACTCAAGCAAACATGCAAAGCACTCATCATATCAAAGGTTCGAACATGCTTGCCTGGTTCAGAGTAGTCGGAGTCTAGCTCGGTGAAGTTTGTGGCTCCGTCACCTCCTTCGGTATCTACGGGTAAAATAAATCGGATACTAACATAAATACCGTGCGTGCATAAAAATTATCCCAAATATTTTTCAAGTAAATATGATAAAAAACTAGACAGAAAAATTATCCCATATAGCAGCATGATCTGTTATCCTCTTTTGGTTAAAAGATGTCACATGTTTGGAGTAAACTGTAATCTTTGCAACTACTGCACAATGGATGCTTGCACTAAATGGCACCTTTTACATGTTAACACTACCCTGCTGGAATGTCAGTTGTGTTTTTATACTATGGGAGACACTACTACTATATCTCATGCTGAGAAAACCTTTGAATCACATTTCTGGTTGATAGGGTATTCTTGGCCCTATGACTCTGCTAAATGGTGCAATACTCTCTCTTAATCAAGATATCTTGCTCTTTATGTGAATCTCACTACCATTCAGGCTTGGGATTGTCACCAGGGGATGGACCCTGATGATCAAACAATAATTCTTCTGGTTTCTAATGAATAGCAACAGAACTTGGAATATCTTAAATTGGAATGTGAGAGGTATTAATTCCTCAGACAAATGGCTGGCTATTAGACAGAAAATAAAGGAAAGTGATGCTGGGATTATATGCTTGCAGGAAACTAAGAGAGAAACCTTTGATTTAACTTACATTCATAAAGTATGCCCTCAAAGATTCAATAAATTTGAATTCCTACCATCTATTGGGGCTTCAGGAGGTATTCTCATTGCTTGGAATGGATCCTTATTTACTGGAGAACTAGTGTTTCAAAACAAGTTCTCCCTATCAATTGAGTTCACATGTAGATCATCTTCTAAAAGTTGGATTCTCACAAACATTTATGGTCCCTGCAATCATGAAGAAAAAATTGAGTTCATTGACTGGTTTGGTAATATACAAATGCCTAATGAAGTAGATTGGATTATCATGGGAGACTTCAACTTCATCAGAACACCTGAAGATAGAAACAGACCTGGAGGGGATGTTAATGAGATGCTTATGTTTAATGAGGCTATTAGTGAACTGGCCTTAATTGAACTCCCTCTCAAGGGCAGATAGTTCAGCTGGAGCAATATGCAGGACAACCCACTCCTAGAAAAACTAGATTGGTTCTTCACCTCTGCTGCTTGGATGACTAGTTACCTAGATACTTTGGCCCTTCCCATGGCCGAACCAATGTCTGACCATCTTCCATGCATGATTAAAATAGGCACAAATATTCCAAAATCAAAGGTGTTCAAATTTGAGGACTATTGGATTAACCACAACTCATTTAAACAGGTGGTTGAAACAGCTTGGAATATCCCAGTGGGTCATACAGACTGTGCAAAGAAGATCAATGCTAAACTCAGAAATGTCAGAAGAGCTCTTAAACTTTGGTCCAAAAACATTGCCTGCTATAAGAAGCAAATTTCAGACCTAAATGACTGTATCTTTCTTTGGGACATGATTGAAGAATACAGAGACCTGTCAGTGTATGAAAATAATTGCAGAACTATGCTCAAGGAATATTTACTAACTGTGCTCAATGATCAGAAGATTTACTGGAAACAGAGAGGTAAAATTAAAGGAGTCAAGTTTGGTGATGAGAACACAAAATTCTTTCACACTACTGCCTCTATTAACCACAGGCACAATAAGATTGCTATGCTATTGAACAAAGACCAAGTGGAAGTAACAGATCATGATGGCAAGGCTGCAATACTATGGGAAGCTTTTAAAATTAGATTGGGACAATCTAATGGACACTCAATGCACTTTGACCTAAGAGACCTTTATGAAAACACTATGGATCCACAACTCTTTAGTGATCTGGAAAAACCTTTCTCCCAAGAAGAAATTGAAGATGTGGTCAAAAAGCTACATGCAGATAAATCACCAGGGCCAGATGGATTCAATAATGAGTTTATCAAAAGCTGTTGGCATATTATTAAGACTGATTTCTTTGAGCTTATTATGGCTTTCCATGCTGAGAATGTTAATCTTGAGAGCATTAATTCCTCTTACATTACTCTAGTGCCAAAAACAGAGGTACCACTCTCACCCAATGACTTCAGGCCTATCTCACTGTTAAATAGTGTCCTGAAAATCATCACAAAATTGCTGGCAAATAGACTACAACAAGTTATCCTACAAATGGTGCATATTAATCAATATGGCTTCCTCAAAGATAGAGTGATCCAGGACTTCCTAGGATGGGCCTATGAATACATTCATCAATGTCATAAATCTAGAGAGCAAACCCTAGTAATCAAATTGGATTTTGAGAAGGCTTTTGATACAATAGAACATGATGCAATTATTGATATATTCAGAGCAAAATGTTTTGGAGAGAAATGGATTTCTTGGATGCAATCTTTGTTCACAACTGCATCCTCTGCTGTATTACTGAATGGTGTACCTGGTAAAAAAATTACATAAAAAGAGGAGTAAGACAAGGAGATCCTTACTCTCCTTTGGTTTTTGTGCTAGCTGTTGATCTATTACAATCCATTCTTAACAAAGCCATGAGGTTAAACATGATCACTGCTCAACTTCAAATCAGATCATGCCCACTTTTCCCAATTGTGCAATATGTAGATGACACTCTGGTGGTTATGCAAGCTGATGCTAGAAAATTGTTCTGCTTGAAGGCACTTCTGAATACTTTTGCCACTGCAACTGGGCTCAAAGTAAATTATGGAAAATCAATCATGGTACCTTTGAACATTGCAGAAGACAGGGTTGATATTTACACTAACACCTTGCAATGTGCTAGAGGTCAGTTCCCCTTTACTTACCTTGGCATGCCATTGGGGATCTTCAAACCAACAGTGGAGCAATGCCTCCCCCTAGTTAACAGGATTGCCAAAAGAGTGGCTGGTATCTCTACATTCATGACACAAGCTGGTAAACTTCTACTGGTCAAATCAGTGATAACCTCATTAGCAGTATTCTTCATGTGCTGTTTGGACATACCTGTTACAATTAAAAACAGATCATCAAATATTTGAGACACTGCCTTTGGAGAGGACCTGATATGGAGGACAAAAGACCTGCTCTGGTAGCATGGCAAATAGTGTGCAGACCCAAAGATCAAGGGGGATTAGGAGTGCTAGACATCTACACACACAACAAAACCTTGCTCATGAAGAACCTTCACAAATTCTTCAACATACATGACATCCCATGGGTCAATCTTATCTGGGAATCATACTATAGTGATGGGAGATTGCCAGGGGGCAGTTTGATAGGATCATTCTGGTGGAAATCCAACTTAGCTCTCATTGATCAATACAAAGCTATTGCTAGATGTAATGTGGGAAATGGAGTCAGTGTTTTTTTCTGGGCTGACTTATGGAGCCAAGCAATACTTAAGCACCAATTCCCTCACTTATTCTCTTTTGACAGAAACCCTCAACTAAATGTACAACAAGTATTGCAGACTGAGTACTTATAGGACCTATTTTTTCTCCCTCTGACAACTAAAGCATATGAGGAATTCCTACAGATGGAAGACATTTGCATTTCCATGAGACAATCAGAATACTTAGACACATTTGACACTTGGAGCTACATTTGGGGGAATGAACACTATTCCTCCATCAAAGCATATAAAGTTCTAATTGGATACAAGCAGACACCTCCACACTTCAATTGGATCTGGCAGAGTTCATGCCAGCCAAAACATAAAGTGTTCTTCTGGCAACTTCTACATGATAGAGTCAACACAAGAAATTTACTTAGAAGAAAGAATTTTGTGCTAGAGGATTATAACTGTGCGGTTGGTGGATGCCAGCAAGAAGAAACTCTTCATCACCTCTTTTGGGGCTGCCAATTTGTTCAACAATGCTGGGATTTTATCTGTCCAACAAGAACACCAAACTTGTGTGTGTTAGAAGCGTTCCAAGACCTTAAGGACAAACTGAGATACCCTTTCTACATGGAAATCATAATCCTTGGAGCATGGGCCATATGGATAACCAGAAACAATAAGGTTTTTGAAAACATCCCACCTTCTTTCCAAGGGTGGAAGTTCATTTTCTTGGAAGAGTTAAAGCTTCTCAAGTTCAGAATGAAGAAGAAGCATGATAGACAATTTTCTGTTTTGCTTCAAAGCCTCTTGTAAAGCCTTTTTTCTTTCTTCCTTTCTTTTCTCTACTTCTTTATTTAGTCTCTTTATTAGTTTTCTAGTCTCTTTATTAGTTCTTTAGGCTTACCTCAAGCCTTCCCAGATTCACTCTGTATTTTGACATTTTAATAATTAAAAATTGCAGTGGGGTTTTACCCTACTGTTTATAGTCAAAAAAAGAATCAACTCAAAATCATCTTTTGTTTAAAACTTATTAAGGTTTTTGCCCAGGGACTTGTCTGTAATGAAATGGAAAGTTTCCAGGGGTTTGTTTATAAAAACAGAAAACGTTTCAGTAAGAAATACGCCAACTCAAAGGGAAAGCGTACTTTGCCCGAAGGCGTTTTCTAGGAAAACGGTTTGAATAGAAAAGAGAGGCTGACGAGGGGGTCCCACCCATCAGGTTTGAATATTCGAAGAGGAAAACAGAGTGCGCCGACGTCCGAGGACCACGGTGGTCGCCGGCGCCGATCCACGGCGAGGTAGGGGGAGGGGATGGTACCTACGAACTCACGGTGCTCTTCCGCGTCTGTGGGTGGTGGAGTTGGACGTCGGCGAGCACCACGTCGACGTCGGCCTTTACTCCGGCAGACATGGGTTCGGGCGGTGCTGGATCTCACCGGGGAGGGCTGCAGAGGCCAAATTGAAGCGCGGGTTAGGTGTTTGGGTGCACTAGGAGGCCACTGGCACGAATTGGGAGGCGGAGGTGCTCTCACCAGAGAGAGACTTGCCGGAGCCCGAAGCGGATCGGGGCGGCCGGAGCTGGGGAAGAAGGACTCCTCGAGGTCCTTCTAGTGGCTGGGCGTGGTCTGGTGAGGTGGAGGAGAGGCGTCGGGTCGAATGCGAGCTCGGGATTGCTATTTATAGCCGGCCCGAGGCGGTTGTCGCAAACGGGATAACTCCGGCGGGTGATTACGACGAGGCCGTGGCCGAACAGGCGGTTTCAGAGACTGGGCATCAACGTGATGGTCTACTGGTTCCATCCAGAGGCTAAACGTGGCAAAACTTTGGCGGTACTCCACGTTCTCCACGGAACGGCTTCACGGGCACAACGGCGGCAGAGAGCGCGTGCTGCGCCTCTCAGGCCACGGCGATGGTGCTGCAGCGTGCATAGGGGAGGGGGCAGCCACGCGGAGACCTCTGGTGGTTTGGGGGGTTCCGAACAGCGCCGTTCTGTAGGGCTGGCCCGTGTTGGCCGCCATGGGTGGCTCTGCCACCGCGGAAGACGCCGGAGCTGGCGAGCCACGTCGCCAACGATGCTCGCAACCGGCCAAGCAACTGTGCGGCGCTCTGGATAAAGAGGGGAAGCAGTGAGCAAGGCGCCAACGCGGGCACTGGCGAGATTGACACGGCGGTCTGACGGAAACGACACTGTCGACTGAACCCCAACACTGAACTCTGAACTTTACTGAATTTGAACAGCAACAGTGCATGACAACTGTTCGATGAAATGATTCAGGCACATGGAAATTTTTTCTTGAGCTGATCTTTGGAGAGGTGGTCTCTTGATGCATCTAGAGGCTCCCTGAATTTCCACAGATTTTTAGGAAGAGAAAAAGAATGAGTTTCACCAAAAATGTCAAATCTGGTCCAAACTTGCAGCAAGAAAATTTTGAAAATTTTGAACTATGGACCAGCAGATCTTGAAGGATCTAGGTTGAGGGTAGTAAGGACTAGTCAGGGGAGCTTATTTGGAATCAAAACTGAAAGTAAAACCAATAGTTCCTTTGTAAATCACTAAGGTCCAAATTAAAAGACAGAAAATGTTTTGAGGGTAAAATAAATAGGAATAAAATTTAAAGGAGGTTGAAGCCTGCTGGAATTTGATGTTAGACTTGACCCAAAGTAGGGAGGTGGGTTTTGACAGAAATTTTTCAACATAGGTCATGGCAAAAGAGAAATTTTTGAATGGGGAAGGATAAGCCCATAATTTTATAGGAATGCTTTTTAGTAAAAAGAAATTGTCAAAACCTTTCAAAAATTATTTGTGTTGAGCCAACACAAGGTGAAAACTCTCAAGACCAAAGATCAAGGTTGAGAAGGACACAAAAATCTTTTATCCTAAAAGATTTGAGAAGGAGGGGTTTTAAGAAAAAATTAAATAATCTCCTTCCAAGAGAATAAAGAATTTGATGAAAACCAATCCACTATTTTTGGAGTGTTACAACACCTACCCCCTTAGGAAAAATCTCGTCCCCGAGATTTCAGTTGATCCTCAAATTGGTGTGGGTACTCTGTCCGAAGAAAATCCTCTCTTTCCCATGTTGCTTCATCCTCGGTGTGATTGCTCCACTGAACCTTGAGAAACTTAATTGTCTTCTGACTGGTCCTTCTTTCAGATTCCTCCAATATTTTTATTGGGCATTCCCTGTAGGTGAGTGATACGTCCAAAACGTATCTATAATTTCTGCTTGCTCCATGCCTCTTTTGTGTGATATTGCTATGATATTTATGCACTTCCATACACTTTTGAACATATTTGGACTAACCTATTAACTCAGTGCACCCCAGTGCCAGTTTCTGTTTTCTGCTGTTTTTGTATTTCAGGTTTTCCCATTACTTAAATTGCCAGAAAAATTCCGGGAAAAATATATAAAAAATCAGCACTCCAGCAGCTTCCATGCGGCAGAAGTAGGGCCAGAGGGGGCCAGAAGGGCTCCAGGTGCCCTGAGGGGGCGGCCCCCCTCCTGGCCGCGCCGGGGGGGGCGCCTGGGCCCTCCTTACCTCCTCTGGTGACCCCCTTTGGAATATATTTACACCGCATCCCGAAACCCTCGAGGACGGAACCCTTTTTCGCAATCTCATCTCTGTTCCGCCGTCGCCGCGCTTCCAAGATCGGGAGCACCAGGAGAACTCTTCCCGGCACCCTGCCGGAGGGGAGAACCACCACCGGGAGCTTCTCCACCACCATGGACGCTTCCCGGGTGAGTTGTGAGTAGTCCCCCTTGGACCATGGTTCCATGACCAGTAGCTATGTGATGTTCTTCTCCCCTCTTTGTTCTTCATCGATTAGACCTCGTGAGCTGCCCTACATGATCGAGGCACATATGTAATCCTTATGCTGTTGCTATGCTGAGTTTGCTGGGATCCGATGGATTATGAGATTATGTTCAGATTGTGTGTGAGTTATATATTTGATTCACCTCTTTTATATTTATGTTCTTGAGTAATTCTTGCATGTTCTCCGTTGCTATTTATTGCTTTGGCCAAGTAGTAGGTAGTAACTCCAAGAGGGAACGTTATGCTTGATTGTGGGTTCATGCCCCTCGATGACTAGCTTGAGTGACAGAAACATGAGTCTAGGGGATGTGCTGTTGCCACAAGGGGGAAAACAACGGTGCTTGTACTTGCGGGTGCAAGGATTGTTTACTTTACGCAAAGTTCTTTTAATGCAGTTGTCTGTTGCTTTGAGTTTTCACTATGGGTGGGACTCGCAACTTAATACCAGCGAGATGTTCTAGATAGATATCTCAAGGTGGATGATTAGTAGTAGATGCAGATGGATTTTGGTCTACTTGCCTTGGCGTACCGCCCATGCTTTTGAGCCTCTACCTTTCTTATAGCATAGTTAGCATTGGTTTGCGCACATAATCCGGTCAATTGCCCAGCTGTAATTCGTTTACCTCGCTTAGCTGTTTTATCGTCTTTTGGGAGAGAGACATCACTAGTGAACATCATGGGATCCCGGTCCATATTACCATCACTGATCACACCCGTTATTTACTTCATGTTCTTATTTACTAGTTTTAGTCATACCTATCACTATTATCTCTTGCGTTTGATCCTTTGTAAACGACAAGGCCGGAGGGATTGACAACCTCTCTGTACTCGTTGGGAGCAAAGTTATTTGTATCTGTGTGCCGGGCCTGTCAAGCGAAAGTCTCTGGCGCTATTGACACCTTTTTGTTGACCCTTGGGGTCTCACGGGATTCGATCCTTGGTATCTTTGCCAAGGGAAAACTACCGCTACGCTACATCTCAAACCTTCCACTTGGGGTAACCAACGAGGGGCGAGAAGCCATCAAGCAAAGTTTTCTGGCGCCGTTGCCGGGGACTCCACTCTTCAAGATAGGGGAGTTGCACGCTATCTTTTATCTTTGCTTTTTAGTCTTGTTAGTTTACCTTTCAGTTTTTGCTTTAGTGTCCTTTATCAAAAATCACAAAAATAGTTATCTTGCTTGATGCTGCTATGGGTTCCACCGAGAACACCAAGTTGTGTGACTTCACTAGTCATAACAACGATGACTTTATCTGCACGCCTATTACTACACCTGCTACTTCAGCACCTTCTTATGAAATTAAACCTGCTTTACTGAACCTAGTTATGAAAGATCAATTCTCCGGTGCTGGAGATGATGCTGCTTTGCACTTAAATAATTTTGTTGAACTCTGTGATATGCAAAAGTACCGAGAAGTAGATGGTGAAATTGTTAAGCTTAAGCTTTTTCCTTTCTCCTTGAGAGGAGGAGCTAAAATTTGGTTTCAATCTTTGCCTAGGAATAGCATAGATTCTTGGGACAAGTGCAAGGATGCCTTTATTGGGAAGTACTATCCACCTGCTAAAATTATCCAACTAAGGAGTAACATAATGAATTTTAAACAATTGGATAATGAACACGTTGCCCATGCTTGGGAATGCATGAAATCTCTTGTCAAGAACAGCCCTACTCATGGTTTGACTACTTGGATGGTTATCCAAACTTTTTATGCATGCTTGAACTTTACCTCGCGGAACTTGTTAGATTCGGCCGCGGGAGGAACCTTTATGTCAACTACACTTGGTGCTGCCACGAAGCTTCTCGATGAGATGATGACCAATTATTCCCAATGGCACACCGAACGCGCTCCAACAGGTAGGAAGGTAAACTCTGTCGAGGAGATTTCCTCCCTAAATGAAAAGGTTGACTTGATCGTGTCTCTACTTTCCAAGCAATCTTCTATTGATCCTCGTGATTTTCCTTTAAATTCTTTGATTGCTCAAGATCAAGTAGATGTGAACTTTATCTCTAGAAACAATTTCAATAACAATGCTTATAGGAGTAATTTTGGTAGCAACCCTAGACCGTTCCCCTCTAATTCCTATGGGAACAACAATGCTTATCCTAACACCAAGAACTCCACTTCTGAACTAGAGATTATGCTTAAAGACTTCATCACTACCCAAAAAGCCTTCAATAAGAATGTAGAAGAAAAACTAGCCAAACTAGATAATCTCTCTTCGAAGGTAGACAATTTAGCCCATGAGGTAGAGTTGCTTAAAATTAGAACTTCCCCTCTTGAGGAGAGGAAGACCACTCCTATGAATGCTATTCAAGTGCAAATTAATGGAAACATTAGGATGTTGGCTAAACTTAAAGAGAGATGGGCTAGATAAAAGGAGGAAGAAGATAGAATTAAGAGCCTCCCTACCCACCACACTGTTGCTACTATCCAAGTTGTTGAGGATATCCAAACTCTTAGCACCCAATGCACTCCTGGTCCCATTGGACCTATTAATGGTGATGCTATGACCTTAACCGTAGAAACTCCTATGGCCATAGAAGCTACCAAACAAGTGAGCCTAAAGGACACCACTACCACTTTACTTGATAGTAGTGACCTTGATTTTGATAATTGCACCCTTTCTGAAGTTATTGATTTTCTTCACAAGATGTCTAGAGATCCCCACACTAGCACGCTTAATCTTGCCTTCACAGAGCATATCACTAATGCTCTCATCAAAGCTAGGGAGGAGAAACTTAGGGTAGAAGCCTCCATACCTAGAAAGCTAGAAGATGGTTGGGATCCTATGATTGAAATTAAGTTGAATAACTTCTCTTGCTATGATTTATGTGATGTTGGAGCTAGTACCTCCGTTATGCCCAAAAGAATATATGATATGCTTAAATTGAAACCTTTTGATTCTTGTTCTTTTGGTGTTCGTCTTGTTGATTCTTCCATAAAGAAACCCTTGGGGAGGATCGACGATGTTCTTATCATTGTCAATGACAATTATGTTCCCGTTGATTTTACTATTATGGATATAGAATGTGAACCTTCTTGTCCAATTATTTTGGGACATCCTTTTCTTCGCACCGTTGGTGCTGTCATTAACATGAAAGAGGGGAATATAAAACTCCAATTTCCTCTCAAGAAAGGGATGGAACACTTCCCTAGAAAGAAGATTAAGTTACCTTTTGAGTCCGTTATACGGGCTAGCTATTCTTTTACTCTTGATAAAACTTGATCTCTTTGCATTATGCCTAGCTTAAAGGCATAAAAGAAAGCGCTTTTGGGAGGCAGCCCACAATGAATAAAGTTTTATTTTGCTTTTGTTGTGTCTTTATGTTTGTTACTACAGTAGCATCATCATTGTATCTTTACTTTTCAGCTTTGTGCCAAGTTTAGCCTCTGATTGCAAGAAAGTTCAAAAGTTGTGACGTGCTGTCCAGGAAACAGATTCTGTCCTTGGACAGAAAAATTCGTATAAAATCATCAGATCATCTTTTTGGTCTGAATATTTTCGACAGCGTGCTCTACACAATTGGCTTTCGGGCGTCTGTTCTGAGTTTTTTGATTTGAGTTGCAGAAGTGCCCCGAAAAAATTATTTACTACCTGCTGGTCTGTTTTTCACAGATTCTGTCCTGTTTTGCCTTTTCTTCGTTTTGCAAACCTTGAGCTTGCTTTTTCTTTGCAAAAACCTTTTGGCAATCTTGAGAAACAGTAGATCTTCAAGATTATCTTTATTTCCAGCAAGGAAAAAATATTTTATTATGGGTACTAACCTCGCTAATCAGATTATGATGAGTTATGTATGAAGGGAGTTTTCAAGTGTGCGAGGGAAGATGATAAAACAATTCAGGAGGGTCAAACGCTCAAGCTTGGGGATGCCCCCGTGCACCCCCAAGAAATATTCAAGAAGACTCAAGCGTCTAAGCTTGGGGATGCCCCCGTGCATCCCCTTCTCCATCAACAATTATCAGTTCGTCTTTCGTTCCACTATATTTTAATCACTTCATGCGTTATGTGCTATGCTTGGAGCGTCTTGCTTTTAGTTTCCTTTTTAGTTTTCTTTAGCTTTGCTTGCTGTTCATAACGAGTTAGAACCCAGCTTTCTTTGTGTGGGAGAGAAACACGCTCCACTTCAACCTAGAACACAACATAGGATTTTCATGCTTATCTCTGTTGTGTGTGTTCTTTGTCTTTCCATAGCTACTGTCATGTTTAGCTCTTAGTTTTCACGCTTTTCTTTTTAAAGAGCTTTTGTTTAGTTGGTTGCTTCTGGAACTCTCTTGAGTTATCATGCTTATCTTGTTAAGAGAGTTGGCTTCTATGGCACTGGTTGATATGTCTATGATAAAAATGCTATGTGCATAATGGTGCTTAGTAGTTCATGTTTTCTTATGGTTAGTCTCAAATAGCTGGGGGTTCTTAATGTGTTATTGAAGTACCAGCATGATTTGTTTGCCTATGATGTGGTATGGTTTAGTGATATCTTCCTCCAAGAATTTATTTTGATTGACTTGGCATATGCTCACGCATATTTAAGACTGTAAATAAAGTCTATCAAGCCTTGATGATCTTTAATTTCTGAGTAGCGATATAACTTCCATGCCCGATTCAATGTTGCTTTGTCGCTCTGCATGATTATGGCCGTCATTGCTCTCTTAGTTGGTCGCTCCCAGTCTTTTGCTAGCCTTCACCTATACTAAGCGGACTGACTGCTTGTGCATCCAAAATCCTTGAAACCAGTTATGCCATATGAGTCCACCATACCTTCCTATACATGGTATTTACTTGCCATTCCTAACGAAGACTTTCTTGTACCATCTCGAAATTATTCAAAAGCATTTCTCTTGTGTGCCTCTGTTTTAGCTCATGAGGAAGTAGTAGTTAATTCATGATCTTTTTAAGTTGGACAAGTTTTACCCCGGGATTGCATGTCTAATCTGCAAACCCCTAATACGAGAAGGAACTGGCATGAGTGCGCCCGGCTCATAAAAAAAATAGAACAAACAAACCCTCCTTCACGCTTTGTTCATGAGAAATGAGAAAACTTTTTGGCAGTGATAAACAAAGGAGATTAAGGGGATGTGATCGTCCCCGTGCGGGAGCCGTTCCTCGAAACTTGTCCAGCTCGAGAAGTAATTGAGTTATCTACTAGCATTAGTTGACGAAATATGCATCTCCCAAAAATCATTTTTACCTCTGTTTTTAAAAACCAAGAGCTCTGGTACATGTTTAGTCTTTGCTTCCAACCACGGGTTTTCAACCTTGCCATCAAAATCCACGGTTCGAGAGTCTCCACCTTCTTTCTTCAAAGCACCAACTATTGAGAGCATGATTGTCATTCTGAGTGTAATGTGCATTGTCCCAAAGTACCATTGTCTTCCGCATGATTATGATATCGTTTATTCTGAAATCATTGTATCTAGTCGTCACTTAAACTTTGGAGGTGCTCCTGCATTTATGTTTTGCTTCACTAAAGGGGGCAAGCGAGGTATCACTTTGTCATGTTTGCACACCATGCTCACTACAAATCTATTGGGTGTTTCAGTATCATATTGTAAAACTTTCAGTTCTTTGTGATATTCTCATGAGGCAACTTAATTACTAAAGATTCATTATCCCAGTAAGCATTTGTCATGTGACTGTGAAAAGTTCTTATATGGTTAATAGCATATCACCACAGAAATTATGCTTGTTATCATTTACCTACTCGAGGACGAGCAGGAATTAAGCTTGGGGATGTTGATACGTCCAAAACGTATCTATAATTTCTGCTTGCTCCATGCCTCTTTTGTGTGATATTGCTATGATATTTATGCACTTCCATACACTTTTGAACATATTTGGACTAACCTATTAACTCAGTGCACCCCAGTGCCAGTTTCTGTTTTCTGCTATTTTTGTATTTCAGGTTTTCCCATTACTTAAATTGCCAGAAAAATTCTGGGAAAAATATATCAAAAATCAGCGCTCCAGAAGCTTCCATGCGGCAGAAGTAGGGCCAGAGGGGGGCCAGAGGGGCTCCAGGCGCCCTGAGGGGGCGGCCCCCCTCCTGGCCGCGCCGGGGGGGCGCCTGGGCCCCCCTTACCTCCTCTGGTGACCCCCTTTGGCATATATTTACACCGCGTCCCGAAACCCTCGAGGACGGAACCCTTTTTCGCGATCTCATCTCTGTTCCACCGCCGCCGCGCTTCCAAGATCGGGAGCACCAGGAGAACTCTTCCCGGCACCCTGCCGGAGGGGAGAACCACCACCGGGAGCTTCTCCACCACCATGGACGCTTCCCGGATGAGTTGTGAGTAGTCCCCCTTGGACCATGGGTCCATGACCAGTAGCTATGTGATGTTCTCCTCCCCTCTTTGTTCTTCATCGATTAGACCTCGTGAGCTGCCCTACATGATCGAGGCACATATGTAATCCTTATGCTGTTGCAATGCTGAGTTTGCTGGGATCCGATGGATTATGAGATTATGTTCAGATTGTGTGTGAGTAATATATTTGATTCACCTCTTTTATATTTATGTTCTTGAGTAATTCTTGCATGTTCTCCGTTGCTGTTTATTGCTTTGGCCAAGTAGTAGGTAGTAACTCCAAGAGGGAACGTTATGCTTGATTGTGGGTTCATGCCCCTCGATGACTAGCTTGAGTGACAGAAACATGAGTCTACGGGATGTGATGTTGCCACAAGGGGGAAAACAACGGTGCTTGTACTTGCGGGTGCAAGGATTGTTTACTTTACGCAAAGTTCTTTTAATGCAGTTGTCTGTTGCTTTGAGTTTACACTATGGGTGGGACTCGCAACTTAATACCAGCGAGATGTTCTGGATAGATATCTCAAGGTGGATGATTAGTAGTAGATGCAGATGGATTTCGGTCTACTTGCCTTGGCGTACCGCCCATGCTTTTGAGCCTCTACCTTTCTTATAGCATAGTTAGCATTGGTTTGCGCACATAATCCTGTCAATTGCCCAGCTGTAATTTGTTTACCTCGCTTAGCTGTTTTATCGTCTTTTGGGAGAGAGACATCACTAGTGAACATCATGGGATCCCGGTCCATATTACCATCACTGATCACACCCGTTATTTACTTCCTGTTCTTATTTACTAGTTGCAGTCATACCTATCACTATTATCTCTTGCGTTTGATCCTTTGTAAACGACAAGGCCGGAGGGATTGACAACCTCTCTGTACTCGTTGGGAGCAAAGTTATTTGTATCTCTGTGCAGGTCCTGTCAAGCGAAAGTCTTTGGCGCTATTGACACCTTCTTGTTGACCCTTGGAGTCTCACGGGATTCGATCCTTGGTATCTTTGCCAAGGGAAAACTACCGCTACGCTACATCTCAAACCTTCCACTTGGGGTAACCAACGAGGGGCGAGAAGCCATCAGTGAGGTCTGGTTGCACATCAACGCTTTCATGAGATACATGCTTCTCTGGGTTGCTTACACATTTTCTCAACTGTGAGACGTGGAACACGTCGTGGACGTCTGACAGCTCCTTGGGTAGGTCTAGCTGGTAGGCTACTGTGCCTCTTCGTGCAACTACACGAAAGGGTCCAATAAATCATGGTGCTAGCTTTCCATTGACTTTGAATCGTTACAGACCCCTCATAGGAGATACATGTAGATACATATTTTCACCAGGTTCAAAGCTGACTTCACGATGTTTTTGATCGTAATAACTCTTTTGTCGGCTCTGGGCTGTCTTGAGTCATTCCCTGATCAGTCTAACCTTCTCCTCAGCTTCCTTGAGCATGTCTGGGCCGAAGATACGACTGTCTCCTGTTTCTGACCAATTTAATGGGGTACGGCATCTTCGCCCGTACAAGGCTTCAAAGGGTGCCATTTGTAGACTGGCTTGGTAACTGTTGTTGTATGTGAACTCGGTATACGGCAAGCTTTCTTCCCATCTGGTTCCATAGGTGAGAACACATGCCCTCAGCATGTCTTCTAGGATTTGGTTCACACGTTCAGTTTGCCCTCCAGTCTGGGGGTGGTATGTTGTACTGAATACTAGAGCCTGCTGTAAATGATCCCAAAATTTAGAAACGAATTGAGTGCCTCTGCCGGATATTATAGTTTTTGGAACTCCATGCAGGCAAACTATACAGGAGAGATAAAGTTTGGCAAGCTTCTGAGTGGTGTGGGTTGTCTTTACTGGGATGAAATGTGCCACCTTAGTTAATCTATCTGTGATGACCCATATGGCATCATTTCCGTGTTGTGACCGAGGTAGTCCGACAATAAAATCCATTCCAATTTCGTCCCATTTCCACTCAGGTATCTTGTTTGACTGTAATAGTCTGATGGTTTTTGGTGCTCGGCTTTAATGCGCTGACATGAATCACAACACGCAATGAATGTGGCTATATCCCTCTTCATACCGTGCCACCAAAAAAATTCATGGATGTCCTTGTACATTTTGGTCCCTCCAGGGTGAATTGAATATGGAGCGGTGTGGCCTTCTGCTAGAATTTGCTTTTTCAGGTCCTCTATATTGGGTACACAAATCCTGTCCCCGAACCATAATATTCCCTCATCGTCGATGACGAATTCTGAGGCCTTGCCCAGACTCACTTTTCTTTTTATGCCTTCGATGCTGGGGTGTCCATGTTGAGCCTTCTTAATCTGTTGCATTAGGGTGGGCTGTATTTCCAAATTTGACACATTGCCTTCGGTGACCATCACCAAGTTGAGTTTGGCGAACTCCTGCTGAAACTCAGGTCTCAAGTTTTGTAGACTGTCGTTGTCCGAGCTGGGGTTTCGACTAAGAGCATCTGCCACTACATTCGCCTTTCCTGGATGGTAGTGAATGCCAACATCATAATCTTTCACTAATTCCAACCAGCGCCGTTATCGTAAATTGAGGCTTTTATGGTCTGTATATATTTCACAACGAATTCCAAGCAAAAAGTGCCTCCACTCCTTGAGTGCATGAATTACTGCTGCCAATTCTAAGTCATGAGTAGGATAATTTTCTTCATGCTTTCGTAGTTGCCTGGAGGCGTATGCGACTACCTTGCCTTCTTGCATTAGTACGCATCTGAGTCCCTTTCGGGATGCGTCACAATATACTTCAAAACTTTTGTGTATGTCTGGTACAACAAATACTGGTGTTGTTGTTAATTTCCTTTTGAGTTCTTGGAAGCTTTTCTCACAAGCTTCAGTCCACACAAATTTCTTATCCTTCTTGAGTAACTGTGTCATTGGTTTTGCTATCGTGGAGAACCCCTCAATAAACCTTCGGTAATATCCAGCCATTCCCAGGAAACTTCGTACATCTGTTACGTTGGCTGGTGGTTTCCAGCCATGTACGGCCTTGACTTTTTCTGGGTCCACAGCAACTCCTTCTTGTGTCAATACGTGGCCTAGAAAACCAACCTGTCTTAACCAAAATTCACATTTGCTGAATTTGGCGTATAGTTGATGTTTCCTTAATTCTCCCAGTACAATTCGGAGATGTTCAGCATGTTCTTCTGGAGTCTTAGAGTATACCTGGATATCATCAATGAACACCACAACAAATTTGTCCATAAATTTCATAAAGACTTTGTTCATGAGGTGGACAAAATATGCGGGGGCGTTGGTTAGTCCAAACGGCATTACTGTAAATTCATATAATCTGTATCTGGAGGTGAATGTTGTCTTAGGGATATCTTATGTCCGTACCTTTAATTGATGATACCCCGACCTTAAATCAATTTTAGAGAAAACCTTGTCTTGAGCGAGCTGGTCAAATAAATCATTTATCCGTGGCATCGGGTATTTGTTTTTGATGGTGACCATGTTGAGTGCTCGATAGTCTATACATAATCTCAGTGTCCCATCCTTTTTCTTGGCAAATAATACTGGTGAGCCCCAAGGTGAGGAACTGGCCCGTATAAATCCTTTGTCCAGCAATTCTTTTATTTGCTTCTTTAATTCTACCAACTCGGAGGGTGCCATTCTATATGGTTTCTTGTAAATGTGGGTGGTTCCAGGTGCTAGCTCAATTATGAACTCTATCTCCCGGTCTGGTGGCATGCCTGGCAGTTCTTCGGGAAATATGTCCGGGAACTCACACACTACTGGAACTTTGCTTAACTCTGAAGTGTCCACCTTGTTCAATCTTGGTTGCTGTGATACTGGTCTTTCTTGAGCTGCAACTTTTATCGTCTTCCCGTGATGGTGAGTAAGAATTACAGTCCGATTGAAGCAGTCGATAAATCCCTTGTTGGTGGTTAACCAGTCCATTCCTAGGATAACATCCAGTCCCTTATTTTCCAATACAATGAGGTTTTCCTGAAACTTTAGTCCTTCAATTTCAATAATCACACCTTGGCAGTATCTCTGAGTGATTTGCTTAATCCCGGGGGACTTGATGGTCATTGATTTTCCCAAGGGAAGCATCGAAAAATCATGTTGCAAAGCAAAGTTCGTTGAAATGAACGAATGAGAAGCTCCAGAATCAAACAAAACCGTGGCAGGTATTGTGTTGACAGGGAACGTACCGAGTATGATATCCGGGGCATCCTGTGCTTCCTCCTTGGTTACATGGTTCAAGTGACCTCTCTTGTGGTTGTTATTAGGGTTGAAGTTGTTACGCTTGGGTGCTGAATTGTTTCCACTGGTGTTCGGCTTGGGGGCCGAGTTTCTTGGTTTTGGGCACTGTTTGGCATAGTGTCCCTCTTCCCCACAAGCGTAGCAAGTAACACCTGGGCGATATGTAATATCCTTGTCCCTTGCATGAAAATTTTTGTCTGGGCGTGGGTCATTGGTCATGGATTTGTTCGCTCCATTTTTCTGAAAATCAGTCTTGTTCCGGTTGTTGCGAAAATGTGTAGTCTTGTCCCTTTTGCGCTTGCGAATATCCTCCAAGCTGCGGCGCTCATTTTCAAAGGTAATAGCTTTGTCCACAAGTGTTTTGAAATCCCGAAAGGTGTGTACGACTAGCTGGCATTTAAGCGCTGGTGCCAGACCGTCCAGGAATTTTTCCATCTTTTTATTTTCAGTCATACGCTCTTCGTTGGCATAACGAGATAATTGAGTAAACTGACTATTGTACTCGGTCACTGTCAGGCTTCTCTGCTTGAGGTCATCAAATTTCCTTTTCTTGATCTTCATAATGCTTCTAGGAATATGCGCCCCACGAAAACCTTCTTTAAATTCTTCACTGGTGATATTATTTTCATTGGGTGCATGTGTAGAAAATTTTCCCACCATGATGCAGCTGCTCCAGTGAGGTAGTGTGGTGCATAAAGTACCTTTTCACGGTCCAAACATTGTGCAATAATTAATTTCCTTATAATGTCTCGAAGCCAATCATCGGCCTCAAGAGGTCTGTCGGTGTGAGAGAATGTTGGCGGATGTGTCTTCTATAGTTCGGACAATTTTGAATGCTGCTAATATGGTTCACGGTGATTTCCCATATTGATAACATGGTTCATCATTTCTTGGTGTTGCTGCTGGCTTTGCTCATAATGGCGGCATACTTGAGAAAATGTTGTTTCACTGCCTTGCTGACTTGACTGCCCCTGCGTGAAATTGTTACTTGTCTGGGTACCATAATTTTCTTCTGGCGGACTTGGCATGGAACGAGTCCAGGGACGAGTCATTTTCCACTCTGGGGTACTTTTGCAGAACTCATGAGAAAAACTGAGTGGCAAAAATAAATAAATAGATTTGCAAATGCGGTAAAATTTAAGAACTCCAAAGATTTTTTTTCAAGAAAATACTTGATTGTGCATGGAGAAGGACCGCTCAGTACATATCTTACATGCAAGTCGTAATTATACAATACATCACTCAGGATGTGCGTACACATTCCTGACATGTTATTTAGGCTAGTGCACTTCTCCGAGTTCCTACATGATGCGCACACAAACTACTTCTCACCAACCTATATACATATAAACATATTATACAAGCGGACACATCGCGCGGTGGCTAGGCGCACTTAGTCGGAGATGGTGAAGACTTCCCTCGGCCTGCCGAGGGTAAGACCCAGTGGTGATGGAGACTCAACCTCCTCCTCACTGATAGGCTCCAGGCGCGAAGTACTGGGTTGAGGAGTTGGTGCGGGCACAGCAGGTGGTGCAGCTCTCATTGGAGTAGGAGCAATGATTTGGTCAAACTCCTCAGTGGTAGGAAGGCGGCGAGCGGTGGCTAAGATGGCAGGTGCATAAGATGCTGAGGACGAGACGTAAGTCAGTGGTGGTGATGTATGGAGGAGCTCCCTCCTGTTGGCGGAACAGCTCTGAACTAAGTCCATACGAGCAGCCACGAAGTCATCCACAAGGTTATCAAAAGCTGCCTCAAGAGCCTTGAGGTACTCAACCAACATTTCAATAGCCTCATCTCGCTCTCCCCTTGCGCAAGCGAACGCATAGACGGTAGCGGTAGCGACGAGTCTTCATCGAAGGAAGAGCATCCCGGAGACACGCTATCACCTCACGGGCAGCCATCTACATGGCATGCCTCTCCGTAGGCATGGCCCTGCCCACAAATCGGAAGCTGCGTGACTCAGAGCGCCCTCCCTTGAATTGCACCGCGGCCTGGTGCATCGACACGCTGTCGCTGATCTTGTGCTGGTAGACTGTGAACTCTGGACGAGTCGATGGCCCGATCGCGACCTTGGTGATGGAAACGAGGAGCTTGATAAACCCCTCAGGTATATTGGCGAACACATGTGACTCATAGTCGCTGCCCGCCATCTACAAAAGTAGACAAAAATTCCGAATAGTCAAATCATAAATTTATAATGACCAATAGAAAATTGCTACAAATGCAAGATGCTAAAATAGCACTCAATACGCTAATAACCGATTAGCGATCGCACCTAGTGGCTTCCTACAGTCAGCTTGGCTCTGATACCAAGGTCGTCAGGACCGGTTTTCCAATAAAAAATTTATTGACAAACCAACCTTTTTATTGGACCAATGTAGAAGAATCCTTCTTACTGGTAGACAAATCCTTGATACAGAATTCCAGAAGCACTAAATATTATACAAGGTTGAGCTGAGGATGCTCAACAATTTATTACAAGCACGCTGATATCATACATAAAGGCGGATATGACACAAGGGTATGGTGGCATAACTACTGGCTCGTAATAAAAGTGGTGGTGGATATGTCACGGTGTAGTGGGTGACATGACTCCATTATCTTACAGTTCATCGAGCGTCGGAGTGAGGCTCGATGAATTTATTTGGGTAGCGGAAGCGTATATAATACAAGTGACCAACTCCGGGATCGCAAGAGACTGACTGGGACTCCTCTAGGAGTCGGACTCGCTATCGAACTCTTCATCCATGAGATCGCCTTCGTCAATATCTGGCCAAATCAACAAGCCAGGTGAGTACTTTGAATGTACTCGCAAGACAGTTCGGACATAAGATATAACAAATGCAAACATGATGCACATGAGCAGACTAGTAATGCGCACTCAGATAATAAATTTGCACATGCTGAATAAAAAAAGGAAGTCAGGCGGTAGTCCTCCCGAAATCCCAAAGAAATAACTGAAGACCGATCGGGTGTCTGAAGCGATTCCTCGAAAGGTAAAATGAATAAACATGCCACAGTCGGGCGTCTGGGCGACACCACATAAAGGGCTTTTATTGAAAAGTAAAAGACAGTACGTGCCACAGTCGGACGTCTGAGCGACATCACATAAAGGGCTTATATCAAAAGTAAATAACGAGAATGCCACAGTCAGACGTCTGAGCGACATCACATAAAGGGCTTATATCAAAAGTAAATAACGAGAATGCCACAGTCGGACGTCTGAGCGACATCACATAAAGGGCTTATATTGAAAGTAAATAAAAATAATGCCACAGTCGGACGTCTGAGCGACATTGCATAATGGGCTTATATTGAAAGTAAATAACAATAATGCCATAGTCGGACTTCTGAGCGACATCACATAAAGGGCTTATATTGAGAGTAAATAACAATAATGCCATAGTCGGACGTCTGAGCGACATCACATAAAGGGCTTATATAATCATTCGAAACCAAGTAGCTCGTGAAGGTAAATCATCTCAAGGAAATACTCAGTACAAAATCAACCGGTTAGTTCATCCACCGGAATAGCATTCGGCCGGGTTTACCACTCTTAGCTCTATGTTTATTCACCAGAGACTGTCACTGAGACTGACACAGAGACTGACGGATGCTGAAACTGATGGCAATCCTGACACTGACATGACGATCAAAAACCTTGACCTTGGACATGGCTATTCGAATGGTTTTAACTCTGCAGAGTTTGTACTCTTCAACCACAACCAACGGATTTCAGTAGTCGCAAGGGTCTAGTTCCGTTTATGGTATTTTAGCAGAAACACAACTAACCAGTACACACCCATTCCACATCCCGCTGCCAGGAATCACCCTAGGCAACGTTCACGAAAAACTTTAAGACGGGGAGGCTACAACCTCGAATAGCATGGGATCAAATTTATATCGCGCGCTCTAAGGGGTGCCCCCCTCTCGGTCCCAACCGAAAACACCCATGCCCCCTGACCGGATGACGGGCTTTAATCCAGGGCCATGGAACCCTCATCCCGACGCCTCTATTTGGTGTGTACAAGGAAAGAGGTTTGCAACCGACCAGACCGTATTCTTTGCAGAAGACATGTGGCAGCACAACAAAAAGGGGACGAACGGGAACATGACTTGATTCACGTTAACACTGGAGTTAAACGGTTGACTGGCATGCTTCAACAATACCAGCTTACAACCTATCATGTCACCACATGATCAGGTTGGCTCACCATCAACTTTCGAAGCTCACACGTAGCTTCTCTTGCATGTAATATAACACCCACAAAATGCTTATATAAACATGCCATGAGAAAACTACTCAAGCAAACATGCAAAGCACTCATCATATCAAAGGTTCAAACATGCTTGCCTGGTTCGGAGTAGTCGAAGTCTAGCTCGGTGAAGTTTGCGGCTCCGTCACCTCCTTCGGTATCAACGGGTAAAGCAAATCGGATACTAACATAAATATCGTGCGTGCATAAAAATTATCCCAAATATTTTTCAAATAAATATGATAAAAAACTAGACAGAAAAATAAAGATGACAGAAAAAGAATCAACTCAAAATCATCTTTTGTTTAAAAGTTATTAAGGTTTTTGCCCAGGGACTTGTCTGTATTGAAACAGAAAGTTTCCAGGGGTTTGTTTATAAAAACAGAAAACGTTTCAGTAAGAAATACGCCAACTCAAAGGGAAAGCGTACTTTGCCCGAAGGCGTTTTCCAGGAAAACGGTTCGAATAGAAAAGAGAGGCTGACGAGGGGGTCCCACCCGTCAGGTTTGAATATTCGAAGAGGAAAACATAGTGCGCCGGCGTCCGAGGACCGCGGTGGTCGCCGGCACCGATCCATGGCGAGGTAGGGGGAGGGGATGGTACCTACGGACTCACGGTGCTCTTCCGCGTCTGTGGGTGGTGGAGTTGGACGTCGGCTAGCACCACGTCGACGTCGGCCTTCACTCCGGCGGACGGTGGTTCGGGCGGTGGTGGATCTCGTCGGGGAGGGCTGCAGAGGCCAAATTGAAGCGCGGGTTAGGTGTTTGGGTGCACTAGGAGGCTACTGGCACGAATTGGGAGGCGGAGGTGCTGTCACCAGAGAGAGACTTGCCGGAGCCCAAAGCGGATCGGGGCGGCCGGAGCTGGGGAAGAAGGACTCCTCGAGGTCCTTCTAGTGGCTGGGCGTGGTCTGGTGAGGTGGAGGAGAGGCGTAGGGTCGAATGCGAGCTCGGGGTTGCTATTTATAGCCGGCCCGAGGAGGTTGCCGCAAACGGGATAACTCTGGCAGGTGATTACGGCGAGGCCGTGGCCGAACAGGCAGTTTAAGCGACTGGGCATCAACGTGATGGTCTACTGGTTTCATCCAGAGGCTAAACGTGGCAAAACTTGGGCGGTACTCCACGTTCTCCACGGAACGGCTTCACGGGCACGTCAGCGGCAGAGAGCACGCTCTGCGCCTCTCAGGCCATGGCGATGGTGCTGCAGCGTGCACAGGGGAGGGGGCGGCCACGCGGAGACCTCTGGTGGTTTGGGCGGTGCCGAACGGCACCGTTCTGCAGGGCTGGCCCCTGTTGGCCGCCACGGGTGGCTCTGCCACCGGGGAAGACGCCGGAGCTGGCGAGCCACGTCGCCACCGATGCTCGCAGCCGGCCAAGCAATTGTGCGGCGCTCTGGATAAGGAGGGGAAGCAGTGAGCAAGGCGCCAACGTGGGCACTAGTGGGATTGACACGGCGGTCTGACGGAAACGACATTGTCGACTGAACCCCAACACTGAACTCTGAACTTTACTGAATTTGAACAGCAACAGTGCATGCCAACTGTTCGATGAAATGATTCAGGCACTTGGAAAAAATTTCTTGAGCTGATCTTTGGAGAGGTGGTCTCTTGATGCATCTAGAGGCTGCCTGAATTTCCACAGATTTTTAGGAAGAGAAAAAGAATGAGTTTCACCAAAAATGGCAAATCTGGTCCAAACTTGCAGCAATCAAATTTTGAAAATTTTGAACTGTGGACCAGCAGATCTTGAAGGATCTAGGTTGAGGGTACTAAGGACTAGTCAGGGGAGCTTATTTGGAATCAAAACTCAAAGTAAAACCAGTAGTACCTTTGCAAATCACTAAGGTCCAAATTAAAAGACAGAAAATGTTTTGAGGGTAAAATAAATAGGAATAAAATCTAAAGGAGGTTGAAACGTGCTGGAATTTGATGTTAGACTTGACCCAAAGTAGGGAGGTGGATTTTGATAGAAATTTTTCAACATAGGTCATGGCAAAAGAGAAATTTTTGAATGGGGAAGGATAAGCCCATAATTTTATAGGAATGCTTTTTAGTAAAAAGAAATTGTCAAAACCTTTCAAAAATTATTTGTGTTGAGCCAAAACAAGGTGAAAACTCTCAAGACCAAAGATCAAGGTTGAGAAGGACACAAAAATCTTTTGTCATAAAAGATTTGAGAAGGAGGGGTTTTAAGAAAAATTTAAATAATCTCCTTCCAAGAGAATAAAGAATTTGATGAAAATTAATCCAAAAATTTTGGAGTGTTACACATGATAAGCGAGAACCTGGTCTGCAATCCGGTGACTTAGTGTTATACTACGATCAATAGAGATCTACCCCGTGTTATACGAAGGGTTGGTTTTTTGCCCAGCCTGGTGCAATTGGATACCTTAGCCGCACCAGGGGATAGTACCTAGCCCCATATGTCAAACTCCTACGACTAAGTGAAAGCAATAACGCCGCATAGTATGATTGCCTGGTTCGCTCCGCATACACCTCCTATATGGACCAAGACGTTGGATAAAGAGTGTATATGCATATGACCGAACACCCCAGTACTATGTACCTGGGGGCCGAAGCCGACGACTGGGAACTTTCAGATTTAGATAAACAGTCACACATGAGGTAAAAGACGCTAATATTATAAATAGCGCAAAAGTTATATACATCGGATTCATAAGCATAGTCTTTACATCCGGATACAATCACTCGAAGACAACATCCTTCGAACACTGGCCTTCTACAAGGCGGGCGCCCTCGATGACGTCCTCGAAGTACTTCTCCGGCTTGCAGTGCTCCTTTCCTGTAGGCGGGCCAGCAGTAGCTATATGCACTGCATTCATCTTTGCCCAGTGCACTTTGACACGAGCGAAGGCCATCCGAGCACCTTCTATGCAGGCCGAGCGCGTTAACGCATCGACCCACGGACTCGCCTCGACGAGCCGCTTCACCAATCCGAAGTAACTACTTGGGATTGGCTCAGTTGGTCATAGCCGGACTATTAAGTCCTTCATGGCCGAACCCGCCATGTTGTGCAGCTCGACCAGCTGCTTCATCTGGTCGTTGAGGGGCACTGGATGTAGTGGCGCATAGAACTGCGACCAGACCAATTTCTCCGTGTCGTTCCCCTCCTGGGCTCGGAAGTATTGAGCGGCATCTGCGCTGCTCCTCAAAAGATCAGCAAACACGCCTGGAGAACTCCACAATCGTGTCAGCCCAATATACTTCCGCCCTCCGAAGATGCTCTGTAAGAGAAATATCTTACCAGATGATATCTATCACGCGTGCCTGATTTCCTCACAGGTGCTGCGTGTCTCGCCTCGCGCGTCCTGGGCAGATTTCACTGCCGCAGACAGCTCGGTCGCATGTGCTGAAGTCTTCTTCTCCAACGCCTCACATTTAATGATGGCGTCGTTCAGTTCGACCTCAACTTCGAACACCCGCGCCTGGTGCTTCTTGCACTCGGACTTTTCGGCCTCCAATTCGGCAGCCGCTTTATCAGCGGCCGCCTTGTTCGCCTCGGCCTCCTTCTTCGCCTTGGCAACCTCACCCTTAAGGGCCTCGAGCTCAATGGCGCCAACTGTGTGAAACAGAATACAACATTAGAGTTTGTAAACATACTCAATCAATTATGTCTTATTGACATTTCAAAAAACCGCATACCTTGAGTTTCATCTAAACGCTGGTTGACGCGGTCGAGATCCGCGTTGGCCAAGAGGAGCTTCCGATTTAGCTCGACAACCCATGTGTCTCGCGCAGTTGCCGTAACTAAGGAAGCATGCACAACAGTTCAGTCCTGTAAGTATGCTATTCTATGGATTGTCCGATTCTTTTCAGAATCGCACAAAGCATCAGGGGCTACTGGCTATGTATGTGCATTAAAAATAATAAAAGGCATTACATTGCTTACCTCAAAGCCTGTTAATAGGCTATTGAAAGCTTCATTCAGCCTGCCCTTGACGGACTGAATCTTCTTCATCACTGCACCCATCACGATGCAGTGCTCCTCCATGATGGAAGCGCTTTGCAGTGCCCCCATCATAGAGCCCAGCGCCTCCGGATTGACTCCGGGCACCGTTGTATCCTCCTCCGCTGGAGGAGTTGGATCTTCCGACCCCGGAGCCGCACTAGGCTCCGGGATAGTATTCGATGGGGCCCGGGCTGATTGGGCCCCACGTCTTCGGTCTCCATGGGGACCGTTTCCCCTTGGTCAGCGGCCGCCGAGGTATTTTCCTCGGCCACCTTCTCGCCTGCCCCGCCCTCTCCTCCTAGAGTGGAGGGCACTTGTTGGGACGACACTTCGGTCTTCCCGCCAATCACGGGCGATGAAGCCCGGACTGGTGGGTCACTCTGCGTCTCTCCAGGCGCGAGAGAGTTCCCCTCCGAGGAGATGGCATCAGGGTGCCCACTGGAAGGGCTGTAGGGCGGCAAGGAAAAAATATTAAGTAAGTATCATAAATAGTGAATGAACAAAGGTGCAGTGCTTGAATCCGGATTGACTTACGGTTCGGGCAGGGGTTTAACCCTGGGCTTCACTACAAAGCTATGTTCGGACGAATCCGAACTAACTCCGAGGTTTAGTTTCCTCTTGGGCACAGCCGTGCCTGCGTCAGCAGGGGCCGCCCTCTTCTTCCCCCTGCCTTGTGCAAGGGGCCCTTCTTCTTCCTCCTCTTCCTCCTCGTCATCTTCCTCCACCGCGTCAGAGGAGAGGATGTGGAGGTCCTCGGGTTTTTGCCCGCAGGACGGGGGCTGTCTCCGGCCCCCTTGCCCTTCGTCTTCTTGGGCTTCATGGTCGGTGCCTTGTACGGCACCGGAACCAGCATTTCCGTCAATAGAGGCAAAGCTGGGTCTTCGGGCAGAGGTGTCGGACACTTGATCCGAGTCGCCTTCTTCGTCCAGCCCTGTATATCACGCAAAAATTTCAACTCTTGTTATCATTAAAATAAGGGAAAGGGTAAGTGTTCGGCAAGGATTGCTATTACCTCTGGGGCGGAAACCTCGGTGCTGAAGCCCGCATCCTCGGTCTTTTTGGGCCATTCCTTCTGGCTCTTGAAGAGATGCTTCCAGATCTCCTTATGCGTAGAGCCGAAGAGGTGCTTCAGCGGCTTGTCTCCTGCTGGATCGAACTCCCATAGGGAGGAGTCCCGGCTTTGGCAAGGGAGAACAAGCCGAGTCAGCATCACCTGGACCACGGAGGAGAGCAGGTGCCCCTTGGAGATCACGCCGGACACACGGCTCACGAGAGTCGTCACATCAGTATGCAACCCCCAGTCTAGCCCTTTTTGGTCCAGGAGGTTAGCCTCTCTGGGGGTCCAGATCTGAAAGCAGGCTCCGCCGCCCATTTGGTGTCATGGGGATCGGTGATGTACAACCACTCCTACTGCCAGACCTTCTTCGTCTCCACGAACGAGCCCTTGGGCCAAGTTGCATTCAGGAGCTTGCTAATCATAGCGGCCCCGCACTCCGCATGTTCCCCATCCACCACCTTCGGCTTCACGTTGAAGGTCTTAAGCCACAGGCCGAAGTGTGGGGGGTGCGGAGAAAGGCTTCACACATCACTATGAAAGCGGATATGTGAAGGATTGAGTTCGGGGCTAGATCATGGAAATCTAGCCCGTAGAAGAACAAAAGAGCCCGAACAAACGGGTGGAGTGGGAACCCTAGCCGCCTAACAAAGTGAGAGGTAAAAATTACCATCTCACCCGCCTTTGGGACGGGAATCACCTAGCCCTTAGGGGGGACTCGGTGTGTGATGTCGCCGGCGAGGTACCCCGCACTCCGTAGATCCTCCACGGTATTTTCAGTGACCGTGGAAGCCTCCCACTTGCCCCTAGCACTCGATCCAGCCATTGCTGGGGAAAGGAGTAGTGGTTGAGGAATGAGGAGCGGTGGGTGCAGGAGATGAGAATACGGGGGCAAGGGAGATTGGAGAGCTCAAGCTTGAGGAAGGTGTGGGGCTGATGAAAGGGGTCGATGTCCTTTTAACGCTGTGAATACAAAACGTCCCCCCACTTTAGCCATAAACCTCACCAGTTCCCAAAGCGGTCGTGCGTAATGCGCGGCGTGGGTGCTCACGTCGTGTTGATAAGTACCCCACAATAAGCGGGCACGATCTCTATTCTGATGGGACGTGTCAATGAGGATATACCTCGAAACACGAAACCAGGACCAAATAAAATGGTTTGATGTGTTGGTGGGTTGGACGTGACGCTTCACCCCAAAGTTGTCAGTAGAGACATATTATTCATTTTCTTTAAGAGCCTTGCCTTCCAGGCTAAGGGTTGTACTAATCTTGCAGAGCCGAACACAATACACCTTTTTGTAGAAGATATATTCGGAAGAAGGAACCCACCTTGCAATTCCGAAGACAATACGGAAGCCGGACTCATCATCATCGAAGACAGGTTCAGGGGCTACTGAGGGAGTCCTGGATCGGGGGGTCCTCATGTGGCCGGACAATCTCCTCATGGGCCGGACTGGTGGGCCATGAAAATCATTACATAAGATCATCTCTCATATCCGGATAGGACTCATGTATTCATGTAATGGCAAGTTTTAGGTCCGGGTAGATTTTCCTTCCTCTACAAGATAACGTGTACAAACCCTAGGTCCCTTCGGTGTGTATATAAACTGGAGGGTTTAGTCCGTAGAGGCTAGAAGAACAGAATCACAATATCTCCACAGGCTAGACTTAGGGTTTAGCCATTACGATCTCGAGGTAGATCAACTCTTGTATTCATATTCATCCATATTAATATAGCAGGAAGTAGGGTATTACCTCGATCGAGAGGGACTGAACATGGGTAAACATCGTGTCCCCAGCCTCCTGTTACCATCGATCCTCAGACGCATAGTTCGGGACCCCCTACCAGAGATCCGCCAGTTTTGACACCGACAACGACTATCATACAGGAAGGCACATATTGGAAACAAGACGGGATCTTCAAGAAAAGCGTGGAGCTGATGCTACAAGCATTAGCTAGATGGGTAGATAGGAGGAGTTAATCTTGTAATTGGGCCTTGGTGTGGAGTTGGTGTACATGTAATTTGTAACTTCCAACATGGAGGGACTTCTTTTTCCCACCCTCTCTTTAATATATATAGTACGCACACTCGTGCATATTCGAGAGAACAAAAACATGTAGCAAGTTGTCACCTCCTAGGCTTATGATCTTTTGCCTTTGGGTGTGTTGTTTAAATAAATTAAATCCCTGTCGTGTGTTGCATATTGACAATGTACAAACATCTGCATGTTTGAGTTCCTGTAACACAGTAGCAGATGAACTTGTCACACGAGGTGCTCTTTAGGGGATGACAACCATGTTATGTGGGTCGGCCATCTTCCTCAGTTTGTATCGAACTTGTGCAGATCAATGTTTATGGAATGCTTACAACAATCTTCCTTTCAAAAGAACTCTCGCTCTCTTTTTCTCATGTTACCAAACATGTTGTCCTTGTTCGTCATCGTGTCAGCATCTTCCTCCATCTCTCTTCGTTCCCCAATGCTGGTGGAGGGACACTCACTACACGAGCCTTCGGTGACCTGATGACCCACAAGTGTAGGGGATCTATCATAGTCCTTTCGATAAGTAAGAGTGTCCAACCCAACGAGGAGCAAAAGGAAATGATAGGCAGTTTTCAGTAAGGTATTTTCTGAAAGCACTGAAATTATCGGTAACAGATAGTTTTGTAATAAGGTAATTGGTAACAAGTGACAAATAGTAAAAGTAAATAAGGTGCAGCAAGATGGCCCAATCCTTTTTGTAGCAAAGGATAACCCTGGACAAACTCTTATATGAAGGAAAGCGCTCCCAAGGACACGTGGGAATTATTGTCAAGCTAGTTTTCATCATGTTCATATGATTCGCGTTCGTTACTTTGATAATTTGGTATGTGGGTGGACCGGTGCTTGGGTGCTGCCCTTACTTGGACAAGCATCTCACTTATGATTAACCTCTATTGCAAGCATCCGCAACTACAAAAGAAGTGTTAAGGTAAACCTAACCATAGCATGAAACATATGGATCCAAGTCAGCTCCTTACGAAGCAACGCATAAACTAGGGTTTAAGCTTCTGTCACTCTAGCAACCCATCATCTACTTATTACTTCCCAATGCCTTCCTCTAGGCCCAAACAATGGTGAAGTGTCATGTAGTCGACGTTCACATGACACCACTAGAGGAAAGACAACATACATCTCATCAAAATATCGAACGAATACCAAATTCACATGACTACTTATAGCAAGACTTCTCACATGTCTTCAGGAACAAACGTAACTACTCACAAAGCATATTCATGTTCATAATCAGAGGGGTATTAATATGCATAATGGATCTCAACATATGATCTTCCACCAAGTAAACCAACTAGCATCAACTACAAGGAGTAATCAACACTACTAGCAACCTACAGGTACCAATCTTAGGTTTTGCTACAAAGATTAGATACAAGAGATGAACTAGGATTTGAGGGGAGATGGTGTTGGTGAAGATGTTGATGAAGATAACCCTCCCAAAGATGGGAGAGTTGTAGGTGATGAAAATGGCGATGATTTCCCCCTCCCGGAGGGAAGTGTCCCCGGCAGAATAGCTCCGCCGGAGCTCTAGATTGGGTCCGCCAAGGTTCCACCTCGAGACGGCAGCGCTTTGTCCCGAAAGCCTCCTTATGATTTTTTTTCCAGGTCAAAACACCTCATATAGGAAAAGATGGGCATCGGGGAGTCACCAGGTAGCCCACGAGGCAGGGGGCGCGCGCCCCCCACCCTCGTGGATAGGTGGTGGCCCTCCTCTTGTATCTCTTTCCCCAGATATTTTTTATATTTTCTGAAACGGTGTTTCATGGAGTTTTAGGGCTTTTTAAGTTGTGCAGAATAGGTCTCCAATGTTTGCTCCTTTTCCAGCCCAGAATTCCAGCTGCCGGCATTCTCCCTCTTCATGTAAACCTTGTAAAATAAGAGAGAAAAGGCATAAGTATTGTGACATAATAGGTAACAATAGCCCACAGTGCAATAAATATCAACATAAAAGCTTGATGCAAAATGGACGTATCAACTCCCCCAAGCTTAGACCTCGCTTGTCCTCAAGCGAAAGCCGATATCGAAAAATATGTCCACATGTTTAGAGATAGAGGTGTCGATAAAAATAAAATACGGACATGAGGGCATCATGATCAAACATATAACAGCAACACATATATATGTTGTCATATGACTCTTATGCTAAAGTAACAATCTATTCACAATGTCAAGTATGAATCAGAAATTTCATTGAAAACTAACAAACTATGATCTCGGTCATTGAAGCAATTGCAATTTATAGTAACATCGGAAAGAGTCAAAATAAGAGCTTTTCAACAAGTCCACATACTCAACTATCATTTAGTCTTCCACAATTGCTCACACTCACGCAATACTTATGGGTATGGAATTTTAATCGGACACAGAGAAAGATAGGGGCTTATAGTGTTGCCTCCCAACCTTTTACCTCAAGTGTAATGTCAACAGTAATAGATTATGATAACTTATATCCAAGTGGGTATATATGTCAGGATCTTTCCAACACAATGTGCTTGCCAAAGGATAAAATGTAAAAAGGAAAGATGAAGATCACCATGACTCTTATAAGGTAAGACCAAAAGATAGGCCCTTCGCAGAGGGAAGCAGATGTTTTCATGTGCTTTTGTAGTTGGATGTATAAAATCTTAGCGCAAAAGAACGTCACTTTATATTGACACTTGTGATAGGGACCTTTATTATGCAGTCCATCGCTTTTAATACTTCCATATCACAAGATCGTATAAAGCTTATTTTCTCCACACTAATAGATCATACATAATTTAGAGAGTTGCAACAATGACAACTTACTTGAAGGATCTTACTCAATCCATAGGTAGGCATGGTGGACTCTCATGGCAAAACTGGGTTTAAGAATGTATGGAAGCACAAGTAGTATCTCTACTTGGTGCAAGGAGTTTGGCTAGCATGAGGGGGAAAGGCAAGCTCAACATGTTGGATGATCCATGACAATATACTTTATTTCGGATATAAGAAGACATAACCCATTATGTTGTCTTCCTTGTCCAACATCAACTCCTTATCATGTTATATTATAATGAGTGCTCACAATCATAAAAGATGTCCAAGATAGTATATTTGTATGTGAAAACCTCTCTTTCTTTATTACTTCCTATTAATTGCAACGATGACCAAAACTTTGTTTGTCAACTCTCAACAACTTTTATTCATCATAATCTTTATATGTGAAGTCATTACTTTCCATAAGATCAATATAATCTCTTGGATACTTTTTATATTTTATTTTATTCTCTCATGATCATAGCGAGAAAATCAAGCCCTTGACTCAAAACTAATCTTCATTATATATAGCTCACGGACTCAATTAAAAAGATAAAGATCATAAAGCAAAGCTCACAACTAGATCATACTAAACTTTATTCTACTATACCAAGATATTACCAAAAGGATCGAACTAAGAAAAACGGTAAAGATAGGAGTGTGATGGTGATACGATACTGGGGCACCTCCCCCAAGCTTGGCAGTTGCCAAGGGGAGTGCCCATACCCATATGATTATGTCTCCTTCTTCGGAGGTGGTGATGGAGTTGTTGGAAGCAGTGATGACGGATCATCATACATCGAGCGTAGGAGATCCTCCAACTTGCGGATTATACCCTTGAGTGTGGCGATATGCTCCTTCAGCAAAATATTTTCACTTGTGAGATACTTGTTTTGTATTTGAGCTAATTCAATCATCTTGAAAGCTTCAATCTCAGTTGAAGTAAAAGGTTTGGAAGGGGTTGAAGGATTTCTTCTTCTGCTGCTGCCGGAGCCTGATCTTCCATAGCCTTCTTGATCCTATTCTCCTTTTTGATCTTCACGGGTTCTTCTCTCTTCAGCTCTATCTTCATTAACCAAGCATCATTGCCCTCATTGTTGGAGGAGGAGGACGACATGATGCCTGGCCTTGTCAATTCTGGCAAAAAATAGCTCAAAACAAGAATAGAGGATTTTTGCATGGTGCGGTGGTTAAAACCTTTGGGAGGATATATAGTGATTTTTTTATCGGCCAAAAGAAGTATCTTGTAAGAAATCGGAGTCCGGAGGGCACACGAGGTGCCCACGAGGTAGGGGCTGTTGGGGAACGTAGCAGAATTCAAAAAATTTCTACGCTTTCACCAAGATCAATCTAAGGAGTCATCTAGAAATGAGCATATTGGAGTGCATCTACATACCCTTTTGTAGATCGCGTGTGGAAGCGTTCGAAGGAACGTGGATGAAGTAGTCGTACTCTTCGCGTTCTTCGTCACCGATGATCCTAGCGCCGAACGGACGGCACCTCCGCTTTCAACACACGTCCGGTACAGCAACGTCGGCTCCTTCTTGATCCAGCAAGGGGGGAGGAGAGGTCGTCGGAGATCCAGCAGCACGACGGCGTGGTGGTGGATGCAGCAGGAAATCCTGCAGGGCTTCGCTGGCGCCCTCCGGAGGAGTTGGAGGTGTGACGGGAGGGGGGAGAGGCGCCAGAGGCTTGGGGTGCGGCTGCCCTCTCCCCCCCCCC
>LR738715.1:781820719-781843511 GCA_902687465.1 Secale cereale | reverse complement strand
CCCCCCCCCCTCACTATATATAGGGGCCAAGGGGGGGCGCCGTCCCTGGAGATCCAATCTCCAGGGTGGGGCGGCGGCCAGGGGGGAATCTTGCCCCCCAAGGCATAGGGGGCGCCCCCTCCCCCTAGGGTTTCAACCCTAGGCGCATGGAGGGGGGCCCATATGGGTGCGCCAGCCCACCAGGGGCTGGCCCCCTTCCCCTTGCGGCCTAGGGGCCCCACCGGGATGGGTGGCCCCACCCGGTGGACCCCCGGGACCCCTCCGGTGGTCCCGGGACGCTCCCGGTGACCCCCGGAGTTCACCCGATGGCCGAAACTGGACTTCCTTTATATCATTCTTTACCTCCAGACCATTCCGGAACTCCTCGTCACGTCCGGGATCTCATCCGGGACTCCGAACAACATTCGGGTTTCCACGTGCATGTATCTCTACGACCCTAGCGTCACCGAACCTTAAGTGTGTGGACCCTACGGGTTCGGGAGACACGCAGACATGACCGAGACGACTCTCCGGTCAATAACCAACAGCGGGATCTGGATACCCATGTTGGTTCCCACGTGTTCCTCGATGATCTTCATCGGATGAACCATTGTGTCAAGGAGTCACTCAATCCCGTATGTTATTCCCTTTGACCATCGGTACGGTACTTGCCCGAGATTCGATCGTCGGTATTCCCGATACCTTGTTCAATCTCGTCATGGCAAGTCTCTTTACTCGTTCCGTAATCCATCATCCCGTGACTAACTCCTTAGTCACCTTGAGCTCATTATGATGATGTCTTACCGAGTGGGCCCAGAGGTACCTCTCCGTCACACGGAGTGACAACATCCCAGTCTCGGTTCGTACCAACTCAACGGACACTTTCGGAGATACACGTTGTGTACCTTTATAGCCACCCAGTTACGTTGTGATGTTTGGCACACCCAAAGTATTCCTACGGCATCCGGGAGTTGCACAACCTCATGGTCTAAGGAATAAATACTTGACACCGAAAAGCTTATGCATTACGAACTATACGATCTTGTGCTATGCTCTGGATTGGGTCTTGTCCATCACATCATTCTCCTAATGATGTGATCCCGTTATCACTGACATCCTATGTCCATGGTCAGGAAACCGTGACCATCTGTTGAACAACGAGCTAGTAACTAGAGGCTTACCAGGGACTCATTGTGGTCTATATATTCACACATGTATCGCTGTTTCCGTACAATACAATTCAAGCATGAATAACAGACAATTATCATGAACAAGGAAATATAATAATAATACTTTTATTATTGCCTCTAGCGCATATTTCCAACAGTCTCCCACTTGCACTAGAGTCAATAATCTAGTTACATTGTGATGAATCGAACACCCATAGAGTTCTGGTGTTGATCATGTTATGCCCGTGGAAGAGGTTTAGTCAACGGGTCTGCAACATTCAGATTCGTATGCACTTTACAAATATCTATGTCTCCATCTTGAACATAATTCCGGATGGAGTTGAAACAGCGCTTGATGTGTTTGGTCTTCTTGTGAAACCTGGGCTCCTTGATAATGGCAATAGCACCAGTGTTGTCACAGAAGAGAGTCATCGGGCTTGACGCACTTGGAATGACTCCTAGGTCGGTGATGAACTCCTTCATCCAGACTCCTTCCTGTGCTGCTTCGCAAGCAGCTATGTACTCCGCTTCACATGTAGAATGCACCACGACGCTCTGCTTGCAACTGCACCAGCTGACTGCTCCACCATTCAAAATATACACATATCCGGTTTGTGACTTCGAGTCATCCAGATCTGTGTCGAAGCTAGCATCGACGTAACCCTTTACGACGAGCTCTTCGTCACCTCCATAAACGAGAAACATCTCCTTAGTCCTCTTTAGGTACTTTAGGATGTTCTTGACCGTTGTCCAGTGTTCCATACCGGGATCACTTTGGTGCCTCCCTACCAAACTTATGGCAAGGTTCACATCAGGTCTGGTACACAGCATGGCATACATGATAGAACCTATGGCCGAGGCATAGGGAATGACACTCATCTTTTCTCTATCTTCTGCCGTGGTTGGCGACTGATGGCTTCTCACCCCTCGTTGGTTACCCCAAGTGGAAGGTTTGAGATGTAGCGTACCGGTAGTTTTCCCTTGGCAAAGATACCAAGGATCGAATCCCGTGAGACTCCGAGGGTCAACAAGAAGGTGTCAATAGCGCCAGAGACTTTTGCTTGACATGACCTGCACACAGATACAAATAACTTAGCTCCCAACGAGTACAGAGAGGTTGTCAATCCCTCCGGCCTTGTCGTTTACAAAGGATCAAACGCAAGAGATAATAGTGATAGGTATGACTGCAACTAGTAAATAAGAACAGGAAGTAAATAACGGGTGTGATCAGTGATGGTAATATGGACCGGGGTCCCATGATGTTCACTAGTATGTCTCTCTCCCAAAAAAAGATAAAACAGCTAAGCGAGGTAAACGAATTACAGCTGGGCAATTGATAGGATTATGTGCGCAAACCAATGCTAACTATGCTACAAGAAAGGTAGAGGCTCAAAAGCATGGGCGGTACGCCAAGGCAAGTAGACCGAAATCCATCTGCATCTACTACTAATCATCCACCTTGAGATATCTATCCAGAACATCTCGCTGGTATTAAGTTGCGAGTCCCACCCATAGTGTAAACTCAAAGCAACAGACAACTGCATTAAAAGAACTTTGCGCAAAGTAAACAATCCTTGCACTCGCAAGTACAAGCACCGTTGTTTTCCCCCTTGTGGCAACAGCACATCCCCTAGACTCATGTTTCTGTCACTCAAGCTAGTCATCGAGGGGCATGAACCCACAATCAAGCATAACGTTCCCTCTTGGAGTTACTACCTACTACTTGGCCAAAGCAATAAACATCAACGGAGAACATGCAAGAATTACTCAAGAACATAAATATAAAAGAGGTGAATCAAATATATTACTCACACACAATCTGAACATAATCTCATAATCCATCGGATCCCAGCAAACTCAGCATAGCAACAGCATAAGGATTACATATGTGCCTCGATCATGTAGGGCAGCTCACGAGGTCTAATCGGTGAAGAACAAAGAGGCGAGGAGAACATCACATAGCTACTGGTCATGGACCCATGGTCCAAGGGGGACTACTCACAACTCATCCGGGAAGCGTCCATGGTGGTGGAGAAGCTCCCGGTGGTGGTTCTCCCCTCCGGTAGGGTGCCGGGAAGAGTTCTCCTGGTGCTCCCGATCTTGGAAGCGCGGCGGCGGCGGAACAGAGATGAGATCGCGAAAAAGGGTTCCGTCCACGAGGGTTTCGGGACGCGGTGTAAATATATGCCAAAGGGGGTCACCAGAGGAGGTAAGGGGGGCCCAGGCGCCCCCCCCCCCCGGCGCGGCCAGGAGGGGGGCCGCCCCCTCAGGGCGCCTGGAGCCCCTCTGGCCCCCCTCTGGCCCTACTTCTGTCGCATGGAAGCTTCTGGAGCGCTGATTTTTTATATATTTTTCCCGGAATTTTTCTGGCAATTTAAGTAATGGGAAAACCTGAAATACAAAAACAGCAGAAAACAGAAACTGGCACTGGGGTGCACTGAGTTAATAGGTTAGTCCAAATATGATCAAAAGTGTATGGAAGTGCATAAATATCATAGCAATATCACACAAAAGAGGCATGGAGCAAGCAGAAATTATAGATACGTTTTGGACGTATCAACATCCCCAAGCTTAATTCCTGCTCGTCCTCGAGTAGGTAAATGATAACAAGCATAATTTCTGTGGTGACATGCTATCAACCATATAAGAACTTTTCACAGTCACATGACAAATGTTTACTGAGATAATGAATCTTTAGTAATTAAGTTGCCTCATGAGAATATCACAAAGAGCTGAAATTTTTGCAATATGATACTGAAACACCCAATAGATTTGTAGTGTGCATGGTGTGCAAACATGACAAAGTGATACCTCGCTTGCCCCCTTTAGTGAAGCAAAACATAAATGCAGGGGCACCTCCAAAGTTTAAGTGACGACTAGATACAATGATTTCAGAATAAGCGATATCATAATCATGCAGAAGACAATGGTACTTTGGGACAATGCACATTACACTCAGAATGACAATCATGCTCTCAATAGTTGGTGCTTTGAAGAAAGAAGGTGGAGACTCTCGAACCGTGGATTTTGATGGCAAGGTTGAAAACCCGTGGTTGGAAGCAAAGACTAAACATGTACCAGAGCTCTTGGTTTTAAAAACAGAGGTAAAATGATTTTTTTGGGAGATGCATATTTCGTCAACGAATGCTAGTAGATAACTCAATTACTTCTCGAGCTGGACAAGTTTTGAGGAACGTCTCCCGCACGGGGACGATCACATCCCCTTAATCTCCTTTGTTTATCACTTCCAAAAGTTTTCTGATTTCTCATGAACAAAGCATGAAGGAGGGTTTGTTTGTTGTAATTTTTTTTATGAGCCGGGCGCACTCATGCCAGTTCCTTCTCGTATTAGGGGTTTGCATATTAGACATGCAATCCCGGGGTGAAACTTGTCCAACTTAAAAAGATCATGAATTAACTACTACTTCCTCATGAGCTAAAACAGAGGCACAAAAGAGAAATGCTTTTGAATAATTTTGAGATGGTACAAGAAAGTCTTCGTTAGGAATGGCAAGTAAATACCATGTATAGGAAGGTATGGTGGACTCATATGGCATAACTGGTTAAAGGATTTTGGATGCACAAGCAGTCAGTCCGCTTAGTACAGGTGAAGGCTAGCAAAAGACTGGGAGCGACCAACTAAGAGTGCAATGACGGCCATTATCATGCAGAGCGACAAAGCAACATTGAATCGGGCATGGAAGTTATATCGCTACTCAGAAATTAAAGATCATCAAGGCTTGATAGACTTTCTTTACAGTCTTAAATATGCGTGAGCATATGCCAAGTCAATAAAAATAAATTTTTGGAGGAAGATATCACTAAACCATACCACATCATAGGCAAACAAATCATGCTGGTACTCCAATAACACATTAAGAACCCCCAGCTATTTGAGACTAACCATAAGAAAACATGAACTACTAAGCACCATTATGCACATAGCATTTTTATCATAGACATATCAACCAGTGCCACAAAAGCCAACTCTCTTAACAAGATAAGCATGATAACTCAAGAGAGTTCCAGAAGCAACAAACTAAACAAAATCTCTTTAAAAATTAAAGCATGAAAACTAAGAGCTAAACATGATAGTAGCTATGGAAAGACAAAGAACATACACAGCAAAGATAAACATGAAAATCCTATGTTGTGTTCTAGGTTGAAGTGGAGCGTGTTTCTCTCCCACACAAAGAAAGTTGGGTTCTAACTCGTTATGAACAGCAAGCAAAGCTAAAGAAAACTAAAAAGGAAACTAAAAGCAAGACGCTCCAAGCATAGCACATAACGCATGAAGTGATTAAAATATAGTGGAACGAAAGACGAACTGATAATTGTTGATGGAGAAGGGGATGCACGGGGGCATCCCCAAGCTTAGACGCTTGAGTCTTCTTGAATATTTCTTGGGGGTGCACGGGGGCATCCCCAAGCTTGAGCGTTTGACCCTCCTGAATCTTTTTATCATCTTCCCTCGCACACTTCAAAACTCCCTTCATACATAACTCATCATAATCTGATTAGCGAGGTTAGTACCCATAATAAAATAATTTTTCCTTGCTGGAAATAAGGATAATCTTGGAGATCTACTGTTTCTCAAGATTGCCAAAAGGTTTTTGCAAAGAAAAAGCAAGCTCAAGGTTTGCAAAACGAAGAAAAGGCAAAACAGGACAGAATCTGTGAAAAACAGACCAGCAGGTAGTAAATAATTTTTTCGGGGCACTTCTGCCACTCAAATCAAAAAACTCTGAACAGACGCCCGAAAGCCAATTGTATAGAGCACGCTGTCGAAACAATTCAGACCAAAAAGATGATCTGGTGATTTTATACGAATTTTTCTGTCCAAGGACAGAATCTGTTTCCTGGACAGTACGTCACAACTTTTGAACTTTCTTGCAATCAGAGGCTAAACTTGGCACAAAGCTGAAAAGTAAAGATACAATGATGATGCTACTGTAGTAACAAACATCAAGACACAACAAAAGCAAAATAAAACTTTGTTCATTGTGGGCTGCCTCCCAAAAGCGCTTTCTTTTATGCCTTTAAGCTAGGCATAATGCAAAAAGATCAAGCTGTATCAATTGAACCATCATCAAGATCATCAAAAAGCTCTTCAATAGTACAACTAGTCTTAAGAGGACTTTCAAATAAAGGCCTAATAGAGATACTTCTTGGGAGAAGACCAAAAGGTAAAAAGTCAATGGAAGATTCATTTATAAATTTATCAAAGAGAGGTGTTTCTTCCAAAGTCTTCACAGTTTCAACCCCTTTGGCAATAGGTGGATTACTTTTGGAACGACGAGCCTTTGGAACGTAAACGAACTTAGGCTCCTTCTTTGCCGGAGTTTCTACCTTTTTGGTTTTGATTGAGGAGAAAGTAGTTCCTAAAGTATCAAAGATTTCCTCAATCTTGTCTATCCTAGAAGAATCCAAGTCATGGGATTTGATGGTCTCCAAAGTTTTGAGAATTTTATGCATGGAGCTATCAAGCCTGTTCAAATTCCCTTGGATCTTACGGTCCAACTCATTTATCTTATTAATGTTTGGCATCTCTAGCTCTATCTTTTCAAGTTTTTCCATAATGTGAGCTAGGGTAATGTCCTCTTGAATGCTAACAAGAGGGGGACTTCCAACAAGATTTTCAATAATACTAAGAGATTCCAAAACTGGGGCTTCTAGGAAATTTCCATTGATAGCAGAATCTAGAATAAACCTATTCCAAGAAGTAATTCCAACATAAAAATTTCTAAGCAGGATAGTAGTAGATTGCTTCTTGGTGGCTCTTTTATGAGAATCATTAATTCTATACCAAGCATCTTTTAGACTTTCCCCACTTCTTTGTTTAAAGGTGAGAACTTCTGCCTCACCAAAGGCAAAAGGACCAGACATAATGCCAACTAAAAAGCGAGATAACTATTTTTGTGATTTTTGATAAAGGAAACTAAAGCAAAAACTGAAAGGTAAACTAACAAGACTAAAAAAACAAAGATAAAAGATAGCGTGCAACTCCCCTATCTTGAAGAGTGGAGTCCCCGGTAACGGCGCCAGAAAACTTTGCTTGATGGCTTCTCGCCCCTCGTTGGTTACCCCAAGTGGAAGGTTTGAGATGTAGCGTAGCGGTAGTTTTCCCTTGGCAAAGATACCAAGGATCGAATCCCGTGAGACTCCGAGGGTCAACAAGAAGGTGTCAATAGCGCCAGAGACTTTTGCTTGACAGGACCAGCACACAGATACAAATAACTTTGCTCCCAACGAGTACAGAGAGGTTGTCAATCCCTCCGGCCTTGTCATTTACAAAGGATCAAACGCAAGAGATAATAGTGATAGGTATGACTGCAACTAGTAAATAAGAACAGGAAGTAAATAACGGGTGTGATCAGTGATGGTAATATGGACCGGGGTCCCATGATGTTCACTAGTGATGTCTCTCTCCCAAAAGACGATAAAACAGCTAAGCGAGGTAAACGAATTACAGCTGGGCAATTGACAGGATTATGTGCGCAAACCAATGCTAACTATGCTACAAGAAAGGTAGAGGCTCAAAAGCATGGGCGGTACGCCAAGGCAAGTAGACCGAAATCCATCTGCATCTACTACTAATCATCCACCTTGATATATCTATCCAGAACATCTCGCTGGTATTAAGTTGCGAGTCCCACCCATAGTGTAAACTCAAAGCAACAGACAACTGCATTAAAAGAACTTTGCGTAAAGTAAACAATCCTTGCACCCGCAAGTACAAGCACCGTTGTTTTCCCCCTTGTGGCAACAGCACATCCCCTAGACTCATGTTTCTGTCACTCAAGCTAGTCATTGAGGGGCATGAACCCACAATCAAGCATAACGTTCCCTCTTGGAGTTACTACCTACTACTTGGCCAAAGCAATAAACAGCAACGGAGAACATGCAAGAATTACTCAAGAACATAAATATAAAAGAGGTGAATCAAATATATTACTCACACACAATCTGAACATAATCTTATAATCCATCGGATCCCAGCAAACTCAGCATAGCAACAGCATAAGGATTACATATGTGCCTCGATCATGTAGGGCAGCTCACGAGGTCTAATCGGTGAAGAACAAAGAGGGGAGGAGAACATCACATAGCTACTGGTCATGGACCCATGGTCCAAGGGGGACTACTCACAACTCATCCGGGAAGTGTCCATGGTGGTGGAGAAGCTCCCGGTGGTGGTTCTCCCCTCCGGCAGGGTGCCGGGAAGAGTTCTCCTGGTGCTCCCGATCTTGGAAGCGCGGCGGCGGCGGAACAGAGATGAGATCGCAAAAAAGGGTTCCGTCCTCGAGGGTTTCGGGACGCGGTGTAAATATATGCCAAATGGGGTCACCAGAGGAGGTAAGGGGGGCCCAGGCGCCCCCCCGGCGCGGCCAGGAGGGGGGCCGCCCCCTCAGGGCGCCTGGAGCCCCTCTGGCCCCCCTCTGGCCCTACTTCTGCCGCATTGAAGCTTCTGGAGCGCTGATTTTTTATATATTTTTCCCGGAATTTTTCTGGCAATTTAAGTAATGGGAAAACCTGAAATACAAAAACAACTGAAAACAGAAACTGGCACTGGGGTGCACTGAGTTAATAGGTTAGTCCAAATATGCTCAAAAGTGTATGGAAGTGCATAAATATCATAGCAATATCACACAAAAGAGGCATGGAGCAAGCAGAAATTATAGATACGTTTTGGATGTATCAGCCACTGAGCCTTGCTCAATCTCTTACCTTGCAAAACAGGCAAGAACCCCTTCTTGGACTGATCCATATTGAACTTCTTCAATATCTTGTCAAGGTATGTACTTTGTGAAAGACCGATGAGGCGTCTTGATCTATCTCTATAGATTTTGATGCCTAATATGTAAGCTGCTTCTCCAAGGTCCTTCATTGAAAAACTCTTATTCAAGTAGGCCTTTACACTTTCCAAGAATTCTATATCATTTCCCATCAGCAATATGTCATCCATATATAATATGAGAAATGCTACAGAGCTCCCACTCACTTTCTTGTAGATACAGGCTTCTCCATAAGTCTGTATAAAGCCAAACGCTTTGATCACATCATTAAAGAGAATATTCCAACTCCGAGATGCTTGCACCAGCCCGTAGATCGAGCGCTGGAGCTTGCATACCTTGTTAGCATTTTCTGGATCGACAAAACCTTCCGGCTGCATCATATACAGCTCTTCCTTGAGGAAGCCATTAAGGAACGCCGTTTTGACGTCCATTTTCCATATCTCATAATCATAGAATGCGGCAATAGCTAACATGATTCTGACTGACTTCAGGATCGCTACGGGAGAGAAAGTCTCGCCGTAGTCAATCCCTTGAACTTGTCGATAACCCTTAGCGACAAGCCGAGCCTTATAGATGGTCACATTACCATCTGTGTCTGTCTTCTTCTTAAATATCCATTTATTTTCTATGGCGTGCCTATCATCAGGCAAGTCCACCAAAGTCCACACTTTGTTTTCATACATGGATTCTATCTCGGATTTCATGGCTCCAAGCCATTTATTGGAATCCGGGCCCGCCATCGCTTCTTCATAGTTCGAAGGTTCACCGTTGTCTAACAACATGATTTCCATGACAGGGTTGCCGTACCCCTCTGGTGCGGAACGTGCCCTTGTGGACCTTCGAAGTTTAGTAGTAACTTGATATGTATCTTCATGATCATCATCATTAACTTCCTCCCTTGTCGATGCAGGCACCTCGGGAACAATTTCCTGCACTGCGCTACTTTCTGGTTCAGGAGGGGTGACTGTCACCTCATCAAGTTCTACTTTCTTCCCACTCACTTCTTTCGAGAGAAACTCTTTCTGCAGAAAGGATCCATTCTTGGCAACAAAGACTTTGCCTTCGGATCTGTGGTAGAAGGCGTACCCAATCGTTTCCTCTGGGTATCCTATGAAGACGCATTTTTCCGATTTGGGTTCGAGCTTTTCAGGTTGAAGTTTCTTGACATAAGCATCGCAACCCCAAACTTTCAGAAACGACAGCTTCGGTTTCTTGCCAAACCAAAGTTCATACGGTGTCGTCTCAACGGATTTCGACGGAGCCCTATTTAAAGTGAATGCGGCAGTCTCTAAAGCATAACCCCAAAAAAAAGCGGTAAATCGGTGAGGGACATCATAGATCGCACCATGTCCAACAGAGTACGATTTCGACGTTCGGACACACCGTTACGCTGAGGTGTTCCGGGCGGTGTCAATTGTGAAACAATTCCACAGTTCCTTAGGTGCGTGCCAAATTCATGACTCAAATATTCACCCCCACGATCCGATTGTAAGAACTTTATTTTCTTGTCTCGTTGATTCTCAACCTCATTCTGAAATCCCTTGAACTTTTCAAAGGTCTCAGACTTGTGCTTCATCAAGTAGATATACCCATATCTACTCAAGTCATCTGTGAGGGTGAGAACATAACGATAGCCTCCGCGAGCCTCAACGCTCATTGGACCACACACATCGGCATGTATGATTTCCAATAAGTTGGTTGCTCGCTCCATTGTTCTGGAGAACGGAGTCTTGGTCATCTTGCCCAAGAGGCATGGTTCGCACGTGTCAAATGATTCATAATCAAGAGACTCCAGAAGTCCATCAGCATGAAGCTTCTTCATATGTTTGACACCAATATGACCAAGGCGGCAATGCCACAAGTATGTGGGACTATCATTATCAACTTTACATCTTTTGGCATTCACACTATGAATATGTGTATCATCACGATCGAGATTCATCAAAAATAAACCATTGATCAGCGGGGCATGACCATAAAACATATCTCTCAAATAAATAGAACAATCATTATTCTCGGATTTAAATGAGTAGCCATCTCGCATAAGACGAGATCCAGATACAATGTTCATGCTCAAAGCTGGTACTAAATAACAATTATTAAGGTTTAAAACTAATCCCGAGGGTAGATGTAGAGGCAGCGTGCCGACGGCGATCACATCGACCTTGGAACCATTCCCGACGCGCATCGTCACCTCGTCCTTCGCCAGTCTCCGCTTATTCCGCAACTCCTGCTTAGAGTTACAAATATGAGCAACTGCACCGGTATCGAATACCCAGGAGCTACTACGAGCGCTGGTACGGTACACATCAATAACATGTATATCACATATACCTTTGACGTTGCCGGCCTTCTTGTCCGCTAAGTATTTGGGGCAGTTCCGCTTCCAGTGACCCGTTCCCTTGCAATAAAAGCACTCTGTCTCAGGCTTGGGTCCATACTTTGGCTTCTTCCCGGCAACAGGCTTACCGGGCGCGGCAACTCCCTTGCCGTCCTTCTTGAAGTTCTTCTTACCCTTGCCCTTCTTGAACTTAGTGGTTTTATTTACCATCAACACTTGATGTTCTTTCTTGATATCCACCTCCGCTGATTTCAGCATTGAATACACCTCGGGAATGGACTTCTCCATCCCCTGCATATTGAAGTTCAACACGAAGCTCTTCTAGCTTGGTGGGAGCGACTGGAGGATTCTGTCAACGACCGCTTCGTCTGGGAGATTCATTCCCAACTGAGACAAGCGGTTGTGCAACCCAGAAATCTTGAGGATGTGCTCACTGACAGAACTGTTTTCCTCCATCTTACAGCTGTAGAATGCGTCGGAGACGTCATATCTCTCGACTCGGGCATGAGCTTGGAAAACCATTTCAGCTCTTGGAACATCTCATATGCCCCGTGGTGCTCAAAACGCTTTTGGAGCCCTGATTCTAAGTTGTAAAGCATGCCGCACTGAACCAGGGAGTAATCATCACAACGCGAATTCCAAGCGTTCATAACATCTTGGTTTGCCGGGGCGGGAGCGTCACCTATCGGTGCATCTAGGACATAAGTTTTCTTGGCAGCTATGAGGATGATCCTCAGGTTACGGACCCAGTCCATATAGTTGCTACCATCGTCTTTCAACTTGGATTTCTCTAGGAACGCGTTGAAGTTGAGGGTGACATGAGCGTGGGCCATTTGATCTACAAGACATATTGTAAAGAATTTAGACTAAGTTCATGATAATTAAGTTCATCTTAATCAAATTTTGATGAACTCCCACTCAGATTGACATCTCTCTAGTCATCTAAGTGATACATGATCCGAATCGACTAGCCCGTGTCCGATCATCACGTGAGACGGACTAGTCATCAACGGTGAACATCTTCATGTTGATCGTATCTTCTATATGACTCATGTTTGACCTTTCGGTCTACCGTGTTCCGAGGCCATGTCTGTACATGCTAGGCTCGTCAAGTGAACCCTAAGTGTATTGCGTGTGTAAATCTGGCTTACACCCGTCGTATGCGAACGTTAGAGCCTATCACACCCGATCATCACGTGGTGCTTCGGAACAACGATCCTTAGCAACGGTGCACAGTTAGGGGGAACACAATTCTTGAAATTTTAGTGAGAGATCATCTTATCTACTACCGTCGTTCTAAGTAAACAAGATGCATAAACATGATAAACATCACATGCAATCATATAAAGTGACATGATATGGCCAATATCATCTTGCTCCTTCGATCTCCATCTCCGGGGCACCATGATCATCTTTGTCACCGGCTTGACACCATGATCTCCATCATCATGATCTCCATCATCGTGTCTTCATGAAGTTGTCTCGTCAACTATTACTTCTACTACTATGGATAACGTTTAGCAATAAAGTAAAGTAATTACATGGCGTAATTCAGTGACACGCAGGTCATACAATAATTAAGACAACTCCTATGGCTCCTGCCGGTTGTCAAATTCATCGACATGCAAGTCGTGATTCCCTATTACAAGAACATGATCAATCTCATACATCACATATATCATTCATCACATCTTCTTGGCCATACCATATCACATAGCACATGCTGCAAGAACAAGTTAGACGACCTCTAATTGTTGTTGCAAGTTTTTACGTGGCTTCTATAGGTTTTCTAGCAAGAACGTTTCTTACCTACGCAAAAGCCACAACGTGATTTGTCAATTTCTATTTACCCTTCATAAGGACCCTGTTCATCGAATCCGATCCGACTAAAGTAGGAGAGACAGACACCCGCCAGCCACCTTATGCATCTAGTGCATGTCTGTCGGTGGAACCAGTCTCACGTAAGCGTACGTGTAAGGTCGGTCCGGGCCGCTTCATCCCACAATGCCGTCGAATCAATATTAGACTAGTAACAGTAAGAAAATTGAGCAAACTCAACGCCCACAACTGCTTTGTGTTCTACTCGTGCAAGATGCTACGCATAAGACCTAGCTCTGATACCACTGTTGGGGAACGTAGCAGAATTCAAAAAAATTCTACGCTTTCACCAAGATCAATCTAAGGAGTCATCTAGCAACGAGCATATTGGAGTGCATCTACATACCCTTTTGTAGATCGTGTGCGGAAGCGTTCGAAGGAACGTGGATGAAGTAGTCGTACTCTTCGCGTTCTTCATCACCGATGATCCTAGCGCCGAACGGACGGCACCTCCACGTTCAACACACATCCGGTACAGCAACGCCACCTCCTTCTTGATCCGGCAAGGGGGGAGGAGAGGTCGTCGGAGATCCAGCAGCACGACGGCGTGGTGGTGGATGCAGCAGGAAATCCTGCAGGGCTTCGCCGGCGCCCTGCGGAGGAGTTGGAGGTGTGACGGGAGGGGGGAGAGGCGCCAGAGGCTTGGGGTGCGGCTGCCCTCTCCCCCCCTCACTATATATAGGGGCCAAGGGGGGGGGCCGGCCCTGGAGATCCAATCTCCAGGGTGGGGCGGCGGCCAGGGGGTAATCTTGCCCCCCAAGGCATAGGGGGCGCCCCCTCCCCCTAGGGTTTCAACCCTAGGCGCATGGAGGGGGGCCCATATGGGTGCGCCAGCCCACCAGGGGCTGGCCCCCTTCCCCTTGCGGCCTAGGGGCCCCACCGGGATGGGTGGCCCCACCCGGTGGACCCCCGGGACCCCTCCGGTGGTCTGGGGATGCTCCCGGTGACCCCCGGAGTTCACCCGATGGCCGAAACTGGACTTCCTATATATCATTCTTTACCTCCGGACCATTCCGGAACTCCTCGTCACGTCCGGGATCTCATCCGGGACTCCGAACAACATTCGGGTTTCCACGTGCATGTATCTCTACGACCCTAGCGTCACCGAACCTTAAGTGTGTAGACCCTACGGGTTCGGGAGACACGCAGACATGACCGAGATGACTCTCCGGTCAATAACCAACATCAGGATCTGGATACCCATGTTGGTTCCCACATGTTCCTCGATGATCTTCATCGGATGAACCATTGTGTCAAGGATTCACTCAATCCTGTATGTTATTCCCTTTGTCCATCGGTACGGTACTTGCCCGAGATTCGATCGTCGGTATTCCCGATACCTTGTTCAATCTCGTCATGGCAAGTCTCTTTACTTGTTCCGTAATCCATCATCCCATGACTAACTCCTTAGTCACCTTGAGCTCATTATGATGATGTCTTACCGAGTGGGCCCAGAGGTACCTCTCCGTCACACGGAGTGACAACATCCCAGTCTCGGTTCGTACCAACTCAAAAGACACTTTCGGAGATACCCGTTGCGTACCTTTATAGCCACCCAGTTACGTTGTGACGTTTGGCACACCCAAAGTATTCCTACGACATCCGGGAGTTGCACAACCTCATGGTCTAAGGAATAAATACTTGACACCGAAAAGCTTATGCATTACGAACTATACGATCTCGTGCTATGCTCAGGATTGGGTCTTGTCCATCACATCATTCTCCTAATGATGTGATCCCGTTATCACTGACATCCTATGTCCATGGTCAGGAAACCGTGACCATCTATTGATCAACGAGCTAGTAACTAGAGGCTTACCAGGGACTCATTGTTATCTATATATTCACACATGTATCGTTGTTTCCGTACAATACAATTCAAGCATGAATAACAAACAATTATCATGAACAAGGAAATATAATAATAATACTTTTATTATTGCCTCTAGGGCATATTTCCAACAGGGGCGCGCCCTCCACCCTCGTGGACGCCTCGTGTCCTTTCCGGACTGCCTCTTATTTTTCTATTTTTCTAAATATTCCAAAACGGTGAAAAATTGCCATTAGAACTGTTTTGGAGTCGGTTTACTTACCGTACCACATACCTCTTCCTTTCCGGAGTCTGAATCGTTCTGGAAAGTGTCCCTTATGTATTCCTCCGGGGTCACGGTTTCAATAACATTGGTTTCAACATTTATAGGATTACCTGAGATATAATGTTTGATTCTTTGACCGTTCACCACCTTCGGATTTGTGCCTTCGAAGTTGTTGATTTTTATGGCACCGAAACGATAGATCTCCTTGATAACGTAAGGACCTTCCCATTTAGAGAGAATTTTTCCTGCAAAAAATCTTAAACGAGAGTTGTATAGCAAGACATAATCACCTACGTTAAACTCATGCTTTTGTATCCTTTTTTCATGCCATCTTTTAACTTTTGTTTAAATAGTTTGGCATTCTCGTAAGCTTGGGTTCTCCATTCATCAAGCGAGCTAATGTCGAATAACCTCTTCTCACCGGCAAGTTTGAAATCGTAATTGAGCTCTTTAATAGCCCAATATGCCTTATGTTCTAACTCAAGAGGTAAGTGGCATGCTTTTCCATAAACCATTTTATATGGAGGCATACCCATCGGGTTTTTGTATGTTGTTCAATAAGCCCATAATGCATCAACAAGTTTCTTGGACCAATTCTTTCTAGACCTATTAACAGTCTTTTGCAAAATTAATTTCAGCTCTCTGATACTTAGTTCTACTTGACCACTAGACTGTGGGTGATAAGTGGATGCAATTCTATGATTAACATCATACTTAGCAAGCATTTTACGGAAAGCGCCATGAATAAACTGTGAACCACCATCTGTCATTAAGTATCTAGGGACTCCAAACCTTGGAAAAAATAACTTATTTAAGCATCTTAATAGAGGTGTTGTGATCAGCACTACTAGTTGGAATAGCTTCTACCTACTTAGTAATGTAATCAACAGCAACTAAAATATGTGTATACCCATTAGAGGAAGGAAACGGTCCCATATAATCAAAGCCCCATACATCAAATGGTTCAATAACAAGTGAATAATTCATAGGCATTTCTTGACGCCTACTAATATTACCAATTCTTTGGCATTCATCACAAGATAAGACAAACTTATGGCCATCCTTGAAGAGAGTGGGCCAATAAAAACCAGATTGCGGTACCTTATGTGCAGTTCTGTCTCCAGCATGGTGTCCTCCGTAAGCCTCGGAGTGGCACTTGCGTAGGATCTGTTCCTGTTCATGCTCAGGTATACAACGTCTAATAATACCATCTACTCCTTCTTTATAAAGGTGTGGGTCATCCTAGAAGTAAAATCGTAGAAGAACTTTTTCTTTTGCTGGTATGTGAAACTGGGTGGTATAAACTTAGCAACAATGTAATTAGCATAATCAGCATACCATGGAGCAGTACGAGAAGCATTTATGACCGCTAATTGTTCATCCAGAAAGCTATCATCAATAGGTAGTGGGTCATCAAGAATATTCTCTAACCTAGACAAGTTGACTGCAACGGGGTTCTCAGCTCCCTTTCTATCAGTAATATGCAAATCAAAATCTTGTAGCAGGAGAACCCATCTAATAAGTCTAGGTTTAGCATCTTTCTTTTCCATAAGGTATTTGATAGCAGCATGATCAATGTGAATAGTTACTTTAGAATCAACAATATAAGGTCTAAACTTATCACAAGCAAATACGACTTCTAAAATTCTTTCTCAGTAGTAGCATAATTTCTCTCGGCACTGTCTAGAGTTTTACTAGCATATTGGATAACATTCAATTTCTTATCAACTCTTTGTCCTGGAACAGCACCTACAGCATGATCACTAGCATCGCACATAATTTCAAAGGGTAAATTCTAGTCAGGAGGCTGGACAATAGGTGCATATATCAATGCTTTCTTAAGTACTTCAAATGCTTCTACACAATCATCATCAAACACAAAAGGAACATCTTTTTGTAAGAGAATAGTCAGAGGCCTAGAGATTTTGGAGAAGTCCTTAATGAACCTCCTATAAAACCCGGCATGACCAAGGAAACTTCTTATACCTTTGATATCCTTGGGACACGACATCTTTTCAATAGCATCAACTTTAGCTTTATCAACTTCAATACCTCTTTCAGAAATTTTATGTCCCAAGACAATGCCTTGATTAACCATAAAGTGGCACTTTTCCCAATTCAAGACCAGATTAGTTTCTTCACATCTCTGCAAAGCCCGATCAAGGTTGCTCAAGCAATCATCAAAAGAAGTTCCGTAAACGGAGTAGTCATCCATGAAAACCTCAACAATCTTTTCACAAAAATTAGAGAATATAGTCATCATGCATCTTTAAAAGGTAGCAGGTGCATTACATAAACCAAAAGGCATACGTCTATAAGCAAAGGTACCGAAGGGACAAGTAAAAGTGGTCTTTTATTGATCCCCTTTTGACACAGGTATTTCAGAGAAACCAGAATAGCCATCTAGAAAGCAAAAATGAGTATGTTTGGATAACCTTTCTAGCATTTGATCAATAAAAGATAAAGGGTGATGATCTTTCTTAGTGGCTTTATTTAATTTGCAAAAATAAATTACCATCCTATAACCTGTAACAATTCTCTGCAGGATCAATTCATCTTTATCATTAGGAAGTACAGTAATACCTCCCTTCTTAGGGACACAATGGACAGGACTTACCCACTGGCTGTCAGCAACTGGATAAATTATACCTGCCTCTAAAAGCTTTAGTATTTCCTTCCTTGCCACTTTTTTCATCTTAGGATTTAACCGTCGTTGATGATCGATAATCGGTTTTGCATCCTCTTCCAACTTTATCTTGTGTTGGCATAAAGTGGGACTAATGCCCTTAAGATCATCCAGAGTATATCCAATAGCAGCACGGTGCTTCTTCAGAGTTTTCAATAATTTATCTTCTTCCTGCTCTGAAAGGTTAGCACTAATAATAACATGATATATCTTCTTTTCATCGAGATAAACATACTTAAGAGTATCAGGTAATGGTTTAAGTTCAAACACGGGATCACCCTTGGGTGGAGGAGGATCCCCTAGAATTTCAACGCGCAAGTTGTTTTTCAATAAGAGTCCATGTTTAAAGAATATTTCATCTATTTCCCTTCTCTCACTCATATACATATCATTTTCATGGTCTAGCAGATATTGTTCTAAAGGATCGTTAGGAGGCACATCAATAGAAGCAAGACCAATAATTTCATCCTTACTAGGCAATTCTTTATCATGGGGTTGTCTACGAAATTTAGCAAAGTTAAAGTCATGAGACATATCCCCTAAACCAACAGTAACAATATCTTTTTCGTAGTATATCTTAGCATTAACAGTATTCAAGAAGGGTCTACCAAATATAATGGGGCAAAAATCATCTTGTGGGGAACCAAGAACAAGAAAATCAGCAGGGTATTTAACTTTCCCACACAAGACTTCAACATCTCTAACAATCCCAATTGGTGAAATAGTGTCTCTATTAGCAAGCTTAATAGTGACATCGATACCTTCTAGCTCAGCAGGTGCAATATCGTGCATAATTTCATCATATAAGGAAATGGGTATTACACTCGCACTAGCACCTACGTCACATAAACCATGATAGCAATGATCTCCTATTTTAACGAAAATAGCAGGCATGCCTACAACTGGTCTATGTTTATTCCTAGTATCGGGTTTGGCGATTCTAGAAGCTTCCTCTTGGAGGTAAATAACATGCCCATCTAAATTATCGACCAAGATATCCTTAACCATAGCAACGCTAGGTTCAACTTTAATTTGCTCAGGGGGGGTAGGTGTTCTAGTATTACTCTTACGAACCATAGTTGAAGCTTTAGCATGATCCTTTATTCTAACAGTGAAGGGTGGTTTCTCAATATAAGCAGTAGGAACAATAGGATCAACATTATAAGTGATGGTCTTTTCTTCAACTTTAACGGGCGGAACTACTTTTACTTCAATGGGAGGATGGTATGTAAACCACTTCTCCTTAGGGAGATCAACATGAGTAGCAAATGTTCACAGAAAGAAGCTACTATCTCAGAGTCAAGTCCATATTTAGTGCTAAATTCACGGAAAACAATGGTATCCATAAAAGATTTAACATAATCAAACTTAGGGGTTATACCTGACTCCTTACCTTCGTTGAGATCCCAATCCTCATAGTTGCATTTAATTCTTTCCAATAAATCCCATTTTAATTCAATAGTCTTCATCATAAAAGAACCAGTACAAGAAGTATCAAGCATGGAGCGATTATTGAGAGAAAGCCGAGCATAAAAATTTTGAATGATCATTTCTCTTGAGAGCTCATGATTGGGGCATGAATATAACATTGACTTAAGCCTCCCCCAATCTTGAGCGATACTTTCTCCTTCGCGAGGCCAAAAATTATATATATATAATTACGATCACGATGAGCCTCATGCATAGGATAGAACTTCTGATGAAATTCCAACTTCAATCGATTGTAGTTCCATGATCCAATATCGTCACATAGCCTAAACCATGTCAATGCATCTCCCTTCAAAGATAAAGGGAAGACCTTCTTCTTGATAACACCCTCGGGCATACCTGCAAGCTTAAATAATCCACAAACTTCATCCACATAGATTAGGTGCAAATCGGGATGCAGTGTTCCATCTCATGTAAAGGGATTAACTAGCAGTTTCTCTATCATACCCGAAGGAATTTCAAAGAAAACATTTTCAGTAGGTTGAGAAGCAACTCTTTGCTCTACTGGTCGGGGTGAAGATACCCCGAACAAGCCCCTCAAAGGATTATGAGCCATAGTAACAAGTGACAGTAAATTTCAGCACACTATATAAATTTTTCCTTGCCAAAGGAGCTACACTCCCCGGCAACGGCGCCAGAAGTGTAGGGGATCTATCGTAGTCCTTTCGATAAGTAAGAGTGTCGAACGCAACGAGGAGCAGAAGGAAATGATAGGCAGCTTTCAGTAAGGTATTTTCTGCAAGCACTGAAATTATCGGTAACAGATAGTTTTGTGATAAGGTAATTGGTAACAAGTGACAAATAGTAAAAGTAAATAAGGTGCAGCAAGATGGCCTGATCCTTTTTGTATTAAAGGACAAGCCTGGACAAACTCTTATATGAAGGAAAGCGCTCCCGAGGACACATGGGAATTATCGTCAAGCTAGTTTTCATCACGTTCATATGATTCGCGTTCGTTACTTTGATAATTTGGTATGTGGGTGGACCGGTGCTTGGGTGCTGCCCTTACTTGGACAAGCATCCCACTTATGACTAGCCTCTATTGCAAGCATCCGCAACTACAAAAGAAGTATTAAGGTAAACCTAACCATAGCATGAAACATATGGATCCAAATCAGCCCCTTACGAAGCAACGCATAAACTAGGGTTTAAGCTTCTGTCACTCTAGCAACCCATCATCTACTTATTACTTCCCAATGCCTTCCTCTAGGCCCAAACAATGGTGAAGTGTCATGTAATCGACGTTCACATGACACCACTAGAGGAAAGACAACATACATCTCATCAAAATATCGAACGAATACCAAATTCACATGATTACTTATAGCAAGACTTCTCCCATGTCCTCAGGAACAAACATAACTACTCACAAAGCATATTCATGTTCATAATCAGAGGGGTATTAATATGCATAATGGATCTGAACATATGATCTTCCACCAAGTAAACCAACTAGCATCAACTACAAGGAGTAATCAACACTACTAGCAATCTACATGTACCAATCTGAGGTTTTGGTACAAAGATTGGATACAAGAGATGAACTAAGGTTTGAGAGGAGATGGTGCCGGTGAAGATGTTGATGAATATAACCCTCCCCAAGATGGGAGAGTTGTTGGTGATGACGATGGCGATAATTTCCCCCTCTCGGAGGGAAGTGTCCCCGGCAGAACAGCTCCGCCGGAGCCCTAGATTGGTTCCGCCAAGGTTCCGCCTCGAGACGGCGGCCCTTGTCCCGAAAGCCTCCTTATGATTTTTCCAGGTCAAAACACCTCATATAGGAGAAGATGGGCATCGAGGAGTCACCAGGTGGCCCACGAGGCAGGGGGCGCGCCCCCCACCCTCGTGGACAGGTGGTGGCCCCCCTCTCGTATCTCTTTCGCCGGATATTTTTTATATTTTCTGAAATGGTGTTTCGTGGAGTTTCAGGGCTTTTTGAGTTGTGCAGAGTAGGTCTCCAATGTTTGCTCCTTTTCCAGCCCAGAATTCCAGTTGCCGGCATTCTCCCTCTTCATGTAAACCTTGTAAAACAAGAGAGAAAAGGCATAAGTATTGTGACATAATAGGTAATAACAGCCCATAGTGCAATAAATATCAACATAAAAGCATGATGCAAAATGGACGTATCATGACCCAAGCCACCTGCCTATGCAATCCCGGACCCAGGAGATTGGGGGAGAGGGGCTCGCAACCCAGGTGGCAAGTTGTGCAACCCGTCTCCCTCTTCATCCTCCGTGCTGAAGAACTCATGGGCCAGGACCTAGTAGCGCCCCCTCCCACCACTTCTTGAGATCGAGCCGAAGACGTTGCCATCTCCTCATCCGCTTGCCGGTGCCGGGAGATACACGCCGCGCCGGTCAGGGTGTGCAAAACCGAACCGAAAACCAAAAACCAAACCAAAAAATAGAAACCGAACCGAAATTTCGGTGTTTCCGATTTTGGTTTCAGTATCAGTTTCCAGTTCAGGAAACCATTTGACCTTCGGTTATTCGGTTAGAAATATTCGTTTAGAAACCGAAAACCGTTCGGTTAAACCGAAATAACCGAGAGCAACTTCACTGCAAAGATATGAGTTGAATACCTTCAGCTACCCCTCCTTTTATAGCCCTCCACCCACGGTGCTGCTACTCATTCGGCGATGTGGGACTAAACTGCTGCAGCTCAAGGCAACCTGGCGCACGCGGTGCTTGTTGGGCCTCAAATTTGCCAGCCCATACAGGCCCACACGCAAAGTGCTCCGTCGGCCCGTTCCGTCAGTCAACCGATTGGGCTCGTGGTTTGATCCCTATGTACGTCTAACATAACTTTTGAATATCCGATCCTACGTCTAACATAATGCACAATTGACTCTTTCCTTTTTTTTCCTAAATAGTAAAGACTATTTCCTTTTTTTCGTAGTCACACACCATCCCTGATTTAAAGGATGGACACTCAAAACCTGCCTAATCCATTATCCATCATATTTGTACCATCCAATGCAATGCATAAGATAAAATCATGTTTGCCGTGTAATGATCTACTCTACGTACGTAGTTCTCACATGAAAAAACTAAACTACATACACAGACAAAATCACATGACCAAATAATTATTTGTTGTTTAAAAATTCGCGTCAACTTTGGTTATTTTGGTTATTACCGAAACCAAACCGAAATTAAATATTTTTTACCGAAACCGAACCGTATCTATGTATAAAACCGTATAAACCGAAGTATAAAAACCGTATAAACCGAACCGAATGAAACCGAATGCACATCCTGACGCGCCGGGGATCCCCTTCTCCAAGGGCGGCCGTCCCTCCCTGGCGAGTCCCGAGAGCTCCTCAGCCTAACGGTCATTTTTATCTTCCCAACGCTATC
>LR738715.1:781753083-781810698 GCA_902687465.1 Secale cereale | reverse complement strand
GTGCAGTAATGGCCAAGTTACTAATGGCGCACCGTGGTAGTGGTGCGCCATTAGTAGTTGGCGCACCACACCCACGGTGCGCCATTAGTATTTTTTGGAAAAAAAATAAAAATAATAAAAACAAAATATGAAAAAAAAATACTAATGGCGCACCGTGGGAGAGATGCGCCATTAGTAAGTTGAACTACTAATGGCGCACCACTCCCACGGTGCGCCATTAGTATTTTTTGAAAATAAAAAATAAAAATAAAAACAAAATATGAAAAAAAATACTAATGGCGCACCGTGGGAGTGGTGCGCCATTAGTACACCGTGGATGTGGTGCGCCATTAGTAGTTGAACTACTAATGGCGCACTATCCACTGGTGCGCCATTAGTAGTTTTGAGAAAAATATGAAAAAAAAATTGTTACTAATGGCGCACCATGTCAACGGTGCGCCATTAGTATTTGCATACTAATGGCGCACCAACACATACTAATGGCGCACCGCATGTCTGGTGCGCCATTAGTGTCAATTCCATCTATAACCCTTTTCCTAGTAGTGAAGGCCGGATCTGTATGCTGCACTTCTGAACTAAACAAGTGAGAGAAATAATTAAGAATGTGATTATCCAGCTCGGGCATTCCCTCCGGCCAATTACCCCCATCATCCTTTAACCGTTTCACAAAATTCTTTTTTCTTCTCGCCGAGGCAAAAGCCTGGAAGAAACCTGTGTTGCGATCTCCGTACTTCAACCAGTTTGCTCTCGATCTTTGCATAACCTGAATCTCCTCAAGTTCCAAGAGGTATTCTATCAGTTCCGCTAATTCTTTCCTTCTTTCTTCACTAGCAGCGTCCATTGGTCCCGCCATAATTTTCTCAAGGTCTCTTTGCGCTTTCCGGGGCCGCTTCTTTGGTTTCTTTGACTGGTCTAGAATCAAAGAGTGAAGAGAGACGGACGGGCTATCCAATTGTCGAGCTCTACACCTTCTTGATAGACCTTGTAGGATCATGCAGGCTAGGATTTCGGTAGTCCTACCTTCGGCTTGGCCTGACGAGCCGGAGCCGGAGGCCATGGTGGTGTTGTGGTGCACGGTGATGATGGCAGATAGATGGTGAGGTGGTGGCTGCTTCCCGTGACCACCACGGTAACCCTAGATCGGTAGGGAATATCGGTGAGGTTTGTGGCGGTAGTGAACTTTGTCTCACGTGCCCCGGCCCCTCATCTCTATTTATATAGCATGAGTCACAGGGGCCCACCAACCATATGAGGGTTGGGCGTCCCCTATCAGGGCACGAGTCAGTGGCCCGTTCGACATGTTGGGTTCGAACGGGAGGAGATCAACCTAACATTCTTCCCCCTGGTCTTAACTTTACTTTTAACCTTATACTTTCTAATTTATTTGTTTCATCACATATTGGTACATAGAGCAATTTTCATCGTCACAGCTTAATTGCCGATAGAATCATATAGCTACAACATACGTTTCGTTTAGAAACAAATTATGTTTCTTTTGGGCCTCTCATGATTCAGGAATCATAGGCTTTCCCTTAAACCCATGCCAGCTAAGTGTTGTGGCAAGCCGTTTCTTGGGGATGGGAACAAGGACAAGTTTAGTTTGGGCGTTGTTTAACGAAAAGGGCAGTGGGCGCCGGTGCGCCAGCCCAAATTTAGGTCGGTCGCCTAGCTGTCGCCTGGTTGAAGCAACCAGGGTCGTGCAATCCGTATCTCTCCTTCCTTCCCGCACGGGATCAAGCTCCGTCACGTCGCCTCCGCCTCCACACCCCGCGCTGCCACCTCGCGCTTGTCCACGGCTGACGGCCATCCCGCGCCACCACCGCTCGCCCCCTAGTCATCATGCTCGTCGTCTACGGTCCCCATCGACGAACACACCTCATTGATGGAAAAAACATGGCGGTCGTCATGGCAACAATTTCATCGCTGATTGAAGCAAAATGGAGACATGGTTGTAGCAAAAAACATATTGCCATCTGCTATCGGTTGTAGATCACCGTGCAGGCCGCAAAAAACGGTTGCCGTCGTGGCAACGATGTTCAATGCTCATCGTAGCAAAACGTGGTCACGGTTGTAGCAAAAAATATCTTGGCCATCGCCGCCGGTTGCAGTGTCGTGCAAGTCATGATCATTAACTTCTTCGGTTGTAGCAAATTACCTCACTAATTCCAGCAAAAGAACACTATGGTTCCAGCATTTTTCGTTGCCAGCTGCAGCAACTATGTCGCCGCCATGGCCGTCCGCAAGTGGTAGCTGTGGTAGTCACCGGTTCCAGCAATTTTTTTTGCATGTGGCAGCAAAACACATCGCTGGCCATGGCCGTCGACCTTGCCTTCTAGCAAAATGTGTAGCCGGTTCCAGCAATTTGTGCTGACGGTTTCAGCAAAAAAATGTCGGTGGAAACACGCGGCCACTGTGGGGCAGATCGTCAGAAAATTCATGGCAAAAGACCTCGCAAGCCATGTCTGTCGAATGCAGTACGCGGCCGAGTGGGTTTCAGCTGGCGAGCGCGGCAGTTTGTAGCATCCCTCATTAGTTGCAAACAACCCTAGATGGTTCAGATTTGTTGTGCGGGAGGGAGTAGAGGGAAGGAGGAGGCGCAGGCGGCCATGGCGGCGAGAAAATAGGGAAGAGAAGTAGCCATGAGAGGAAGGAGAAGGATACGGGATAGAAGACAGGTTGCGCGGTTCCCTAGGGTTGGAGGAGCACGTGGCGTCCTGGGGCTGGTGGGTGTCGCCGCGAGCAAATAAAAGGCGGGCGCTAGCGACGCGTCCGGCCGAGTCTGTGGGCGCGAAGGGTTTTCCTTAATGAAAGGGAGGGAGAGAGGGAGTAATACTACACCTATGCAAGTGTTTTATAGCTATATGTAGATATAGCATTTTCAAGAGAGATGGGATGACGGCATCTCCAATAGCAATTCGTAAATTTTCTCTACATCTATCCGCAGACAGGACCAGCCCGTGGATACAGATGTGGAAGGTCATCATTCAACACTACCTGCGTACAGTTCAAACACTTTTTCAACAAACTGGATGAAACTTATGTAAACACGACGGATTTTCATACAAACAAAAAGAGAACACATCAGATTTTATATAAACATGACGGAATTTATTCCATTTTGGACATATACTTCAATAAGCGGTGAACCAACTCTAGAGGTGTAACATACCTAAACTAAATGACCATCGGCACTCCTTCATGTCCAGCCATGTTCCGCCTCGGCGCTCTTCAACTCCGCCTCCGAAGCCCCAGGCTGCCCACCTTCATGTCGTCCCCAAATGACTAATCGGCCGACGATGCTCAACCCACAAAGCTTAGCGTTGACGGGAGAGGAGGAGCGGTGGCATTCTCGAGACCCGAGCAGCGACGACTACCGTGCACCATTCTTCCTCGATGCCGGCAACGTCCGTGGACATGCCGACTTCGTGGTCGTGGTGGCAGGGTGCGGCCTCGGCGGTGGCAGCGATGTCCTCCTTGTCGTCTGTCTTACCCAACACTCGCCCGCCGCCTCGTCGAACTCCTTGTAGGCGACCCCCAGTTCGGCCTGACACTGGTGGTATCGCCAGCGGGCAGGGCGGAGCAGTAGGACTCGAGCAGTGCCGCCTGCTCCGTAGGTCCACGTCCAATGCATGCAATTGCCCTGCCCGCAGCGAATTGCTCCTCCTCATGTTGGTGCTCTTAGAGGAGCTGATGACTTTAGGCGACGTTGGTACGCGTCTCCCATATCATGTCTATGTAATGGCACGGGCCTCGTCAATGGTCATGATGCAATGCATCTGCAAGGGTGGCGTTGGCTGATGTCTATGTAATGGCACGAACCTCGCCAATGGTTATGGTGCAATGCATCTATGAGGATGGCGTTGGCTCGTCGGCGGCGACGTCCTCCATTAGAAGGTAGTTGTCGTATGTCCTCCATTGAAAGGTAGTTGTCGTATGTCCTCCATTGAAAGGTAATTGTCGTCCGGTTGCCTATGGCCTGCCAACCGCCGATAGCAATGACGGAGATCATAGACAAATGACTACCGATAACAATGGTGGCCCGTAACAATGATGGAGATCATTTGCGCGTTCTACATGATCAATCATCAAAGAGCGTCATCATTTACGCGTTCTACATGATCAATCATCAAATAGCGTCAAATTTATATCCGCCCACGAGTATCGCCAAATTTGGGCGTTCTACGAACGTTAGAAGGCACGTCCGCTGCTCATCATTTTGGACGGAAAGCGCACAGATGAGGAGACGTTTTAGAGAGGCCCAAACGGTTTGGCGTGACAGCGCTGTCCGAACGGTTTAAGGGTCGCTGGGTCGGCGTTAAAAGACGTATGCGGACGGCGTTGAAAGATGTATGCGGGCGAAAAGTCGTGCGTCCCCAACTCAACATAGTTTGGCTCGGAAGATAATTATTGCTCTGCTACACTGATACGAATAGTAGTACAACTGAACCGGTTACATACGCGCGCACTCATACACGGCCGTAGTCCCACGTACGGCCTCACTGGTACTGCCCGCCGGTGCCGGTCGCCGGCGCGGAGCCGCCGCCGACGCGCGGGTTATGCGCGGCGCTGGGCCTCCCGGTGCCCGTGGCGGTGCCGACGGGCCGGCTCTCGGCCACGCCGGCCTCGACTTGGCCGCCCACGGGGGCGCCGCCGGGGACGATCCCGGGCGCTCCCTGCGACGGGTGGTACGCCCCGGCGCTGGCCCGCTCCTTGGCGGCGGCGTTGGCGAGCATGGCGTCCCGCTTGACCTCCTCGGCGCCGTGCACGCGCTCCCGGGTCCTCGTCTGGGCGGCCTCCCTGTCGGCGGGGCTGTGCGCCGTGGCCTTGTCCATCTGCCCCTGCAGCGTGGCCCGCGTCTTCTCCAGGCCGGAGCACGCCGAGGCGCCCACGTTCGCCGCCGCCTCCTTGGTCGCCTCCATGGCGCTCCTCCCGGCCTGCATGTTGTCTAGCAGAGCGGCTGCTCGAGCTCCGGCTGTGTGCGCCTTGCAGATTTTAGCGGATGCTATCATTCAACTGGTTGGGAAGATGTATGTGGTGAGGCTGCGGCCGGATTTACTTATAGCGGGCACCGTTGTCGGCAGCGGCGATGGCGACACGTGCGTCGTATACACGAAGAAGCATTTCTCTTTCGTTCTCCTGGGTGGTCCGCGCAGGCTGGCGGGTGGCGCGGTGGCGGGCTGTGGTTTGGCTCTTGGTCGACCAAGATGCTTCAGGTCGGCGATGGGGATCTGCTGCCGACACGTGCGCTGTCAAGATGGTGGCGTGGCACCCAGGAAAGAGGCTTCTTCACGCGTGGCTCCACCCGAGCATTTCGAGGTTTTGTTTGATGGTTCGACTTTAATAATCATCAATTTAATCAATATCTATAAACATAATTTTTTAATTCGATAATGTTTTAATAAGTTCATAAATTTTATAAATATATATTTCAGTAATTTTTGGAGTACAAATATATTCAATAGGCATATATTTCAATAATTTCATAAAATCTAGACATTTGGGAATTTATGAACAATTTTTTTGATAATTTAAGTAACATTTCAATAACTTAAAAAATGTCAGAAACACGAGTTTTGGTACTTTGAGTAACATTTGAATAGTTTCACTAATTTTAGAAACACATGTCTTTATTATTTCACAAATTAATGCAACACAAAATCATGTTCACAAAACACAGGAACTTTAACACAAATATTTCGCATGGTTTGTTTCACAAATTTCAGTTATTCATCCTGATTTAAATCAGTTTTTCTTTCACAAGGATCAGATATCATATGAATCTTCTTATTTTAATTGCAGTGACATTTGTAACAATAGCAAACAAATTTCACTTCTCAGATAAATTGCAGTGACATTTGTAACAATAGCAAACAAATTTCACTTCTCAGATAAATTGCAGTGACATTTGAAACAAGATCAACACAAATTTCAGTGACATTTCAGATCATGCCATTGGCGATCAGTGAACAGAGGAAGTGCATTACACTTTGCATGCGTCCATGCCACTGACGATCAATAGGTTTGAATTATTATTTTTAATGAATTGCCAGCTCAAGGTAACCTCACAGATAATTTATTGGTCCAGCATGGGAGCTTGGAGTTCCAGGTTTCAAGCTTCAGCATGATGCTCAGCAATGTGTTCAATAACTACAACACATCAGTAGTTGCAATATTTGCCTTGCAGGAAGAAATGATCGTCTGAGTTGCCTGAGCATTCAGCACAGATTTGCCGTGTAACCTTCTTCGGCTCCAGAAAACACCGAGCCCGACACGCCCGCGGACAATGAAGAACTGGAGTAACTCACTACACAGTAGCTTGTCTTCGCAACAGATTCACCCTTCTACCCGATGCACTGGACCAAACAAGCCTCAGACAACAGTTCGATTACAGGATGATCGGCACTACTACGAACACAGCATGAAACGAGGCATGTTTTCTTTACAAGGTGGTGCTACGAGTACAGCCTATAAAAATTAGGTCAGAGACCTGTCACCCTAAACACCCCACAGCTCATGCAATGAAATTACAAAGATAACAGGCGCTATACATGGCTACAAAGGAACGGTACTAGCTGAGCAATCTGAGGAGGAGCTATTCAACTTTGCCGAGACATAGTTTTTAAGGCTATGAACGAGCTGTCGGATGTCATCTGCCCAAGACCATGTCGGAGGGTTGAGGGCTCGTATTGAGTTCAAGCAAACGAGAAGGGTTCCTCCTTCATGGAGAAGAACCTGAAATTTGGACAGAATGTGTAAATAAATAACACAATAATAATGAAGTGTGTACACACGCTATGGGAGTTGGAGAGGAGGCACATGTGATCTGCAAGTAATCCCGAATTCTAAAATGTATAAGCTCCACTTCCAATTTCTTATGGTACAAGATCATCTTCTCCACTAGAATCAACTGGTGTTCTACTCACACTAAACACATCCCAACATGATAGACATATTGAAAACCACGTAGACATTGCAGAAATAGATCACACAAAAAGCCTGTGAATGAAGAGGTTTAACATATAGATTAACTCTGGAAACTCTGGTTTAAAAAATCTACTCCCTCTGTTCATAAATATAAGACGTTTTGGCAGTTTAAATTGAACTGCCAAAACGTCTTATATTTATAAACAGAGGTAGTAAGACTTAGCATATTTGTGTTCAATATGACCATGTACTCTAATCCATATTAAATATCCAGGTATTTTTGTTTCAATCAACCTGTCAATTTATCCGCCGGAATTAACTTAACTGACTTTCTTCAAAAATAACAACAATACGATGATGCTCGTCCAGACAAAACATGTAAAACTTCACTATCAATATAAAATGACCATATTTTCACTCCTATACTTTCAACTCAAAGTATGCCACACAGATTGTTAGCCTCGGGTCATCGGCAAGTGGTCATCAAATCTGCTAGATGCATCAATAAGTTTGAACTAAAACCACGACAAGAATTATGGAACGGAGGGAGTATTATGCAAGGAAGAACGAACTTACCGTCAACCAAAGAGGAAGAAATCCTAAGACAGAAGGAAGTGCAGCAAAAACAATACAGGTTAAGGCAAGAGCTACGCTTTGCTTCACCTGTAAGGATGAACCTCAAAATTGTAAGAACCAGCAATATTGTATCGATAAATTTTCCACACTGAGCTCACAAGAGGCATTACCAATGAAGTTGTTTGACGAGCTTTAGCGATACAAAACGGCACCACACATAAATTATCCTGCAACAACAGAACATCTGCAACAGCTACCGCTGTTGCACTGGCGCGTTGTGCTAGAACAATACCAACTGTTGCAGCTGCAAGAGCTGGTGCATCATTTATACCATCACCAACCATAATTAAACCTCCACCTGAAAATAAATGCAAAGGTACATAATGATTAGCCATCAGAAGCAACTTCCCTTGGGCCAAATAGTGAGCATATGGTGATATGACTGCAGGCAGAAACTTGTATGACAAAAAGTTGGGCTGACAAAAAGTAGAGTGCTTCAAATGCACAATAAACAGAGTTTATTATGGGAAAAAAGTGCTGAGGATCTGAGGTGGTAGCTGGTAGGTTATAGATCGCATACAATAGTAACTAGAAGTTGGAGGAAAACCATTTCGGCATTTGATCAAGCCATGCAACACGGAAGGAGGTGAATTAAGCAAACCATTTTGATTAAGTGGTGGGTGTCAAAGCTAGATATGTCGATAATGGAATAACATATGAAAGGGGGGAAAACTGTTGTAATCATAAAACTGCCATTTGCCAGTCACAAGAAACTGAAGTACCTCCTTCCCTTGAAACTGCTTTTACTTTGTTCAACTTGTCCTCTGGCTTTAAAGAGAAGTGAACTTCTTCAATACATACAGCTTTAGCAACTCTCTGAGCACTTGATTCATGATCTCCAGTAAGCATCATGATTCGAAGTTTAGCCTTTTCTCTTAAGGTGTATATAACTTCACAGACACCGGTACGAGGTTCATCCTCGAAGTGGAAAAGGGTTACCTGATAAGATTCAGTGACCAGATAAACCTTCAGATAATCAACAACTTATATGGTGATTTGGTGGTGATAATACATTCAAATGGACGTAGGCATGTGGCAAGAATATTTTGGCAGATTTATTATGGGTAAAAGGCACTACAGCCTGCCAGAACTTCTCATATATAGACTGACTTATGTTTTCATTTCTGCTTTGCTCTCCCAGTATATAGTATATACCATAACCGAACCAGCCAAATGAAGAAAATAGTGTTTTGACAAATCACACTTTATTATTGATGTGGGGCAACATATGAGCTTAGATTACCATAAGTAGTCCACCTTAGATTCCAAAACAGTTCTCAAGCCTGAATTAACTTATCAATTAACATAATTATTATATATGAATCTTACATGCAACATCCCAAACAAATAACTTGCAGCAGCATAAAAGAACATCAAAAGGCAAGGGGTAAAGGCATACTTATATGAGAAGATTTTTCCTAACTCACCTTTTTATCTACTGAGAGAGCAGCTTGGACAAATTCAGGACCAAATGCAGAACACTTTACTGCCTCTTTTATTTGTTCAGATTCACCATAAGATCTGTACAGTGAAGAAATATATTCCACAGAACCGATAGACGCCTTAGCAAACTCATTTTCATTGTCTCTTGCCTGTAATAGAAATAGATGAGTGCCAACCTAACATACCAAGATCCAAGTTCTCTTATGCTTCGTACTGACCAAACAACACACAATGTACATGCTAATTGTTCAACCTACGAGAGAGATGCCCATAGCATAACGAGTAAATAGGGATGTAATGAGTAAATAGGGATGTAATGAGTATGTGCTGCTTATAGTAAATGAAAGATCAATGGCATTTTTCAATAAAACACTTCGACTTCTTCCACTCTTGCCTTTTCACCCAAATGGGCTGATTAAACCAATTTGATCTACACCATCCAAACTTGATACATCATCTCATTATCCTGTTTTAAGGGTGCTCCTTTCATGATATAATTATGCAATACAGCTAATACAAAACAAACCATCCAGCCAAATAACTTCATTTTTCTAAAGCCACTCATTTATGAACCTTCACGACACCAAACAATGACTAGGACCAATTCTAGAGAGCATGAGAAATCCAAAAAAATAATTTGCATATGCACAATATCGATTTGAACATTAACCTTGGCATATTTAAATTTAGAAAACACTCTCAAAATAAAATTTCCCTGCAAATTAAGCATATTCACAATGGTTTCCATATTCCAAAATAATGAACATCACACATAGAGCTACAGTTGCCAACCCTGCCTGACCACTGTGGGAGTCAAGCCTAGAATAATAACCCGCCAACATAAAATTCTTCCTTGATATATCTACCAATTTCCATATGACTTTGCTGGTTGAAATATATAGTATCTAACTTACACATACCTTTATGCCACTCAAAGTAGCAACAACTCCTCTACCAGGTAAGCTCTCAAAACTCTCAACAGCAACTACTGGGAGGTCTCTCCCAACAGAGTGTTTTAAAACTGCCCTGTGAATCATACAATCAATATCAACTTACTGCTATAAATTATTCTACAAAAAATCACAACATACACAAGACGATAAAGAACATAAATTAAACATTATGATCTTGAACAACAGTGGCAGGGGTAAGTGTGTATCCCACTTATCAGGAGTAAGCAAGCGAACAATTTTAGAGGAAAATAAGAACGTTGTTGGGGATCGAGTGGGACCCACACTTTATCGTAGCGAGATAGAGGGAGAGTTGACATGTTGGTCCATGGGTATTTTGTCCATTATAACATGGTAAACGGGTTTTGAGCTGACAATAATGGTGTCCAGTGGCATTTTTGAGCATGCGCCTAACGCATCGATGGCATTTTTGAGCAGTTGGAATTCCTGGTGGCAAAATTGAGTAGTGGGACACAAGTAAAATGAACTACTCCCTCCGTTCACTTTTGTAAGACCGTTTAGACATTTAAGACAGCACATAAAACAGTTCAATTTCAGCTGTCCTAAAGGACTTACAAAAGTGAACAGAGGGAGTAGCAGATTTCTTTGGTCAAGCACTCTGATGATAATCTGGGTATCAGCAGTATTGGCCTGGATGGCTGGATTGGATATAAATTCAATGCAGGTATAATAATTATCAATACATTTGACCCAAGGGAACTAAACCCAAGCCATTCCTAGCATGTGTATGTCCAAGGGTTGCATACTTCTAATTCATAATGATGCATGCAAATAAAATAAAATAAATAAATATGGCCTTTGGAAAAATTATCTATTTTCCTCACCTTCCAATGGGATGGGTTGTTCCTTTCTCCATAGCTGCAGCAACAGCTAGAGCTTCACTTTCACAGTTCGGAGTACAGCAAGAAGGGTCAGCACCATTACTCGCATCCAAATGTCCATGAATGGGCTCGATAGCTTTGCACATAAGCTTCCCAGTTGTTAACGTGCCTGTCTTGTCAAAAGCAATAGACTGACAAGAAGAAAGGGCATCTAAGACATGCCCACCTTTCAATAAAATTCCCTACAGAGGAACAAAGAAGAGAATAATTCCACTATCACACTCCAGAAGAAGATTCATTCAAGAAATAGGAGCATGTGTCATAGTAAATGCTACAAACCAAGATACCACAGTTTGATAAGATGGGCTAAGAGCTTAAGGTAATAACTGCTATCTTCCCATGCGCACATTCATATCAGGAGTAAGGAAGCAGTACACAGAAGCACTAATATAGTTGTAGAACAACAAAATATTCAGATTAATATGCTCTTATCTCTCGCGGCCCTTTTGCACATAACCACAAAACAGAAAAATGAGTCAAAAATATCCCGGTAAAATACTGAAAGAACTCAAAATTTAGAAGTCAAAAAGGCACTGCTTATACCAACTGAGGAAAATAATCAATGGAGCTAAGAACACTGAAATTTTCAGACAGTACCTTACTTGCAAGAGAACTGATTGCAGTGGCATATGCTAATGGAGCTACTGCCAATGCACACGGAGATGCAGCCACCATAAGTCCTAATCCACGGTAAATTGAACCCCTACAAACTAAAGAAAATGTCAGAGCACAGAAAGCTCAATCGTAGAGTCCAGTGCATCAGTTCAGTACAAATTGCCAAATCATCAATACTAAGCTTTCTGAAGCATTTAGTATTTGTAATAAGCACCAACACAGCATGCCATGTGACCTTAGGGGAATACCTGAGTTACCGAAAAAGGGCCAATTAAAGAGAAATGGTCCCAGTAGTGCAACAGCCAAAGACAGAGCCACGACAACTTTGCTATAATGCTCCCCAAACTCATCTAACCATCTTTGCAACTTTGGCTTGTTTAGCTGGCCCTCTTCAGTCAGCTGGACAATTCTATTGAGTGTTGAATCCTCCCATGATTTGGTCACCTAGAACAAAGGTAACTGAATAAAAGCATGAAAAGGTAACATTCTGGAAGGAGACACGCCAAACATAATGTACTGCACTAACTTAATGCTATGCTAGGAGAAAAAGGAATAGCAAATTTGTTGCTGGCAACTACCAACAAATAAAATTAGGTTTGTCCATTCTGTAAAAATTAATTAGGTTTGTTTCTCGTTTTCCACAATATCACAAAATGATGTTTTCTGTCAGTCTGGAATGGTTTCATCTCGTCAAGATGGCTATGCAGTAACAACCATGACTAGCAAGTTAAATATTACAGATCTGCTATTAAATAACTGTAATCACGTTTGTGTGTGAGCAATAGGCATCCTGGTATCCTATTTTACGAGAATAAAGCAAGATAAGAAAATGAAGCATCTCAGGATTAGTGAACAAAACGAGCAAAGAAAAATGGAAAAGGTCTCTTTGCTGAAAAAAGAAAAGGCCTAACCTTTACAATCATCATTCCTTCCAAATTCCTGGCTCCACCTGGTATAGCATCCCCCACTGTCCTCTCAACAGGTTTTGTTTCACCAGTGAGGTGTTCTATGGTGATTGTGGATGATCCTTGGTAAACTTCTCCATCAACAGGCACAGCCTAATGAATAGAAGAACTGCGCCACAATGAGATAAAATTCCCAACGACCTAGACTAGACAAATAGCATCTACATGAAAAAGGAATACAAGAAGATAGGATATAGCATTATGCTCAGTTAGTAACATGAAGCAAGTCCAATTGAAAGAAACACAATAACAATGTGATAATTGTGAAGAAACTATGAAATGGGAAAAAAAAAGGAATACAGGGAGTTTTGAATAAACAAACAACACACCTCACCAGCTCTGACCAAAATATGAGAACCCACTTCAAGGTCATGCACAGGAACTTTTGCATAATTTAGATTTGAAAAGTGTGCCGATTCATCTCCACTTGTTTCTAGCAACAGTGCAAATTCTGGATGATTTTCCTTAAGTTCCCTCACATCATACATCGCCTTGCTTGTAAAGTACTCTTCAGCTGTAAGAAATGACGACAAAAGAGAAAACCATCAGTGAATACACAAAAAGGAGCTAAAATGGGGAGAGTTTCAAAGAATGTCAAAACTATGTACCGATATGGGCTAAGTTAAACATTGCAAGAAGTAAACCACCCTCCAATGAGTTTCCCATAAATATAGAAGCAAATGCTGCAAGAGCCATGAGGACATGGATATTTATTTTTCCATCTGCAATATCTACAAGAGCATCAAGTGCTGCAGAGACCTACAATGAAAACAGGAAAAATGTCACATAAGCATTCCAGAGACAAGCAATCTCAAAGCAAAGACCATCAGTTTTTCCTGTATTGAGGAGCAGAGCAAGCATAGCACTTCCCTGTTCAATGGAATGTAGCTAGAACGATTTTCTTCGCAAACAGTGGTTCTAATTGTAACAAACGACTATAGAAGAGATTTCTGAAATTTGGAAATGAAATTTTCCATGGTGTGCATTATTATCGAGTAATTGAATATACCTCCTTGTTTTCAATTTCAAATTTGAGTATGTTTCTGTGTTGGTCTGCGGTCTGCTGGTAGACCTGATATGCAGCCTGCACTAGATATTGCCCCCAAACCAGTACTACAGTATCAAAGTTATCAACTCAGTTGTTCAGAAGTTTTGTTGAATTCACACTGGTCAATTCTATCAGCTTGAACAAGAGCCTTAAGGTTCCATAATGGTATCAAATTAGCAGTTCCTCCGTAATCTCTTAAGAGCAAATTTGTCAACAAAATTCAATGTCATGAAAGCATTCACTAAAACTTCCTGTGAATGAACAAAATCCTCAGAATATGCTTAGAAGTCAATTGAAGTCACAACGGCATGGTTCTAACTAGATTGGCAATTGTACTTCAACTGCTCCTATGTACTCCTAACTTATACACGAACAGCTGGGAAGCGTCAGCGGATCTTACCCCGACAAGAGGGAAGGCGACGGCGATGAGCGCGGCCGGCAGGCGCCCGACTGAGTTCAGCAGCGGGACGTGCGGGCAGACGGCGGCCATCAGGAGAAGGCCGAGGGAGATGCAGCAGAGCTGCAGGTGCTCCCGCAGAGCGTCGGCGACGTCGGCCCACCCGATCGCCCTCGCCATCCGCATGACCGCCGCGCCCCCGCCTCCCCCGCGCACGTCCACCCCGTCGTGGCCGTGTCCGTGTCCGTGTCCATGGTGCCCGTGGCTGTGGCCGTGGCCGTGCCCGTGGTGATGGTGGTGGTCGCCGTGGGCGCGGGGGGTGAAGAGCAGGGAGCGGCGCGAGGCGACGAGGAGCGAGGGTTTGGGGGCTAGAGATAGAGATACAGAGGGTAGGTGGGGGGCGCGGCGGCGTCGAAGGTGGGGAAAGGGAGGGGGCCTCGAGACGCGGAGGAGGTGCGCGGGGCGCGGGAGCGGAGGGGCGGAGGAGGAGCACGCGGCGGAGGCGGTGAGGAACTGCATCGCTGCTCGCGGTGCGTCGCGGCGGGGCGCGGGATCGCGGCGGCGGGGCCGAGGGGCGTGTGCCGTGTGGTGATGGTGGTGGACTAGTGGTGGTGGTGAGCAGCTCAGGGGAGGGGGGAGGAGGAGAAGGTGGGCTGGTCCACGGCTCGGCCTTGGACTTTTGCGGCGGGGGGCGTGTGGACGACGGGGACGCTGCGAGCCGGACGATGGCAACACTGTCGTCACGGTGTCGACGGGTGACCCCGACCGTCGATTCTCCGAGCTCAAGTGGCACCAACGTTAGGAGGTGATCAGAGGAGATTCGGTACTGAAAAATTCGAAATCTGCACTACTTATAGAAGATCAAACATAGTAATCTTTTTAAAACACACCCCACAAAATATACACGGACTAATTACCACCATATGATTAGGCCCACTGAACTTAATATGTTCTCTCTGTGCATATAACAATTTGTATTGACTGACCGTACTCCATCGTAGACCACACCAAAACACCCCACGCTCCGGGTCGGGAATTCCTACAATCACACATGGCATGCAATCTTAATTGCCACCAATTAACATCCCTCCCTTAATTATCGCTTGCCTCTCAACCTAATCTATCTCCCCGAACGCAGCCTATATCAAATATCACAGAAGAGAGAAAATCCACAAGGGTCTGCAAGCCGCCCTCACTACCAGCGAGCGCCGTCGTTGGGATGCGCGAGGCGCCTGTCGTTCCCAGGCACGCGAGCCACCGTCCGGGACGCGCCAGCCACCTTCTTCCGGGCACCCACACGTCGTCGCCCACTGCGTCAACCGACGCGCCGCGCGTTTGGCCCTTGATTCGCCGCCGCCTCGCCATCCGCGCATGATGCCTGATCTCGCGGCGCCTCACCCACCGGAGCTCACGCCACTGCGCCGAACGACCCTGTTTCCTCTCTGGGTCTGAGTGATTCCTTATATTCTCGCCTTTGCAACTTCTGGTTTGTCATTATCAACAAAAGAAATCTGCACATTTTCTTGTATCTCCACCTCCTTTGGTAAGAGGTGCCTCAAATCCTAACCTCACTAGTTAGTGTGCACGTGCAACGCACGTCTCGATCGTAAAACAAGTGAGATTTTATTGTAGAATACAAATAAATGTTGCAAAAATATATAAATCAAATCAATTACAGAATGTTTGATGTCGCTCAAATTCTATTCTCAAAAGTGAGACACCATAGTAGTTACGTTGCTGCACAGAGTAATCGCAGGAAAAATACTCTTATTTAAATAAAATCGGCATAAACTGCCTTAAAGTGCAGTTGCTTTGTTCAAGATCCTTACCTCTTGAATCTTATTTTATTCCAAGAAAGCCAATTCTACATCTGCATAACAAAATATATATTAGGACTAATTTTGGTTATGAGGACTACCAAAATTATATATTAGTACTAATTCAGATTAGCATTATATAGCTTGTTATTATGGATAATAGAAAATAGAAGATGATATGTGACTGCAGCGACTTATATATGTGCAGAAATAGAAGATTATGTAAAAGGGCTAAAAGATACTTAAAATCCAATAATCATCACGATACAAAGCATTTATATGGTTTCGGAAAAGGGCTAAAAGAAATCCGATGATACAAAGTATTTTCCGGTTTCAGATAAAAGGGCTAAAAGAAATCTAATAATCATCACGTACAAAGTATTTATCCGGTTTCATATATGTTTATGCGTTGGGAACCTGATTAACTTACAAAGTTATATATCATAGTCTATACGTACAGAAGCTAAAATGGGAATGAACAAAAATAAAGATGGACAAAAAATATTCTAGAGCATATGTCAAGTGTAACCTAAACATTATCTTTCTTAGGCAGGTCGGCTTCTAAATCACAAAAACATGATGAAACCTCAAATAAGACTTCAAGCAATGATGTAGGGAACGATGCCTGAAACGTGCGAGTGTTTCAAACCCATATTTCCCCCAAGAATTTTTCACAATACAATAATTACTGCCACCCTCAGACCCATATTTCACAATTAGAAGTGAGTGATCAAGAGACGTTGGGCATGGACCATTGAAGGAAATAATGGAAGTCAAGTACAAGGTGTGGTAAATTATATTAAATAATTTAGTGAGAACACAATTGCATTCAAACCTGGGAGTATAGCTGAAATGCTCTTGCGCTGCCACATATTATTACGATAATAGGTTGCTGACAGGCCTTCCTTATAGCCATCGATTGTTACCACATCATTGTTCAGCTGCAAAACAAGCAGACAAATTGCATGAATATGACACATTAACACATCATGTTCTAAACATGCTCAAGGTAGTTTTCTACAAAAACGGAACTACTGATGTGGTTTAGTAATAATGAATGAGGTAACACCAACTGATAAAACTAAAAAAAATACTTCAAATGTATCTTGTATCAAGGCCCTTCAGTAAAAGGAAACAATACAAGTCCAAAGGAGTTATCTTCGTGAAAACAGAGACTTGCATCTCAACTTCTTAGGTATCACTCTTGATCTAGCTTTGTTATATCACAAGTGACAGCAAACACGTCATCCATTCAAAAATAAATAAATTATGTTTGTAATCTGAACTTAATAAAAAAGTACTAACTGGTGAAAATTAGTGTGAAAGTAAACAGGACATGTTCTTACCCTGTATTGTTGCGGGAACAGGAGCATCAGAGTGCTGAGCCCACTTATGAGAACACCACACCATATCAGAATTCTGAAGCGCATGTTCAAAGCAAAAGCAGTTCCAATTACTGAAACGAATAAGCAACCACCGAAGCTGGTTAGATAAAATTACAACTTTAACTGACAGTTTCCCTAGCACAAATTAATATTTCAAATTATATTTGCTTTATATATCACAACATCTGCAACATCATGAAACGACTAAATTATTGAATCCAGGTAGCTCGGTAATTCAGATTAAAATGTAACATATGTTGCAGAAGGTCAAGTGTACGCATTTTATTACCTTCAGGAATGTCGCATGCAAATTCTATACACATCAGTACATTAGCGCACATGCAAGAACTATCTTGTAGGAGGAAAGGGTGGGCCTAATTGATAACCCTGAAATTAGCTGCATGAGATGGTGATATATTTTCTTTCTTTTTTCAAAACAAATCAAGAACTATGAAGCACATGTGCCATACCTCAAGAATAACAATCTGATCAACGTCTATTTTGTCAATAAGAGAGATCCCTGTTCCATTTGAGAGATTGTTCTGCCTGGCGCCAGTCATAAATTGCTGCTGCAACAAGCATTGCCTTGGGGCCACTCATCCTCTCCCAAGGATAACCCTCTCAAGCCAGTGAGCTGCAAACACAATATACAACTCCTGTGAAGGGTGAGAGCAGCGTCCATGAACGGCGCATTCTCCATGGAGGTTGGACGTGTGAGAGCCGGCCGGCTGCGTATCAGAATTCGGTGCGTCGCGCAGGTTCTCGGCAGCTTCCAGATCTGACGATACCGCCCGCTGCTCAGCGTCGTCCTCTGCCGTGCGCTTTGGCGGCGCCCTTTGGGGCACCAGCCGTTGGCGCAGCACCCTCGCCCTCGTGACGACGGCCATGGCCCGGACTGCAAGAGCAACCCCGTCCTGGTGCAGCTTTGCCTTGGCATCTCTAGCCGCAGTGACCGCAGCTCTCGTTGGCGGCGGAGGCCACCCACGTCAGGCGCATGGCGGCGTTAGTGAAGAGCGACACGACCCGGACCTTATCTCCCGCCGCGACACATGGTGCGGCGACGCTCCCTCGCAGCATCGCTTGGCCAGGCGCACGGCAGCGACAACTGATGCAGCCCCTCCCTCCGGCAGCGCACGGCGCGGACGCGTTTGACAGCGGCTTGGTCCAGGATGACACCGCAGGAGTGGCCAAAGCTGCCAGGTCGGTGACAATGGTGGGGATGCGGTAGGGGGCGCCATGGTTTCCAGGAGAGATCGAGGGGCGGCGACGGCGGCGACGTGTGAGCTCAGCACAGCGGGAGGGGCGACGGCGCTCGGAGAACAAGTGGGGCGACGACTCGTGAGAAGAGGCGGGGTTCACGGGCGGCGCGCGGCAGCCGCTGCGGAGCTGGCGGAGGGAGGATGTGCGATGCAGAGCGGAAGTGATGGAGAGATTAGCTGCGATGCAGAGCGGAAGTGATGGAGAGATTAGCGGAGGGATGGATTGTGGACGCCGGTTAGCAGAGTTTTCGTCCGCCCCACAAATTGCTCAATGTACTTTTGGTCAGGGTTAATTATCATTTTAATGGTTAGATCTAAATAAGCAGATTTAATCCTGAGGCCCTAATTGCTTTGTGTTGACGTGTGTACGTTTAGGCGGGGTGCACTTAGGAAAGATAATGTTTGCTTGTTTAATAGTAGTATAGATTGGCATGATCCTATTTGTCATTACAGCACGAACAAGAGATTCAGTCGCCCAGGTTCATGATGCATATACGGGTGAGTTTTGAATTTTGTTCGATATTGAGAGAATATTGGTTTTCTCCTTCTGTTCTTAATTTGCACCTCCCATCATCAAGATCTGCTCCACAACATGGTGGTTGTACATGCTTGCAATGGCACGGTGATAGCAAGGAATCCCAGTTGCACCTCTCTTCCTCTATTCAGGTGTGCTCACATCAGTTTTCTCATGTATTTTGTTCTACATGTTGGCCAATTGTTATTTCTGGGCTACTTGATCTCTGTGTTTTTTTAGGAATATTTCATGTGTGATTGCTACCAGTTCTACTGAAAATCAAAAGTCTCCTATAATATTGACACTTTAATGCCAAGGATTTAGATTATTTTCCTTGTACGCATTTGTGCTACAGATTTTAAATATAGTGATATTTCTGTGATGCATGAGTGTTGGCAACTATAATTCGGTCAGCGTTTACTATGAAAGAAGGAACTGCAAGAATTATTTTGTAGTCATAAGACTTCTTGTGTTATGACTTATGAGGGTAACTAGCAAGTGTTATGTGAAATATAACAATGTGATTTGATGTCATATTTATGAAAATAGACGTACTTGAGACTTACTGTCCTATAAGAGATATGCTCCATTGGCTGCATCAATTGTGAATTCAGTCCATAGCAACTTGAATATATGCATTTGTATGTCTGTTAATTGTGCACAAGTTGTTTGTCTTGTGTGATGTTAAATGTTAGGGATGGCCAGATGTAGAAACAGATGTTAATACCTACTCAACGGCCATAATGAGATGGTGCAACAGGCGATCCATTTGGGAGATCGGAGACGGAACATCAGGCAGCACTGCAGTACTTCAGTTTCCTGGGAATTTGTCTCTCGAGAAGATCACAAGGAAAGTTCGATTCAGGAATGCATCTAGCAAGTCCCCCCTCACACCACCAAGACAGGAGGTGCTTGTCACCATTTTCTCCCGCCACCATGAGATGGGAAGAGTTTTGCGGTTGTGGAGTCAATTGAAGTGGGAACCACACAGTAAGTACTACAAATATATTGTAATTAATATGATACATGCTTGCGAAGTGTCTTTTATTTTTGGATTTTTATTGTGAAAGTATTATTGATCTCCCATGTTGTGTGTTGATGAAAGAGCAACCTAAAAGATGTTTCAGTAATGGATATGAATAAAGTGAAGATATCTCAAAAGGAGATGGACAATGATGTACAAGTAAATTTATCGGACTATAACAATAGAAAATTGTATTGCTTCGTTTCTATATTCCCTTCCCGATGTATTTTTACGAGTTATCAACTTAGAATAGATGATATCTCACAATCAAATTTGAAGTTACTCTTTCTCGCAATATTTTTTGAAGTTACTCTACAAAATTCATAACATGGTTGGGCATTATTGTCCATTACATTATGTTCCATTTTTCTCCGCCATTATATGATCTTTATTTGTGGTCGTATTCCTTTTACCAATTGTTTATTTGTTTACATTATATTTACTTTCTGATTATAGTATGTTATGTCAGTTGTACTGGACCGCATGCCCACCATTGATCTTCCTTTGAAGAACTTCTCATTGTTGCTCAAATTACATACATGATCATAGCTAGCTGAATATGGTGTCTAGCTTTATCTTCAAGCACTTAGAGTGTCTTTAGTTGGATCTTTGAATTCACGTTTGTTGTGGTTAACTTATGCGGGTGCGATTCGTAGTACGTGTATCTTTGAATGGAGCATTGGTCGAGACGTGCGTTGCACGTGCAAGCTTACTAGTTAATCAAAGTGACCCTCAAACCACCCCAACCATTCGGATTATACGGTTTGGATCTGCTTCTATCATCCAACGCAGGTCTTTATTGGTCTACACTCTGGTCCGGCAACCCTCAAACCACCCCAACCATTTGGGCCACACGGTTTGGATCTGTTTTTGTCATCTAGCGCAGGCCTTTATTGGCCTACAGTCTGGTTCGAACGTGTTTTTTCTCATGAATAAAGACAAATTGGGGTTTTTGCGGGCATATGGACCGCTGCTACACCCGCTACTAACTGCCCTATCACACCAAAAAACCCTTTCTCACGCCTGCCCCATCCCTGAAGCCAGATGCCTGCATTCATGTTGGCCCGAAGCGGACGCGACCGCTCATTGGAACCGGCATTGAAGCTGCTCGCCGACCGAGAGCACCGCCCGCTGCACACACCTTTCTCTCCACATTGAAACGACATCCGCCTGCCTGCCTGCCTTCATTAAACAGGTGTGTGTGTATTGAGGAACTACTACGGCGCCCCGAGCGCCACACGTATGTTCCTATGCCTGCGAGCATTAAACACAATTTTTCGGCTGGCTCCTCGCATCTGTCTGATGTGTACATGTGTCCAGGTGTCGGGCAAGAACCACACCTCACCTCCACTCTCTCCACATCCTCCTTGTACAACACCTGCCATGGCCTCTGACGAACAGAAGAAGGAGTTCTCCATCATTGTAGCCACCTGGGTTGCCCGGCGAGCCAGCCCGATACAGGTTGGCTTGCATGCAAACCCTCTAGATCTGGTGTCACCACCACTGCCATCGCCACTCCCTCCCTCGCCCATTCAAAATGGACAACTCCTTCTCCCGGCAAATCCGCCGCAAGCAATGGCGAAAACGCGTCAGACAGGTGGGAAAAGAAGCCATGTCGATGGAGGCTGGCATGTTCACGACCATCACGGACGGCGAGGAATAGTAGATCATGGGAGACCTCTGATACGTCTCCAATGTATCTATAATTTTTTATTGTTCCATGCTGTTATATTATCATTCTTGGATGTTTTACAATCATTTTATAGTCATTTTATATCATTTTTTGGTACTAACCTATTGACATAGTGCCAAGTGCCAGTTGTTGTTTTCTGCATGTTTTTTACATTGCAAGAAATCAATATCAAACGAAGTCCAAATGTAGCGAAACTTTTTGGAGATTTTTTTTGGACCAGAAGAATCCAATGGGCCAAGGCAGCACCTAGGGGTGCTCCAAGGGGAGCACAACCCACCAGGGTGCGCCAGGAGGCCCAGGCGCGCCCTGGTCGGTTGTGCCCACCTAGGGTGCCCCCAGACCGCCTCTTTGTTCTATAAATACCCTAATATTCCAGAAACCCTAGGGGAGTGATGGGCCTCTAACCCCTCGTTGGTTACCCCAAGTGGAAGGTGTAAGATGCAGTGTTGTGGAAGTTTTTCCCTTAGCAAAGATGCCAAGGATCGAATCCCCAGAGACTCCTAGGTTCAACAAGTAGGTGTCAACTGCTACGGCGCCAGATATTAGCAGTCAACGTGGAGCTGCACACAGATACAAATAACTTTGCTCCCAACGAGTACAGAGAGGTTGTCAATCCCTCCGGCCTTGTAGTTCACAAAGGATTAAACGCAAATGATAGTAGTGATAGATAGTGTTTGCAATAGTAAGTAATAGCGAAAAGTAAATAGCGGATATGATCAATGATGGTGATATGGACCGGAGTCTCATGATGTTCACTAGTGATGTCTCTCTCCCAAAAGACGATAAAACAGCTATGTGAGCTAAACGAATTACAGCTGGGCAATTGACAGGACCACGAACGCAAACCAATGCTGACTACATTGCAAGAAAGGTTGAGGTTCAAAGTATGGGCGGTACGCCAAAATAAGTAGACTGAAATCCATCAATATCTACTACTAATCATCCACCTTGAGATATCTATCCAGAACATCTCGCTGGTATTAAGTTGCGAGCCCCACCCATAGTGTAAACTCAAAGCAACAGACAACTGCATTAAAAGAACTTTGCGTAAAGTAAACAATCCTTGCACCCGCGGGCACAAGCACCGTTGTTTTCCCCCTTGTGGCAACAGCACATCCCCTAGACTCATGTTTCTGTCACTCAAGCTAGTCATCGAGGGGCATGAACCCACAATCGAGCATAACGTTCCCTCTTGGAGTCACTACGTATTACTTGGCCAAAGCAATAAATAACAACGGAGAACATGCAAGAATTACTTATGAACATAAATATAAAAGAGGTAGATCAAATATATTACTCAAGATCAATCTGAACATAATCTCATAATCCATCGGATCCCAGCAAACTCATCATAGCAACAGCATAAGGATTACATATGTGCCTCGATCATGTAGGGTAGCTCACGAGGACTAATTAGTGAAGCACAAGAACGGGAGGAGAACATCACATAGCTACTGGTCATGGACTCATGGTCCAAGGGAGACTACTCACAACTCATCCGGGAGGCGTCCATGGTGGTGGAGAGGCTCCCAATGGTGATCCTCCCCTCCGGCAGGGTGCCGGGAAGAGTTCTCCTGGTGCTCCCGATCTTGGAAGCGGCGGCGGCGGCGGAACAGAGATGAGATCGCGAAAAAGAGTTCCCGTCCCGAGGGTTTCGAAGGACGCTCTAAATATATGCCAAAGGGGGCCACCAGACGGGGCTCGGGGGGCCCAGGCGCCCCCCCGGCGCGGCCCAGTGGGGGGCGCGCCGCCAGGGCGCCTGGAGCCCTGGTGCCCCCCCCGGCTGTCCTTCGGGCGCAAGGTAGGTTCTGGAACGCTGATTTTTTATATAATTTTTCTGGATTTTTCCTGGCAGTTCTCGTAATGTGAAAACCTGAAATACAAAAACAGCCGAAAACAGAAACTGGCACTGGGGTGCACTGGATTAGTAGGTTAGTCCAAATATGATCAAAAGTGTATGGAAGTGTATAAATATCATAGCAATATCACCCAAAAGTGGCATGGAGCAAGCATAAATTATAGATACGTTTTGGATGTATCAACATCCCCAAGCTTAATTCCTGCTCGTCCTCGAGTAGGTAAATGATAACAAGAATAATTTCTGTGGTGACATGCTATTAACCATATAGGACTTATTCATAGTCATATGACAAAAGCTTACTGAGACAATGAATCTATAGTAATTAAATTGCCTCATGAGAAAATCACAAATGACTGAAAGTTTTACAATATGACATTGAAGCATCAAATAGATTTGCAATGAACATGATGTGCAAATATGATAAAGTGATATCTAGCTTGCCCCCTTTAGTGAAGCAAAACATAAATGCAGGGGCACCTTCAAGGTTTAAGTGATGACTAGATACAATGATTTCAAAATAAACGATATCACAATCATGCAAAAGACAATGCTACTTTGGGACAATGCACATTACACTCAGAATGACAATCATGCTCTCAGTAGTTGGTGCTTGAAAAGAAGGTGGAGACTTAACATAAAAGAATGGTTATGTGCTAGAGCTTTTTATTTTGAAAACATAGAAGCAATTTTGTCAACGGTAGTAGTACTTCATATGTGTCATGCATAAGACATCCTATAAGTTGCAAGCCTCATGCATCGAATACCAATAGTGCTCGCACCTTGTCCTAATTAGCTCGGATTTCCATGGGTTGTCATTGCATTACATATGTTTCAACCAAGTGTCATAAAGGGGTACCTCTATGCCACCTGTACAAAGGTCCAAGGAGATAAATCGCATTTGATTTCTCGTTTTTGATAGATCTCAACTTGAGGACATCCATACCGGGACAACATAGAAAATAGATGATGGACTCCTCTTTAATGCATAAGCATATTCTCATAAGAGATTGAGGATTAATGTCCAAGCTAAAACTTCCACCATGATACATGGCTTTGGTTGGCGGCCCAATGTTCTTCTCTAACAATATCCATACTCATTCAACCCATGGCAAATCACCCTTACTTCAGACAAGACGAACATGCATAGCAACTCACATGATATTCAACAAAAGTGTGACAGTTGATGGCGTCCCCAGAAACATGGTTACCGCTCAGCAAGCAACTTATAAGAAATAAGATACATAAGCAACATATTCTTTACCACAATAGTTTTTAAGCTACTTTCCCATGAGCTATGTATTGCAAAGTTAGTTCGCTTAGTACAGTGGAGGTTAGCAAAAAGACTAGGAGCGACCAACTAAGAGAGCAATGACGGTCATAATCATGCAGAGCGACAAAGCAATATTGAATCAGGCATGGAAGTTATATCGCTACTCAGAAATAAAAGATCATCAAGGCTTGACAGACTTTCTTTACAGTCTTAAATATGCGTGAGCATACGCCAAGTCAATCAAAATAAATTCTCGAAGGAAGATATTACCAAACCATACCACATCATAGGCAAACAAATCATGTTGGTACTCCAATAACACATTGGGAATCCCCCAGCTATTTGAGATTAACCATAAGAAAACCTGAACTACTAAGCGCCATCATGCACGTAGCATCTTTATCATAGACATATTAACCAATGCAACGGAAGCAAACTCTCTTAATAAGGTGAGCATGATAATTAAAGAGAGTTCAAGCAACCAACTAAACAAAAGCTCTTTGAAAAGATAAGCATGAATACTAAGAGCAGAGCATGATAGTAGCTATTAAAAGACAAAGAACACACACAGCAAAGATAGACATGAAAATTCTATGTTATGTTCTAGGTAGAAGTGGAGCGTGTTTCTCCCCCACATAAAGAACACTGAGTTCCGACTCGTTATGAAAAACTAAAAAGAAAACTAAAAGCAAGACGCTCCAAGCATTGCACATAACACATGAAGTGATAAAAATATAGTGGAACGAAAGACGAACTGATAATGTTGATGGAGAAGGGGATGCACGGGGGCATCCCCAAGCTTAGACGCTTGAGTCTCCTTGAATATTTATTGGGGGTGCACGGGGGCATCCCCAAGCTTGAGCGCTTGACACTCCTGAATCTTTTTATCATCTTCCCTCGCACACTTGAAAACTCCCTTCATACATAACTCATTATAATCTGATTAGCGAGGTTAGTACCCTTAGTAAAATAATTGCACCTTGCTGGAAATAAAGATATTCTTGAAGTTCTACTGTTTCTCAAGATTGCCAAAAGGTTTTTGCAAAGAAAAAGCAAGCTCTTGGTTTACAAAATGAAGGAAAGGCAAAACAGGACAGAATATGTGAAAAACAGAACAGCAGGTAGTAATTGATTTGTTCGGGATACTTCTGCAACTCAAATCAAAAAACTCAGAACAGATGCACGAAAGACAATTATATAGAGAACGCTGTCGAAAAAATTCAGACCAAAAAGATGATCTGGTGATTTTATACGAATTTTTCTATCCAAGGACAGAATCTGTTTCCTGGACAGCACCTCACAACTTTTGAACTTTCTAGCAATCAGAGGATATACTTGGCACAAATATGAAAAGCAAAGATACAATGATGATGCTACAGCAGTAAACAACATCAAGACACAACAAAAGCAAAATAAAATTTTTATTCATGTGGGCTGCCTCCCAAAAGCGCTTTCTTTTATGCCTTTAAGCTAGGCATAATGCATATAGATCAAGTTGTATCAATTGAACCATCATCAAGATCATCAAAAAGCTCTTCAATAATACAACTAGTCTTAAGAGGACTTTCAAATAAAGGCCTCATAGAGATACTTCTAGGTAGAAGACCAAAAGGATAAAAGTCAAGGGAAGATTCATTTATAAATTCATCAAAGACAGGTGTTTCTTCCAAAGTCTTTACAGTTTCAACCCCTTTGGCAATAGGTGGATTACTTTTAGAGCGGGGAGCCTTTGGAACGTGAACGAACTTATGCTCCTTCTTTGCCGGAGTTTCTACCTTTTTGGTTTTGATTGAGGAGAAGGTGGTTCCTAGAGTATCAAAGATATCCTCAATCTTGTCTATCCTAGAAGAGTCCGAGTCATGGAATTTGATGGTCTCCAAAATTTTGAAAATTTTATGCATGGAGCTATCAAGTCTATTCAAATTCCCTTGGATCTTACAATCCAACTCATTCATCTTATTAATGCTTGGCATCTCTAGCTCTATCTTTTCAAGTTTTTTCATAATGTGAGCTAGGGTGATGTCCTCTCGAATGCTAACAGCAGGGAGATTCCCAACAAGATTTTCAATAATACTAAGAGACTCCCAAACTGGGGCCTCTAGGAAATTCCCATTGATAGCAATATCTAGAATAAACCTATTCCAAGAAGTAATTCCAACATAAAAATTTCTAAGCAAGATAGTAGTAGGTTGCTTCTTGGTGGCTCTTTTTTGTGAATCATTAATTCTATACCAAGCATCTTTCAAACTTTCCCCACCTCTTTGTTCAAAGGTGAGAACTTCTGCCTCGTCAAAGACAAAAGGACCCGACATAATGACAACTAAAGAACAAGATAACTATTTTTGTGATTTTCGATAAAAGGTACTAAAGCAAAAATGAAAGGTAAACTAACAAGACTAAAAAGCAAAGGTAAAAGATAGCGTGCAACTCCCCTATCCTGAAGAGTGGAGTCCCCGGCAACGGCGCCAGAAAAACTCCTTGATGGGCCTCTAACCCCTCGTTGGTTACCCCAAGTGGAAGGTGTAAGATGCAGTGTTGTGGAAATTTTTCCCTTAGCAAAGATGCCAAGGATCGAATCCCCAGAGACTCCTAGGTTCAACAAGTAGGCGTCAACTGCTACGTCGCCAGATATTAGCAGTCAACGTGGACCTGCACACAGATACAAATAACTTTGCTCCCAACGAGTACAGAGAGGTTGTCAATCCCTCCGGCCTTGTAGTTCACAAAGGATTAAACGCAAATGATAGTAGTGATAGATAGTGTTTGCAATAGTAAGTAATAGCGAAAAGTAAATAGCGGATGTGATCAATGATGGTAATATGGACCGGAGTCTCATGATGTTCACTAGTGATGTCTCTCTCCCAAAAGACGATAAAACAACTATGTGAGGTAAACGAATTACAGCTGGGCAATTGACAGGACCACGAACGCAAACCAATGCTGACTACATTGCAAGAAAGGTTGAGGTTCAAAGTATGGGCGGTACGCCAAAGTAAGTAGACCGAAATCCATCAATATCTACTACTAATCATCCACCTTGAGATATCTATCCAGAACATCTCGCTGGTATTAAGTTGCGAGCCCCACCTAGTGTAAACTCAAAGCAACAGACAACTTCATTAAAAGAACTTTGCGTAAAGTAAACAATCCTTGCACCCGCGGGCACAAGCACCGTTGTTTTCCCCCTTGTGGCAATAGCACATCCCCTAGACTCATGTTTCTGTCACTCAAGCTAGTCATCGAGGGGCATGAACCCACAATCGAGCATAACGTTCCCTCTTGGAGTCACTACGTATTACTTGGCCAAAGCAATAAATAACAACGGAGAACATGCAAGAATTAGTTATGAACATAAATATAAAAGAGGTAGATCAAATATATTACTCAAGATCAATCTGAACATAATCTCATAATCCATCGGATCCCAGCAAACTCATCATAGCAACAACATAAGGATTACATATGTGCCTCGATCATGTAGGGTAGCTCACGAGGACTAATTAGTGAAGCACAAGAACGGGAGGAGAACATCACATAGCTACTGGTCATGGACTCATGGTCCAAGGGAGACTACTCACAACTCATCCGGGAGGCGTCCATGGTGGTGGAGAGGCTCCCGATGGTGATCCTCCCTTCCGGCAGGGTGCCAGGAAGAGTTCTCCTGGTGCTCCCGATCTTGGAAGCGGCGGCGGCGGCGGAACAGAGATGAGATCGCGAAAAAGAGTTCCCGTCCCGAGGGTTTCGAAGGACGCTCTAAATATATGCCAAAGGAGGGCACCAGACGGGGCTCGGGGGGCCCAGGCGCCCCCCCGGCGCGGCCCGGGGGGGCGCCGCCAGGGCGCCTGGAGCCCTGGTGGCCCCCCCCCCGGCTGTCCTTCGGGCGCAAGGTAGGTTCTGGAACGCTGATTTTTTATATAATTTTTCTGGATTTTTCCTGGCAGTTCTCGTAATGTGAAAACCTGAAATACAAAAACAGCCGAAAACAGAAACTGGCACTGGGGTGCACTGGATTAGTAGGTTAGTCCAAATATGATCAAAAGTGTATGGAAGTGTATAAATATCATAGCAATATCACCCAAAAGTGGCATGGAGCAAGCAGAAATTATAGATACGTTTTGGACGTATCAGGGAGCAGACGGAATTTCGATCCAGCCGCCGCAGAATCCAGAACCACCAGATCCAATCTAGACACCATCACGGAGGGGTTCACCACTTCCATTGGTGCCTCTCCGATGATGTGTGAGTAGTTCCTTGTAGACCTTCGGGTCCGTAGTCAGTAGCTAGATGGCTTCATCTCTCTCTTTTGATTATCAATACAATGGTCTCTTGGAGATCCATATGATGTAACTCTTTTGCGGTGTGTTTGTGTTGGGGAACGCAGTATTTCAAAAAAAAAATCCTACGATCACGCAAGATCTATCTAGGAGATGCATAGAACCGAGAGGGGGAGTGTATCTTCATACCCTTGAAGATCGCAAAGCAGAAGCGTTTATCAACGCGGTTGATGTAGTCGTACACCTTCATGATCCGTCCCGATCTAGTACCGAACGTACGGCATCTCCGCGTTCAGCACACGTTCAGCTCGATGACGTCCTCGCCTTCTTGATCCAGCAAGATAGGTAAAGTAGTAGATGACTTCCGGCAGCACAACGGCGTGGTGACGGTTATTGATGAAGAACAACCTCTGCAGAGCTTCGCCAAGCAGTACAGAAACTAGATGGAGGATAAACTAGAGGGTCGGGGTTGCCGGCACACGGCTTGGTGTATCTTGAAGTGTCTTGGGTGCTAGCCCTGCTCATCTATTTATATGTTGAGCCTTGGGGTTGAAACTTGGAGTAAAAGCCTCCACAAAGTCGGTTTCACCCGAAAGGCAAGAGTCCTTCTTGGACTCCAGGGCCAGACGCCAGGGTTCCTGGCGTCTGGACCCAGACGCCAGGGACCCTAGCATCTGGCCCCTGGACTCCGCAAAACTTCCATTTGCGCTTTCCAAAAACCTTGTGGGCTTTCCCCTTTGGCCCAAGTAAAGTGTTCTCGTACCCAAACATTTCGGGAAACATCCTGAACCCATTCCGGTGAATTCTGGAACCCTTCCGGAGGTCAAACACTATTATCCCAAATATTAATTTTTATCTCCGGACCTTTCCGGAGTTTCTCGTCATGTCCGTGATCACATCCAGGACTCCGAATAACATTCGGTCACCAACATACATAACTCATTCAATAACATATTGTCAACGAACGTTAACCGTGCGGACCCTATGGGTTCGAGAACTATGTAGACATGATCGAGACATCTCTCTGGTCAATAACCAATAGCAGAACCTGGATGCCCATATTGGCTCCTACATATTCTACGAAAATCTTTATCGGTCAAACCGCATAACAACATACGTTGTTCCCTTTGTCATCGGTATGTTACTTGCCCGAGATTCGATGGTCGGTATCATCATACCTAGTTCAATCTCGTTATCGACAAGTCTCTTTACTCGTTCCGTAATACATCATTTCATGACTAACTCATTAGTCATTTGCTTGCAAGGCTTATTATGATGTGTATTACCGAGAGGGCCTAGAGATACCTCTCCGACACTCGGAGTGACAAATCCTAATCTTGATTTATGCCAACACCACAAACACTTTCAAAAACACATTTAGAGCATCTTTATAATCACCCAGTTACGTTGTGACATTTGATAGCACACAAGGTGCTCCTCCGGTATTCGGGAGTTGCATAATCTCATAGTTAGAGGAACATGTATAAGTCATGAATGAAGAAATAGCAATAAAACTAATACGATCATTGTGCTAAGCTAACGGATGGGTCTTGTCCGTCACATCATTCTCCCAATGATATGATCCCGTTGATCAAATGACAACACATGTCTATGGTTAGGAAAGACAACCATCTTTGATTAACGAGCTAATCTAGTAGAGGCATACTAGGGATACTCTGTTTTGTCTATGTATCCACACATGTATCAAGTTTCCGGTTAATACAATTCTAGCATGAATAAAAGACATTTATCATGATATATAAGGAAATATAAATAACAACTTTATTATTGCCTCTAGGGCAATTTCCTTCTGTCTCGCACTTACTAGAGTCAATAATCTAGATTACATAGTAATGATTCTGACACCCATGGTGTGAGGGATATTACTAGTAGGTATGAACCGGCTAGTGTAAACCGGCTTAGTTATAGTATGCTTGGTTGTAATATTTAGTAAAGGTTACGGCCCATGAGATCTTAGGGCCCATGTATAGAGTTATGGTTTGTAAACCGCCAAGCGATGTAACTTGAGAGATAAGGAAGAAAGGACAGAGACCGAGGCGGACACGAGTATGAGCCGGCCTCGGGACTCTGTAAACCGGACCATGCGTCACCTCTATATAAAGGGACGACCCGGCAACGGTTCAAGGACAAGCAAGAATCAACCCGTCGAGACTACAGGCAAGCGATCCGCTCCCTGTAAACCGACGCCCAAGCAATACCAAACCAACTAGACGTAGGCTTTTACCTTCATCGAAGGGGCCGAACTAGTATAAACTCTCTGTGTCCTTTGTGTGCTATGAACCCCTTCAAGCTAACCCGTGCGATGGTTCCATCATCAAGTCCGTTAAACCGGACATCTGCCGTGCTAATTCCACGACAGTTGGCGCCCACCGTGGGGCCTCCGCACGATGGTTTCGAGTTCTTGAAGGGTAGCTTTGAAGGGCTCAAGGGTTACGCGGTCGGCCGGATGACCAAGAGTCGCAGTGGCCGGATCTACATCGACGACGCAAGTTGGGGACCGGAGGCCGATTCAATCGAATACGGGTACCGGGTTCCCTTCGGTGGCATCCAAGTCTTCATCGGCAAAATCGACGAACCGGGGCCTGAGCCGGACATCTTCCCCAACATCGTCGAGCCGGCTCAGCGTGCGAGATCGGCCCGGATTCAGCCCGCCGTGAAGCACGTGTTCGTTGGAGCAATCCACGGAGTTCGAGCCGAAGACGGATCGGAATCCGATGGTGCAACAATTGTCTACTCCGACGACGAATCTTCATCCGGAGAAACCGAGTCTCTGTATCAGTTGCAGGACGGTCGGTCTGAGGGCGAGTCCGATGGAAACAGTATTCCGGACCCCTTCGACCCGCCAAACCGGGTGGCTGTCTTTATGGCCGGTTCACAGCCCCAAGTGAACGGGGCGACAGCAGAAGCTGGTGTAGGGGGGAGTGGCCCGGCCCTCTCACCTACTGACGTTCTATCCACCTTGATCGATGAGTTCACAGCTAAAGCGGTGGAAGCAATAGCTCCAGCAGACAAGGCGCAGCATGATGCAGAGCTCCTTCAGTTAAAGGGCCGGATTGATCAATTAAAGGAGGATCTGAAAGCAGAGAAGGCAATGATAGCAAGGAGGCAAGCAGAATTGGATGATCAGGCTTTTCACCTAAGGGTGGAACATGCCTCTACACAGGGAGTAAGAAGTCGGAAGTACCAATCTCGTATACCGCCGGTTTACGAAGTCATGGATCTGTTTAGAACACCAGGGGCAGGGACTAGCAATCATCCCGCGTTAAACCGGAGGGCACCCCCAGTCAGAGATGAGCCGGTCCAGCAGCCCGTTGCGGAGCAAGACCGGCGGATCGCGTCTACACCTCACCCGTCAGGTCACTATTCGAACCCTTTGGATAACATCATTGCTGTTGCAGCACGTTTGGCTGCTTTACCCGACGAGGGGACGTCCCGGGTAGCGTTGGAGGCGCGCCGGGCCAAGGAGCTACTTAATACAGCGTTGATACAGCAGCAAGCATATTCTCATAGCAGGGAAAGGTTACATTCAACACCGCGTCCCAGCCGGAGTTACACTAGGCATTGGGAGGAGCCAGAAGTATCTAGCAGTGAGCGCAGGCGGCATCAGCGCAGACAGGATAATCCGGCAGGTGCAGCGGCACCAGCTCCGGATATAAACCGGGTTAGATCGGGAGCCCGGGAGGAGGTTCGTCAAACGACGCCGGTTCACACAGCCACAACAGAAACATGAGTTACGACGAGTTCTTTTGGGGTGCAGTGTCTTATCCCCGCTTTACGAAGTGTCAAGTTGCCTAAGGATTTCGAAGGGCCCCGCAAGGTACCTAATTACACAGCAAATTTGGCTCCAGAAGCTTGGGTTGAAAGTTATGAGATGGCCATGGAGATGCTGGACGTGGATGAATCGGCTTGTGCAAAGTACTTTACTATGATGCTTGAGGGTACATCCCGGACCTGGCTGAAGGGTTTACCCCCGAATTCCATCGGATCATGGGGAGAGCTACGCAGTCAGTTTATCAAAAACTTCAAGGATACATGCAAGCAGCCGATGTCAGTGGTGGATCTAGCAGCTTGTGTGCAAGGAGAGCAGGAGTCCATAGCTGCTTGGGTGCGGAGAGTAGCGGAGATCTTGCACTCTTCGAATAGTATCAATCCTAGTACGGCGATAGTAACTTTGGAAAACAATTGCCGGTTTGAATCTTTAAAGTTAAAGCTAGGGCGGCTTAAAAGGGATTGTAACGATATGGGAACTCTCATGAGTGCTTTGGTAAAATATGGGGACTCTGATAATACCAAGTATCCAGAAGCTGAAGGAGACAAGGCAGGGAAGGTTAACAAGCCTGGTAAACCGGTGCAGGTTAATCCGGCTACTACGAGTTTCTTAGGCAAACAAAAGGCAGAAGGTGGCTCTGACTTCATGGCCAATACTCAAGTTCAAGGGAGTTTTCAGCGTAGCATGAGCAACCCACCTCCACAAACCGGCGGAGGGGCTGTTAGCTGGGACCAAGAGTTAGATCAGCCTTGTACGAAGCATGGCTCGAGAAATCGACCGGCAAAACACACTATAAGAGAGTGCAGGCCCCTTATGGAAGCAATAGTGGGCCGCTTTAATCCTCATGACAGGCCTCCAAATAGCGGTTCAGGTCCAGGGTTTTATGGTCCGGGGCATCAGGGGAGCAGCTCAGGATCAGGATATAGGGGCAACAACGGTGGTTATCAAAACCGGGCTGGTAATCAAAATAGTCAAGGAAGTTATAATAACCAGGGAAATCAGCCGCGTAACCAGGGTGGTTACAATAACCAAGGCAGTCAGCAGCATGGCCAAGGTAATTATAATAACCAAGGCAATCAGTAGCAGGGCCAAGGGAATTACAATAATCAGGGGAATCAGCAGCGTCAGCAACAGCAGCCGCAATCCGGATATCAGAGTAACCCGAAGGAATTGAGCAGTGGGCAATACCATGTCTTCACCACAAGTCTGTGTAAACGAGATCAGAAGGTTTTAAAGCGGGCAGTTAACGCGGTTGAACCGGCAACGCCGCAGTTTCTGCGATGGTCAGAACAACCCATTATATGGAGTAGGGAAGACCACCCGATGCGGGTGGATAATCCGGGCCACTTGGCCTTGGTGGTGGCACCCCAGGTGGGAGGTTATAAGTTCACTAAAGTTCTCATGGACGGTGGTAGCAGCATCAACATCTTGTACTATGAGAATTTCCGTCTTATGGGCCTGACGGATAAGAAGCTAAGACAATCGAACACGGTGTTCCATGGGGTGGTCCCAGGTAAGTCGGCTTATCCGGTTGGAAAGATTGACTTAGAAGTTACCTTTGGAGATGAGCATGATTCCAGATCAGAGATGATAACTTTCGAAGTCGTCAAGATTAAAAGCCCTTATCACGCTCTGTTTGGGAGGACGGTTTATGCCAAATTTATGGCTAGGCCGTGTTATGTTTATCTGCAACTCAAAATGCCGGGTCACAAGGGCACGATCACGGTTCATGGAAGTCGCAAGATAGCAGTAGAGTGTGAAGAAGGAGATGCGGCCTACGCGGAGGCAGTATGTGCCACAGAAGAGTTGAAGTTTTATAAAGATAATGTTGATCCGGCAGATATGACTCCGCTGAAAAAGCCGACTACAGAACATGATCCGGCGTTGAAGTTTAAATCGGCGGAGGAGACCAAGCAAGTTGATTTTGTGCCAGGAGATTCATCCAAGCAGTTCACTATCAGCGCTAACCTCGATCCCAAATAGGAAAGCGCGCTCATCGAGTTCATCCGTGAGAATCGGGATATCTTTGCATGGAAGCCTTCTGACATGCCAGGTGTACCGAGGGAACTCGCTGAGCACAACCTTAACATTGATCCGAAATATAAACCGGTTAAACAATATTTGCGCCGCTTCAACGAAGAGAGGCGCAAGGCTATAGGGGAAGAAGTGGCCAGGCTTTTGGCCGCAAGATTCATAGTGGAAATCTTTCATCCGGAGTGGTTGGCTAATCCGGTGCTGGTGTTAAAAAAGAATGGGAAGTGGAGAATGTGTGTGGACTACACAGACCTCAACAAGGCTTGCCCGACTGATCCTTTTGCTCTTCCTCGCATTGATCAAATCATCGATGCTACAGCGGAGTGTGAGCGGCTAAGCTTTTTGGATGCATATTCAGGATATCACTAGATCAAGATGGCAGTGAAAGACCAAGAGAAGACAGCTTTGATAACCCCTTTTGGTGCTTTTTGCTATGTATCTATGCCTTTTGGGCTCAAAAGTGCTCAAGCAACTTATCAGCGTTGCGTTCAGAATTGTCTTAAAGGACAGATAGGGAGGAATGTTCATGCCTATGTGGATGACATTGTGGTTAAGTCACGGAAGGAGGAAACAATGATAGAGGATCTTAAGGAGACTTTTAACAATCTTCGGGCTTACAAGATGATGCTTAATCCGGAGAAGTGTGCTTTTGGTGTTCCGGCAGGTAAACTATTGGGATTCTTGGTCTCAAACAGAGGAATATAAGCTAATCCGGAGAAAATCAAGGCCATTACGTCTTTGACTAAGCCAGTTTGCATCAACGATGTTCAGCGTATCGCTGGCCGGATCACAGCATTAAGCCGGTTTATCAGCCGTTTGGGAGAGAAGGCGATTCCGCTCTATCAGATGTTGAAGAAGACAGACCGGTTTATATGGAGTGATGAGGCCAACGCGGCGTTTGAGGATTTGAAGCGGCAACTGGCAAAGCCACCGGTCTTGGCTGCCCCTGTTGATAAGGAGCCGTTGTTGTTATACCTCGCTGGTAATGCACGGGTGGTCAGTGTTGCAATCGTGGTTGAGCGCAAGGAAGCAGGGAAAGAACACCCGGCTCAGCGCCTGGTGTATTATGTGAGTGAAGTACTTATTGAATCCAAGCAAAGGTACCCACATTGGCAGAAGCTGGTATATGGTGTGTTCATGGCAAACCGGAAGCTGAAACATTATTTCCAAGGTCATCCAATAACTGTGGTTAGTTCAGCACCGTTGGGGGACATAATCCAGAACAGGGAAGCTACAGGTAGAGTCGCAAAGTGGGCCATTGAGCTCAGCCCACATGAGTTGAAGTATGTGCCACGCACCGCTATAAAATCTCAGGCGTTGGTGGATTTCATCAATGATTGGACAGAGTTGCAAACCCCTGAGGAGAAGCCGGATCTTACGTACTGGACGATTCACTTTGATGGTTCAAGACAGTTGGAAGGCTCGGGGGCTGGAGTTGTCTTAACTTCCCCTCGGGGTGATAAATTTTGTTACGTCCTCTGCCTATTGTTTCCTTGTACTAACAATGCAGCGGAATATGAAGCATTACTTCATGGCTTGCGGATGGCGAAGGAGATGAACTTGAGCCGGGTCAAATGTTTTGGCGATTCAGATCTGGTGGCACAGCAAGTTTCAGGCAAGTGGGATTCAAGAGATCCCCTCATGTCATCTTATAGACGGGAAGTTGAAGCAGTTACAGGATATTTCAAAGGGTATCAGGTGGATCATATAGACCGGCGACGGAACGAAGCGGCCGATGCTCTAAGCCGGCTGGGCTCTCAACGTAAACCGGTACCACCAAATACCTTTTTGGATGAATTGCACAGTCCTTCGGTTCAAATACCATCGGAGGAAGACCTAGCTGTTCCGGATCCGGAGGCACAGTTAGTTGCAGCGCTTCATGTTATTCCAGATTGGACGCTGCCTTATTTGGCATATCTGAGCCGAGGAGAGCTGCCGGATGATGAAGAAGAAGCACGGCAGATAATCCGGCGTTCTAAGTCCATGACAATTGCAAACGGAGAGCTTCATCATCGCAGTACTTCTGGAGTATTTCAGCGTTGTGTGTCAGCTGAGGAAGGTTGTGAGATTCTTTGCGAGATCCATGAAGGGGATTGTGGTCATCATGCCGGTTCAAAATCATTGGTGGCTAAAGCGTTCCGGCATGGTTTTTATTGGTTAACCGCTCATGCTGATGCGGCGGATCTGGTCCGAAAGTGTGATGCTTGTCAGAAATTTTCGAGACGTGCTCTAGTTCCGGCGCAGGAACTCCGGATGATACCAATAACTTGGCCGTTTGCGACTTGGGGGCTTGATATGGTTGGACCCTTCAAGCGATCCCAAGACCAGAAAACTCATCTACTAGTAGCAGTGGATACGTTTACAAAATGGATTGAAGCAGAGCCTATAAGCAAGTGTGATGCGGCGACGGCAGTCAAATTCATCAAAAAGGTAATTTTCCGGTTTGGCTTTCCGCACAGCATCATCACAGACAATGGCACCAATTTATCTCAGGGTGAGATGGAAGAATTCTGTCAACGAGAACATATTCGCTTGGATGTATCTTCTGTGGCCCATCCCCAATCTAATGGTCAAGCCGAAAGGGCAAATCAGGAGATTTTACGAGGTATCAAGCCCCGGCTTATGACTCCTTTGCAAAGAACCCCAGGATGTTGGGTTGAGGAGTTACCATCTGTTCTTTGGAGTATCAACACTACACCAAACCGGTCCACAGGTTACACACCTTTCTTCATGGTCTATGGTGCTGAAGCAGTCCTTCCAAGTGATATCCGTCATGATTCACCAAGGGTAACGGCTTATGTTGAAGCGGCTAACGAGCAAGCAAGGCAAGACAGTTTGGACCGGCTAGACGAAGAGCGTGATATAGCTGCGGCACGATCTGCAATTTATCAACAAGACTTGCGCAGATATCACAGCCGTCGGATCAAAACAAGGACGTTCCAGGAGGGCGACTTGGTACTCCGGCTCATCCAAGATCAAACAGATATGCACAAGCTATCCCCACCTTGGGAAGGGCCCTTTGTGGTCAGTAAGAATCTACACAACGGTTCATATTACCTGGTGGATGTTCGAGAACACAAGGACTCACGGACATCAGAAGAGGAGACGAAGAGGCCATGGAACATCGCCCACCTACGGCCCTACTATACTTGAGCTATGAGCTCCACTGTATCCTATGTATATATTATGATCAATGAATAAACCGGCACCCTCGGTAAACCGGGGGCTCAGCCTTTTTTCCAATACAAAAATCTTGTGAGAACAACCATGCAAGTTGTATCATATATTATATTTCAACATATTGGCCGGTTTAAAATTGATTTTTTGCAGAGTATACACAGAAGCAATAAAACTCTCTAAAGAGCATGAGATCACATCCGGTTCAAGAGAGGACGCTTCAAGATCTACCCATGATTCCACGGAGCCAGGGAAAACTATATGAAAAGTCGTGTTTACCCGCACCATCGACCGTCCCTCTGAAAAGATGGATAATCCACATTCAGTGATTGGCTAGGCCCTCTGGAAAGATGGATAATCCACATCCAGTGATTGGCTACATTGTTTATGATGGTTTATTAAGTGGAAAGATGGATAATCCACATCCACCGGCCCTCTGAAAAGATGGATAATCCACATTCAGTGATTGGCTAGGCCCTCTGGAAAGATGGATAATCCACATCCAGTGATTGGCTAATTTTTTTCTTCTGGTTCATACGACCCTCTGAAAAGATGGATAATCCACATTCAGTGATTGGCTAGGCCCTCTGGAAAGATGGATAATCCACATCCAGTGATTGGCTGAACCTTGCTTTGAGCCTGGCAGCTCTTAAAAAGCCTTGACTACATGGTTTTATTTGCAAATTTGCATCTTTGGTGTTTATGTTTTATAACTCTTTAAACCGGAGTGGAACAGCTACAGAAGCTGACCACATATCTATAAAGAGAAAAGTCTGGGTCATGAATACCAGCATGAAATAAACCGGTGTTCATTATAACCCGGATCATCCATCCGGCAACAAGCCACAAATTTCTGAACAAAGTTTCAGAACGAGATAAACCGGTGTCTATTATCAAAACCCGGGTTTATTATTGGATCCATGAAGATTTTCATCAAGAGGCTTTAAAGTTCTACCGGATTAAGAGTATTGAGCATACGTAATCTCAGGTATAACATTATTTCTGGTATAAGTATATATTTGACATTTTGAGAGAACAATTTAATCTGTCCAGTGGTAAACCACTAGGACATGTTTTCAGTATTACTTCTGCAGGAGCAGATGATATGCAAGATAAGCGACATCAGACAAAATTTAAATTGGCAAAACGTCAAACATAAGAAATCAGAATATCCAGATCAAAGCGGATCACGTTTCAGCTATCCTATTACAAGTCATAGCAAGCCTGACGGATTAAAAAGATTGTTGATACAGCAGAGATTGCAATTACAACAATAAATTCTGAGTTATGCTCCTTCTTGCTGAGACGGCTGGCCATCAGCTTGATCCGGAATGTCTTCATCTTCTTGAAGCGGTTGGAAGTCCGGAACACGCCAATCAATCTTCGTCAAAGCCCGGAAGTACATCTCTTCGCTGATAAGTTCAGAAGGTTCGATATCTGGAGCGAAGGTATGAGGGCAAACCGGTGGGATTAAATTGACGGTGTCATAAACCGCCCGCTCCACCCGCTCGTTTTGCAAGTCATATCCCGGATGATACCTGGATAAATCGGATTTAGTTGCAAGCTTGCTGGCGAGGGGACGCATCTCCTTCGTCAAGGCGTGGAGGTCCTTCGCGGTAAAAGTGGAACCGTCTTCTTTAGTATCAGGAAATCCAGTCAAAGCTTCTTCCGGATCAAGATCCGGAACCCAGGCTTTAGCCCTGGTAAGTGCCAGGAGGGCACCGCCTCGAGCAGCAGATTTTTTGACTTCTTCTACACGCGCGGGCAGAACAGACAACTTTTCCAAAGTACCTTGGATAGTCGTGGGGGCCGGTTTACCAAAAGATGTTGCACTGATTATCCTCTGAGCGCCGGAATACAGCTGCTCGACCAAAGTGTAACATGCCTTAAGTTTCTTGCGTAGATCATCCCCAAGATGGGTGACACGGCGCCCTGCATATAAATATCACGGTTAAACCGGCACAGGTAGAAGATCGCAAGGATAAAGCAGGAGTTCAGATTATACTTACCAAAGATTGCAGAAGTCATCAACTCAATTTGCTGCTTTAAGCCGGTTAACTCTTCAGTCACCGGATTAAGCGCCCCCTCAGCATCCTGAACCCTTTTTTCCAGCTCTTTCTTCTGAACTTCAAAAGTGGTCCGTTCTTCTTCAAAGAATTTTTTCAGATCTTCAGCGGTCTTTAAACTCACCTGAAGATCTTTCTTGGCTTTCGAAGTGGCAGACTCTGTCTCAGCAAGACGGTTCCGAAGCTCATTGATCTCATCAGCATTCCGGTTTAAGTCAGCCTGCGAGTACAATCAAAGGATAAGTCAAAATCAGACAAGTCTCAAGCACACAAGCAAGTTGTCTACTTGACACTTGGGGGCTAATGGCAGTTGAAGCAATAAACAGCAGCAATTCAAAGTTACAAGTCTCAAGCACACAAGCAAGTTGTCTACTTGACAGTTGGGGGCTAATGGATAATTAAAGTATCAGCAGAAAATTTTTACAAGTATCAAATACATAAACAAGTTATCTACTTGATACTTGGGGGCTAATGTAAAGATCAATTGTTCAAACTATAAAGTTTCGGTTCACCTTCAGCACGCAGCTAAACCGGAACTTGGGGGCTATTATGGGATAGAAGCATATCAAAAGCACAAAGTCAGAAGAAAAGGATTACCTCATATTTTTCCTTCATCAAGTTAACCAAGCCCGCTTCGTAATCTCGGCTACTGTGGAGCCGGTTTAAGTACCCGGAATAGATTTCTTGGGCACTCATATCAGCAAGATTGGTTAACTCAGTACTCCATTTACCCTTCTCTTTATATAATTTCTCCGTTTTAGCCGTATGTTTGGCTAAAACGGTGGGTTCAGCCGGAGCAACGAAAGCAGCCCCAGTCACTGCAACTTCTGGAGAGGCAGGTGCAGTTGGTGGAGTCGCAGTGTGAACCGGATTGGGAGATGCCGGATTAACTTGAGGAGAGTTGGCCCGGGCAGGACTTGGCGGATTGTGGACGTCATCAGCAGTAGGGTTCTCGGCTACTAAGACATGATCCGTAGGCGCAGGATCTTCAAGAGGAGCTGTAGGCTCGCCTTCTGGAGGAATGGTTGTTGCCGGATCAACCGCCGGATCATCTGCAAAAATCTCAGCAGTGGGTTTGTTTGCCTTTTGTTTTTTGCTAGGCTTTGGCTTGCTGAAAAAACTTTGCAAAATGAGTTAACATTGTGAAGCAAAGAAGTAATCATAAACCGGTTAAGTTAAAAGGACTCACCCTGGGACGGTTTTCAGTGGGGGAAGCTGCGTGGCAGTCGATTCACTAGAAGAAGATAGTGGAGTTTCCTGATAATCAGGGTCAGACGGTTTAAGAGGTTTTCGGATAAGCCCGGCCTTGGGATGAAGGAGGGTCAGAGAAAGTATCACCTCAGCGCGGCGCTTCCGAGCCGGAGTTAGAGAAATCCTGGATGATTCCACTGCCAGGCCGCTATGGCGAGTGGTCCGGCGAAGAGCTTCATGTTGTTGTTTCTTCAAAAGAAAATCAGGATCCAATTGAGCATAAGGGTGAGAAAATTGGTATTTCCGGACGGTCCGACGACTTTTTTGTGGAATAGGTTCTGAATCGGAGGAAAGGATAGTTACCTCAACTTCTGCCGGGTTATCACCTTCAGCCAATTCCTGTGGAAAGTTATCATTAGAAACAGATATGAGTACAAGCAAGCAAATTAAAACCGGATTAGTTCATACCTCAGAATCCGGATCGTCCTCCTCAGCATGAGAACTAGAGCCTCCGGCCGCTTTTCTCTTCTTATTTGCAAGGGTTTTTCGGCGTGGCTGCTTGCCGGTTTTCTCCCGAGGTTTTCTTTTCCAGAAAGGATCATCGGCCTGTTCAGATAGACATTTAGAAGACGGTTTATATAAACAGATTACAAAAAATATAGACAAGAAGGCAAGACTTACTGCAGGCAGTCTGTTCTTCTTGTAATACGGAGCTAATCCGACTTTGCTGCAGTCTGCCAAGGAGACGTTGAGCATCTTCTTGGCCGATTCAATAACCTCCGATTCAGAAAGTTTTTCCTTGGTAAATCGTTGAGGGTCGTCCGGTTTACCAGAATACTGGCACATCAACTACGACCGCCGACTCAAAGGAAGAATACTCCAAGAAAGCCAACAGCACATAAAATCTGTTCCAAGTAAACCGTTGGCCATGAAAGCTTTCAGTCTGGAAAGCTGGGATGCAAACCGGGTCCGTTCAACGGAGCTGAGTCGTTGTGGCAGAGGATGATCTTCCGGAAGACGGTGTTCGCGGTAACCCGGCAGTGGGTTCTCCCCTTCAGGAGAAGTGTCAACACAGTAAAACCATGATTTATTCCACTCCTTTGGGTGCGTGTGGAGAGCGGCGTGGGGAAAGACAGCGTCTCTCCTTTTCTGGATACTAACACCGCCGAGTTCCTGATGCGGTCCGCTGGTGAATTCCGTGCACCGGTTCAGGTGAAAGAAATCCCGAAACAGATCAACAGACGGTTCTTCTTGCAGATACACCTCTGAGAATACTTGGAAGTCACAAATATTGGAGATAGAGTTTGGACCTATGTCCCGAGGATGGAGTTGAAAGGCTGCGAGTACATCCCGGAAAAACTTTGAACCGGGGGGTGTGAAGCCTCGAGTTATGTGATCAAAGAAAACAATAACCTCCCCTTCTTTGGGGGTGGGAGGGCATTCATTTCCTAGAGCCCGCCACTTCAAAACGGATTGAGGGCCTAAAGTACCAATTTCAGAAATTTTGACCAAGTCTTCTTCCGTGATGATGGAAGGGACCAAATCACAAGAGACAAACTGCTTGGCCATAGTGACAGAAGGACAAGTACTGAAAAAGATAAAGTGTAAAACCGGATTATGCGAGTACAGCAGGATAAACCGTAAGATATCTACGAAGATTACGTAACAATTTAGACGGGGGACTAATGATATGGTTAAGCCGGCAATAACAGGAAGCTATGTCACTGCCGGTTCATGACAACAAAAGAGGAACAGCTAAACCGTCACGTTAAACGGCGAAATTTTTACAGGAACAGGGCATGACAGCATAAACCGGAGTATACTTAGCAGATTTATAATGGGAAAGAAACAAGTTTTTGACAGACAACTAGGGCAGAACAGATCTGGATATGCAAGAAAAGGAAAAATAAATATGTAAAGATACGGGAAGAACTACAAGGGTAATGGACGGAGCGGATGAATCTACAGGTTATATAAAGTAACAAGATCTAAAGCATAGAAGCAACAAAATAAAGGCAGGATCTAAAGGCAGAACGTAAAGGTTAAAGTTTCAGTATACAAGGCGAAGCTCTCGTAGAGGCTCTAATGGCGGAAGCGCAAGGAAGAACCCTAGAAGACGCAGATCTATAATGAGGAAGAAAGGCATACCTGGAACGATGGAGATCGGCGGCGGAAGTTCTCTGGTCAAGTCAGGTTGATGCAGCGGCCAGTGAGGTCTTGACTCGGCGGGCGACGGCGGCGCTTCAAGCTCGGGCGGCAATGGCGTCTTGAAGCTCGGGTGACGGACGAAGGAAGAAGATGCGGGAAGAGAATAAACGGATGGGGGCAGCAGTATTTCTAAGGGAAGGTCAGATATGAAGCGACAGGTGCGGGATTCGAGGGAGCAAAGATCGGATAAAGATCCCTTGACGCCTCGATTTTCGGGATAACCATTAAAACAAAGTCATAGTACAGCTCGTAGCATTAAATGCGGAGATGATGTCACGGTCAGATTCAATGATTCTCGAGGATGACATCAGAGCCGGTTTACAAAAAATGAGAAGGTACAGAAGAAAGTTATACAAGACAAGGGAGATTGATATGAACAAGTTCAAATCATTCTGGGGCCTAATGTCAGGGATATTACTAGCAGGTATGAACCGGCTAGTGTAAACCGGCTTAGTTATAGTATGCTTGGTTGTAATATTTAGTAAAGGTTACGACCCATGAGATCTTAGGGCCCATGTATAGAGTTATGGTTTGTAAACCGCCAAGCGATGTAACTTGAGAGATAAGGAAGAAAGGACAAAGACCGAGGCGGACACGAGTATGAGCCGGCCTCGGGACTCCGTAAACCGGACCAGGCGTCACCTCTATATAAAGGGACGACCCGGCAACGGTTCAAGGACAAGCAAGAATCAACCCGTCGAGACTACAGGCAAGCGATCCGCTCCCTGTAAATCGACGCCCAAGCAATACCAAACCAACTAGACATAGGCTTTTACCTTCATCGAAGGGGCCGAACTAGTATAAACTCTCTGTGTCCTTTGTGTGCTATGAACTCCTTCAAGCTAACCCGTGCGATGGTTCCATCATCAAGTCCGTTAAACCGGACATCTGCCGTGCTAATTCCATGACACATGGAGTCTCTGTGTTCATCATGTTTTGCTCGTGGAAGAGGCTTGGTTAACGGGTCTCCAACACTCAGATCTGTATGTATCTTGCAAATTTCTATGTCTCCCTCCTTGACTTGATCCCGGATGGAGTTGAAGCATCTATTGATGTGCTTGGTTCTCTTGTGAAACGTGGATTCCATCGCCAAGGCTATTGCTCCAGTGTTGTCACAAAAGATTTTCATTGGACCCGATGCACTAGGTATTACAGCTAGATCGGATATGAACTCCTTCATCCAGACTACTTCATTTGCTGCTTCCGAAGCAGCTATTTACTCCGCTTCACACGTAGATCCCGCCACGACGCTCTGCTTGGGACTGCGCCAACTGACAGCTCCACCGTTCAACAAAATACATATCCGGTTTGTAACTTAGAGTCATCCGGATCTGTGTCAAATCTTGAATCGACGTAACCGTTTATGATGAGTTCTTTGTCACCTCCATAAACAAGAAACATAACCTTTGTCCCTTTCAGGTACTTTAGGATGTTCTTGACCGCTATCCAGTGATCCACTCCTGGATTACTTTCCTACCTCCCTGCTAAACTTATAACAAGGCACACATCAGGTTTGGTACACAGCATTTCATACATGATAGATCCTATGGTTGAGGCATAGGGAATGACTTTCATTTTCTCTCTATCTTCTGCAGTGGTCGGGCATTGAGTCTTACTCAACTTCACACCTTGTAACACATGCAAGAACCCTTTCTTTTACTGATCCATTTTGAACTTCTTCGAAACTTTATCAAGGTATGTGCTTTCTGAAAGTCCTATTAGGCGTCTTGATCTATCTCTATAGATCTTGATGCCCAATATATAAGCAGCTTCACCGAGGTCTTTCATTGAAAAATTCTTATTCAAGTATCCTTTTATGCCATCCAGAAATTCTATATCATTTCCAATTAACAATATGTCATCCACATATAATATCAGAAATGCTACAGAGCTCCCACTCACTTTCTTGTAAATACAGGCTTCTCCAAAAGTCTGTATAAAACAATATGCTTTGATCACCTCATCAAAGCGTATATTCCAACTCTGAGATGCTTGCACCAATCCATAGATGGTTCGGTGGAGTTTGCACACTTTGTTAGCACCTTTAGGATCGACAAAACCTTCTGGTGGCATCATATACAACTCTTCTTTGAGATATCCATTAAGGAATGTAGTTTTGACATCCATTTGCCAGATTTCATAACCATAAAATGCGACAATTGCTAACATGATTCGGACAGACTTAAGCATCGCTACGGGTGAGAAAGTCTAATTGTAGTCAACTGCTTGAACTTGTCAAAAACCTATCGCAACAAGTCGAGCTTTGTAGACAGTAACATTACCATCGGCGTCAGTCTTCCTCTTAAAGATCCATTTATTTCAATGGCTTGACGATCATCGGGCAAGTCAACCAAATTCCACACTTTGTTCTCATACATGGATCGCATCTCATATTTCATGGCCTCAAGCCATTTTGCGGAATCTGGGCTCATCATCGCTTCCTCATAGTTCGTAGGTTCATCATGGTCTAGTGAAATGACTTCTAGAACTGGGTTGTCGTACCACTCTTGCGCGGAACGTACTCTGGTTAACCTACGAGGTTCAGTAGTAACTTGATCTGAAGTTTCATGATCATCATCATTAGCTTCCTCACTGATCGGTGTAGGAATCACTGGAACTAGTTTCTGTGATGTACTACTTTCCAATTCTCGAGAAGGTACAATTACCTCATCAAGGTCTACTTTCCTCCCGCTCACTTCTTTCGAGAGAAACTCCTTCTCTAGAAAGGATCCATTCTTAGCAACGAATATCTTGCCTTCGGATCTGTGATAGAAGGTGTAACCAACAGTTTTCTTTGGGTATCCTATGAAGACACATTTCTCCGACTTGGGTTCGAGCTTATCAGGTTGAAGCTTTTTCACATAAGCATCGCAGCCCCAAACTTTAAGAAACGACAACTTGGGTTTCTTGCCAAATGATAGTTCATAAGGCGTCGTCTCAACGGATTTAGATGGTGCCCTATTTAACGTGAATGCAGATGTCTCTAAAGCATAACACCAAAACGATAGTGGTAAATCGGTAAGAGACATCATAGATCACACCATATCTAATAAAGTACGGTTACGATGTTTGGACAGACCATTACGCTGTGGTGTTCCATGTGGCGTGAGCTGTGAAACTATTCCACATTGTTTCAAATGAAGACCAAACTCGTAACTCAAATATTCGTCTCCGTGATCAGATCGTAGAAACTTTATTTTCTTGTTACGATGATTCTCTACTTCACTCTGAAATTCTTTGAGCTTTCCAAATGTTTTAGACTTGTGCTTCATCAAGTAGATATACCCATATCTGCTCAAATCGTCAGTGAAGTTCAGAAAATAACGATACCTGCCGCGAGCCTCAACACTCATCGGTCCGCATACATCAGTTTGTATGATTTCCAACAAGTCAGTTGCTCGCTCCATTGTTCCGAAGAACGGAGTTTTAGTCATCTTGCCCATGAGGCATGGTTCGCAAGCACCAAGTGATTCCAAAAGTCCATCAGCATGGAGTTTCTTCATGCGCTTTACACCAATATGACCTAAACGGCAGTGCCACAAATAAGTTGCACTATCATTATCAACTTTGCATCTTTTGGCTTCAATATTATGAATATGTGTATCACTACGATCGAGATCTAACAAAAATAGACCACTCTTCAAGGGTGCATGACCATAACAGATATTACTCATATAAATAGAACAACCATTATTCTCTGATTTAAATGAATAACCATCTCACAACAAACAAGATCCAGACATAATGTTCATGCTCAACACTGGCACCAAATAACAATTATTTAGGTCTAAAACTATTCCCGAAGGTAGATGTAGAGGTAGCGTGTTGCTACCTCTTGAGCTTGCGTTGTATTCCCTCGAAGAGGAAAGGGAGATGCAGCACAGTAGCGTAAGTATTTCCCTCAGTTTTTGAGAACCAAGGTATCAATCCAGTAGGAGACCACGCGTGAGTCCCTCACACCTGCACAAACAAATAAGAACTTCGCAGCCAACGCGATAAGGGGTTGTCAATCCCTTTACGGACACTTACGAAAGTGAGATCTGATAGAGATGCTAGTTTATATTTTGGTATTTTTAGTTTAATAAAACAGCAAATAAAAGCGATAAAGGAAAAGTAGATGTAGATTGATATGTTAAGAATAGACCCGGGGCCATAGTTTTCTCTAGTGGCTTCTCTCATGATAGCGATATTCTACGGCGGGTAAACAAATAACTGTCGAGCAATTGATAGAAAAGCGAATAATTATGAGACTATCTAGGCATGATCATTGTATATAGGCATCACGTCCGAGACAAGTAGACCGAAACGATTCTGCATCCACTACTATTACTCCACACATCGACCGTTATCAAGCATGCATCTAGTGTATTGAGTTCATAAGAATAGAGTAACGCCTTAAGTAAGATGACATGATGTAGAGGGATAAACTCAAGCAATATGATATGAACCCCATATTTTTATCCTCGATGGCAACAATACAATACGTGCCTTGCTGCCCCTACTGTCACTGGGAAAGGACACCGCAACATTGAACCCAAAGCCAAGCACTTCTCCCATTGCAAGAACTATAGATCTAGTAGGCCAAACCAAACCAATAATTCGAAGAGACTTGCAAGGATATTATGAGCACACATAAAAAGTTTAGAGAAGAACCAAATATCTTTCATAGATAACCTTGATCATAAACTCACAATTCATCAGATCTCGACAAACACACCGCAAAAAGAGATTACATCGAATAGATCTCCTCGAAGACCGAGGAGAACTTTGTATTGAGATCCAGAGAGAGAGAAGAAGCCATCTAGATACTAGCTATGGACCCGAAGGTCTGTGGTAAAACTACTCACAACTCATGGTGAGGGCGATGATGATGATGATGAAGGCCTCCGTGATGGATCCCCCTCCGGTGGAGCTCTGGAACAGGCTCCAAGATGGGATCTCCACGGGAACAGAAGGTACGGCGGTGGAATTAGGATTTTCTCTCTATCTACGGAGTTTCTGGGGTACGTAAACTTATATAGGAAGAAGGAGGGCACCGGGGGACGCTCGAGGGGGCCACAAGGCAGGGGGCGCGCCCTGGGAAGGGGGACGCGCCCCCCACCCTCGTGGGCCACCCTTTCGTCCCCTGACGTGGTTCTGAAGTTCCTCGAGCATGATTTTCTCCAAAAATATCTCTCGCGAAGGTTTTATTCCGTTTGGACTCCTTTTGATATTCTTTTTCTGCAAAACCCTGAAATAGGCAAAAACAACAATCTGGACTAGGCCCTTGGGTTAGTAGGTTAGCCCAAAAATGATATAAAAGTGAATGATAAATCCCATTAAACATCAAAGACTTCATAAATAATAGCATGCAACAATAAAAAATTATAGATACGTTGGAGACGTATCACGTGCCGACGGCGATCACATCGACTTTGGAACCATTTCCCACGCGCATCGTCACCTCGTCCTTAGCTAATCTTCGTTTAATCCGTAGCCCCTGTTTCGAGTTACAAATATTAGCAACCAAACCAGTATCAAATACCCATGTGCTACTACGAGCATTAGTAAGGTACACATCAATAACATGTATATCAAATATACCTTTGTTCACTTTCCCATCCTTCTTATCCGCCAAATACTTGGGGAAGTTCCGCTTCCTGTGTCTAGTCTGTTTGAAGTAGAAGCACTCAGTTTTAGGCTTGGCTCCAGACTTGGGTTTCTTCGCGGGGTTAGCAATTGTCTTGCTATTCTTCTTAAAGTTCCCCTTCTTTCCCTTGCTTTTTTTTCTTGAAACTAGTGGTCTTGTTAACCATCAACACTTGATGCTCCTTTTTGATTTATACCTCCACAGCTTTGAGCATAGCGAAGAGCTCGGGAATTGTTTTCTGCATACCTTGCATATTATAGTTCATCACGAAGCCTTTATAGCTTGGTGGCAGTGATTGAAGAACTCTATTGATAACACTATCTTGGTCAACTTTGCAACCAAGTTGAGTCATGTGATTGTAGTACCCAGACATTCTGAGTAAGTGTTCACTGATGGAACTATTCTCCTCCATCTTGCAGCTACAGAACTTATTGGAGACTTCATATTTCTCAATTCGGGCATTTGCTTGAAATATTAACTTCAACTCTTGGAACATCTCATATGCTCAATGACGTTCAAAACGTCTTTGAAGTCCCGATTCTAAGTCGTAAAGCATGGCACACTGAACTATCGAGTAGTCATCAGAACGAGCTTGCCAGACGTTCATTACGTCCGGAGTTGCTCCTCCAGCAGGCCTGTCACCTAGCGGTGCTTCCAGGACATAATTCTTCTGTGTAGCAATGATGATAATCCTCAAGTTACGGACCCAGTCCGTGTAGTTTCTACCATCATCTTTCAACTTAGCTTTCTCTAGGAATGCATTAAAATTCAAGGGAACGGTAGCACGGGCCATTGATCTACAACAACATAGATATGCAAAAACTATCAGGACTAAGTTCATGATAAATTAAAGTTCAATTAATCATATTACTAAAGAACTCCCACTTAGATAGACATCCCTCTAGTCATCTATATGACCACGTGATCCAAATTAACTAAACCATGTTCGATCATCACATGAGATGGAGTAGTTTTCAGTGGTGAACATCTTATGTTGATCATATCTACTATATGATTCACGCTCGACCTTTCGGTCTCTAGTGTTCCGCGGCCATGTCTGTACATGCTAGGCTCGTCAAGTTTAACCCGAGTATTCTCCATGTGCAAAACTGTCTTACACCCATTGTATTTGAGCGTAGAGCTTATCACACCCGATCATCACGTGGTGTCTCAGCACGACGAACTTTTGCAACGGTGCATACTCAGGGAGAACACTTGTACCTTGAAATTTTGTAAGGGATCATCTTATAATGCTACCGCCGTACTATGCAAAATAAGAAGCATAATAAGATAAACATCACATGTATTTAAAATATGTGACATGATATGGCCATCATCATCTTGTGCTTTTGATCTCCATCTCCAAAGCATCGTCATGATCGCCGTCGTCACCGTATTGACACCATGATCTCCATCGTAGCGTCGTGGTCGTCTCGCCAACTATTGCTACTACTACTATCACTAACTCATAGTGATAAAGTAAAGAAATTACATGGCTTTCGTAATTCATACAATAAAGAGACAACCATAAGGCTCCTGCCGGTTGCCGATAATTCACAAAACATGATCATCTCATACAATAACGTATAACTCATCATGTCTTGATCATATCATATCACAACATGCCCTGCAAAAACAAGTTAGACGTCCTCTACTTTGTTGTTGCAAGTTTTACGTGGCTGCTACGGGCTTAGCAAGAACCGTTCTTACCTACGCATACAAAACCACATTGAGTTTCCGTCAAGTGTGTTGTTTTAACCTTCACAAGGACCGGGCATAGTCACACTCGATTCAACTAAAGTGAGAGAGACAGACACCCGCCGGTCTCCTTTAAGTAACGACTGCTCGTAACGGTGAAACCAGTCTCGTGTAAGCGTACGCGTAATGTCGGTCCGGGCCACTTCATCTCACAATACCGCTGAATCAAATTATGACATGCTAGTAAGTAGTATGACTATTACGCCCACAACTCAATGTGGCTCATGATGCCACTGCTGGGGAACGCAATATTTCAAAAAAATCCCACGATCACGCAAGATCTATCTAGGAGATGCATAGCAGCGTGAGGGGGAGTGTATCTTCATACCCTTGAAGATCTCAAAGAGGAAGCATTTATCAACGCGGTTGATGTAGTCGTACACCTTCACGATCCATCCCGATCTAGTACCAAACATACGGAACCTCCACGTTCAGCACACGTTCAGCTCGATGACGTCCTCGCCATCTTGATCCAGCAAGACGGGCGAAGTAGTAGATGAGTTTCGGCAGCACAACGGCGTGGTGACGGTTGTTGATGAAGAACAATCTCTGCAGGGCTTCACCAAACACTATAGAAACTAGATGGAGGATAAACTAGAGGGTCGGGGTTGCCGGCACATGGCTTGGTGTATCTTGATGTGTCTTGGGTGCTAGCCCTGCCCCTCTATTTATATGTTGAGCCTTAGGGTCGAAACTTGGAGTAAAAGCCTCCACAAAGTCGGTTTCACCTGAAAGGCAAGAGTCCTTCTCAGACTCCAGGGCCAGACGCCAGGGTCTGGACTCCGCAAAACTTCCTTTTGCGCTTTCCAAAAACCTTGTGGGCTTTCCCCTTTGGCCCAAATAAAGTGTTCTCGTACCCAAACATTTCGGGAAACATCCGGAACCCTTCCGGAGGTCAAACACTATTATCCCATAAATTAATCTTTATCTCCGGACCATTCTGGAGTTCCTCGTCATGTCCGTGATCACATCCGGGACTCCGAATAACATTTGGTCACCAACATACATAACTAATTCAATACCATATCGTTAACGAACGTTAAGCGTGCGGACCCTACGGGTTCGGGAACTATGTAGACATGACCGAGACATCTCTCTGGTCAATAACCAATAGCGAAACCTGGATGCCCAGATTGGCTCCTACATATTCTACGAAGATCTTTATCGGTCGAACCGCATAACTACATACGTTGTTTCCTTTGTCATCGGTATGTTACTTGCCCGAGATTCGATCGTCGGTATCATCATACCTAGTTCAATCTCGTTACCGACAAGTCTCTTTACTCGTTTTGTAATACATCATCTCGTGGCTAGCTCATTAGTCATTTGCTTGCAAGGCTTATTATGATGTGTATTACCGAGAGGGCCCAGAGATACCTCTTCGACACTCGGAGTGACAAATCCTAATCCTGATCTATTCCAACACCACAAACACTTTCGAAAACACCTGTAGAGCATCTTTATAATCACCCGGTTACGTTGTGATGTTTGATAGCACACAAGGTGCTCTTCCGGTATTCGGGAGTTGCATAATCTCATAGTTAGAGGAACATGTATAAGTCATGAAGGAAGCAATAGCAATAAAACTAATATGATCATTGTGCTAAGCTAACAGATGGGTCTTGTCCATCACATCATTCTCCCAATGATGTGATCCCGTTGATCAAATGACAACACATGTCTATGGTTAGGAAACACAACCATCTTTGATTAATGAGCTAGTCTAGTAGAGGCATACTAGGGACTCTCTGTTTTGTCTATGTATTCACACATGTATCAAGTTTCCGGTTAATACAATTCTAGCATGAATAAAAGATATTTATCATGATATATAAGGAAATATAAGTAATAGCTTTATTATTGCCTCTAGGGCATATTTCCTTCAGTTTGTTGGGATCCGATGAACTTTGAGTTTATGATCAGATCTATCTTTTTATATCCATGAAATTATTTGAGTCTTCCTTTGATCTCTTATATGCATGATTGCTTATAGCCTCGTATTTCTTCTCTGATATTGCGTTCTGTTTGGCCAGCTTGATCTCTTTATCTTGCCATGGGAAGATGTGCTTTGTAGTGGGTTCGATCTTACGGTGCTTGATCCCAGTGACCGAAGGGGAACCGACACGTATGTATCGTTGCTACTAAGGATAAAACGATGGGGTATATTTCTATATAAATAGATCTTATCTACATCATGTCATCGTTCTTATTGCATTACTCTGTTTCTCCATGAACTTAATACACTAGATGCATGCTGGATGTCGGTCGATGTGTGGAGTAACAGTAGTAAATGCAGGCAGGAGTCGGTCTACTTATCTTGGACGTGATGCCTATATAATGATCATTGCATGGATATCATCATGATTATTTGAAGTTCTATCAATTGCCCAACAGTAATTGTTTTCCCACCGTTTGCTATTTTCTCGAGAGAAGCCACTAGTGAAATCTATGGCTCCCGGGTCTTCTCCTCATATTATTTGTCTTTGCGATCTATTTTTCCTTTCCTTTTATTTTCATATCTATTAAACCAAAACCCAAAAATACCTTACTGCAATTTATCTTATTTACCGTCCGATCTATCAATATTTATATCTCTCTAACGTCCGTTACCCAAAAGGGATTGACAACCCCTTTTACACGTCGGGTTACAAGTATTTGTTATTTGTGTGTAGCTGATGTTTACGTTGTGTTGCTTGGTTCTCCTACTGGTTCGGTAACCTTGGTTTCATCACTGAGGGAAATACCTACCGCTGCTATACTGCATCATCACTTTCTCTTTGGGAAAAAAACCGACGTCGCTTTAGCAGCCATCAACCTCCTATGCTTGGGTCCCATGAAGGCCACCGCCACCGCGACACCTGGTTACACAGCCGGTGTCTTGCCCGGTGAGTGGGGACATAGACCACGGCGATCGTCTTCCCTGCCCAAAAACAACCCCGATTTGTGCTTCATGGAATATGAAGGAGGCTATTCTTCCCCTCTTGCTGAAGCATATCCCTTCAGGGCATCCGGAAGTCCGATGAGCGGGCTGCCAAATATAGGGAAGACATGTCGTGGGAGCGGTGATCCGCCGTGGCCGGCCGTAGACTAGTTTTACCACAATGCGGTATAGTTTTGTTTAAATATGCCCCAAATGTAAATGTTTTTCTCTGGTTTGAATAAAAAGCATCTGGTTTGCACGTAATTCGTCCGGCTTGTTTAAAGCCAATTTGAAATGTATGCAGATATCATTGGATGGCGGGCACCCACATCCGTGTTTGTGAATTGGTCCCTCTGTCCACGGGTGTGTGCGGTGTCTAGTTTGCGGGACAGTGCCAGAGATGCCCTTACTAGGATGTACTCCACATAAATAAATAAAAATATTTCAGGATGCATGGTGAAACTCTTTTTTGCTGTGTTCATGCACTGTCATGATATCTCTAATGTCATGCATCAAACCCCCTGTAAACGTCTATAACTGTCTGGATTGCACTGTCCGTGCATCTGAATTCCCGCAAACCAAATGCAAATCCGGCGAAGGTTTGCAGACGTCCAGACAGCAGCCATGTCGGATTCCGACACCCCAGGCACATAGAACCCCTCCCCCCACATGAATCCTCGCTTTTCTTACTCCGTCCCTTCGTTCCTTATCGTGTATCCGCGCAGTTCGAGGTCCCTATCCCTGGAATCAACCCATAAGAGATCGAAACACAAGTCTTTTCACCACCGGTGAAGCCTCGACGACTCAAGTCGCGACTCGCCTGAGACGATGCAGATATTCATGAAGACCCTGATGGGCAAAACCATCACGATGGAGGTGGAGGGCAGCGACACCGTGGACAACATCAAGGGCAAAGTCTAGGACAAGGAAGGGATCCCGCCGGACCAGCAACGACGCATCTTTCCCGAGGAGTTGGAGGACGATCGCTCGCTGGCCGACTACAACATACACAAGGAGTTGACGCTGCACCTGGTGCTCCACCTCCAAAGCATCACCGTCAAGGTCAAGACGCTCACCGACAAGGAGATCAAGATTGACATCGAGCCCACCAACACGGTCGACGAGATCAAGGAGCGCGTTGAGGCGGGCATCCCGCCCGTCCAGCGGAGGCTCATCTTCGGCGGCAAGCAGATGGCCAACAACAAGACATCGCGGGACTACAAGGTCAATGGTGGTGATGTGCTCCACCTCGTGCTCGCGCTCAAGGTGGTTCCTTCTAGAGTTTGAGTCTTATGATCGCTCACTTTTCCATGAGGTGTAGCTTTGGTTTAATTCCTTGTGTATGTTTTGATGGGAACATAGCATGCAATTTCAAAAAAAATCCTGCGCTCACGCAATATCTATCTAGGAGATGCATAGCAACGAGACGGGGAGAGTGTGTCCACGTACCCTCGTAGACCGAAAGCGGGAGCGTTGTATTAACGCGGTTGATGTAGTCGAACGTCTTCACGATCCAACGGATCCAAGTACCAAACGTACGGCACCTCCGTGTTCAGCACACATTCAGCTCGATGACATCCCTCGAGCTCTTGATCCAGTAGAGGGTCGAGGGAGAGTTTCGTTGGGATGATAGCGTGGTGACGGTGTTGGTGATGTGATCCGTGCAGGGCTTTGCCTTAGCACTACGACGCTATGACCGGAGGAGCAAACTGTGGGGGCGGGGCACCACACACGGCTAAGAAAAATCTTGGTGTGCCTTTGGGGTGCCCCCTGCCCACGTATATAAAGGAGGGGATGAGGAGGAGGCCGGCCCTAGGGGTGGCGCGCCATGGGGGGAGTTCTACTAGGACTCCGTTCCTTGTAGGATTCGACCCCCTTCCTTCCAATGTAGAGGGGGAAAGAGGAAAGGGGGAAGAGGAGAAGGAAAGGGGGCCGCACCCCCACCCCTAGTCCAATTCGGTTTGGGCTTGGGGAGGGGTGCGCCCCACCTCCTGTGGTAACCTCCCTCTCTCTACTATGGCCTAATAGGCCCATTAACTTTCTAGGGGGGCACTACTAGGGAAATGCTTATACACATGAGCTTATTAGTAGCACTGGAAAATAGTCACCGCTGCTGCTAGTTAGCAGGAGCGCTGATCGAGGGAAGTGCTACTATTCTGTCTATAGTAGTAGTGCTAGAAACAAAAATGCGCTACTACTATGTGGGACCAGATGAGGCCACCGACGGTAGCTGTAGTACCAACGTTGTATAGAATCCAGCGCTACTAATAACAGTTTAGTAGTAGCATCGTATTTTACTACGCCGCTACTGCTAATGGGCCCCTCTTAGTAGTAGCGCTTGCGCGGGAAAGCGCTACTACTAAGTACGGTAGCAGCAGCGCGTTTTGGTAAGCAGCGCTACTGCTAGTTGCGGCTGGTGCCACCTTTTCACCTCTCCCCCTCCTCTCCCCCACTTTGCCCTCTCTCCCCCTCCTTTCCACTCTCCACTCTCCAGCATTGTTGATCTTCTTCTCTCTTCCTCCTACCTCTCTTCTCTCCTCATTAATGTCCCCCTCCACCATAACTCCCTTCCATAAATGACCTCTCTCACATCTCTCTTTCTCCTACCTCTCTTCCTCTCCCCATTAATGCCCCCCTCCACCATAACTCCCTCTCCATTAGTTAGCTAGCTAGATTCACCTCTCCTCCCTAACAACTAGATCTAGCTAGTTATTTAGCCATCCATGCGTGCTCTCTCGATCGGTCTCTCTCATTATCTAATTAACGGCGTGCTCTATCGATCGGTCTCTCTTGGGAGATATATAGGTGAGTAAAAGGTTGTTCATTTCAAGAATGGGAATATGTGTGTGAGTGAGAATATGTGTGTTTGGGATACATGGAGAGATTTGTGTGAGTGACATGACCTCGAGTTGCTTATGTTTTGCCAAAATGTCGATTTATTTCCGTTTCGGTGAATTTCAAGCAAACTCAATATGTCCTATTTTATGCAAGGTCATGCCAAAATTTTATATGACTTTGAAGCATGCATGCATTACTTATTTTATAACCGTTTTGCTTGTTATACCGTGTAGTCGGTCATGAAGGTGAGTGGTTGGAACGTGGAGCGATACATGCAATACGCGGTGATGGACATGTACGCAAATAATCGGACTGGGATTAGATGTCTGTGTGCAAGATGCAGGGAAGGAGTCCTTTTGGACCCTTTTGATCGTGGCACTTTGAAGGCGCACCTGCTGATGAATGGTTTCATGGATGGATATACTCAATGGATAAGTGAATAAGATGACGATGAGGAGGACGTCCACATGGCAGTGAATAACGACATGGGGCTCGACGAAGAGATGATCGATCGACACGACGATGGCGCCGGACATGGCGGCGGGGAAGAGTCTGGAAATGACATCAGCGGAGAAGATTCCGGACATGGCGAAGAAGAGTCCGGACATGGCAGAAAAGAGGCGGCGGTCACGCCGCAGTCTCCGACGCTACTAAGTGCAGTCGTGCAGGACCCTCATGTTCGAGACCTCCTTTGCAAGAGTACGACTAGCAAGAGAGAGCTGCTTCTAGAGAGGAGGCTAAGCTGGCGCAACTTGAAGTAGACTTGAAGACTCCATTGTATCATGGTTGCGATCCCGAGGTGACCCGCTTGAGTTTCACGCTCGAACTTCTAAAGACGAAGGCCAAAAACAAATGGACAGACAAAAGCCTCAATGAGCATTAGAAGTATGTACATAATAAAGTTCTTACCACGGGGAACCTGTGTCCTACTAGTGTCGAGGAGGCCAAGAAAATTGTTTGCCCTTTTGATTTGCCGCACATTAGGTACCACGCATGCATCAACAATTGCATCATTTATCGGGGGGGG
>LR738715.1:781737720-781752999 GCA_902687465.1 Secale cereale | reverse complement strand
GGGCACGCGGAAAAAACCAGCTGTCTAGTGTGCAATGCTTCTCGATACAAGAAGGCGGGAAAGGAAGCTCCTCAAAAAGTTGTATGGTACTTTCCGATAACTCCCCATCTACATCGGTATTTCATAGATCCTACGGAAGCAAAGCTCATGCGCTGGCACGCGGAGAGGAAGAAGCCCGACGATGGAGATGATCCGAAGCTGAGACACCTCGTAGATGGTAGCCGTGGAGAGCATTCAACGTCGTATATGGATTTGTTGCAGAAGATCCAAGGAACACCGTACTTGGTGCAAGTACCGATGGGATGAATCCGTTTGGAAACCAGAACACCAACCACAACACATGGCCCGTGTTTGTAAGGATGTACAACCTCCCCCATGGAAGTGCATGAAGACAAAGTACGTACATGATACGTCTCCAACGTATCTATAATTTTTGATTGTTCCATGCTATTATTTATAATGTTTTGGATGTTTATTAGACTTTGTTATACACTTTTATATTATTTTTGGGACTAACCTATTAACCCAAAGGCCCAGTCCATATTGTTGTTTTTTTTGCCTATTTCAGGGTTTTACAAAAAAGGAATATCAAACGGAGTCCAAACGGAATGAAACTTCGGGAGAGATATTTTTGGAGCAAAATACATAAGGGAGACTTGAGAACCACGGAATAGTGCTGAGGTGGCGTCACGAGGGTGGGGTGTGTGCCCCCCCTACAGGGCACGCCCCCTGCCTCGTAGGCCCCATGTTTGGCCCCGGTGCCCTCCTCCTTCCTATATATATCTACGTACCCCGAAACCATCAGAACAACAGAGAAACCCTAGTTCCACAGCCGCAACCTTCTGTTCTCGTGAGATCCCATCTTGGGGCCTGTTCCGGAGCTCCGCCGGAGGGGGGATCTTCCACGGAGTGCTTCTACATCATCATCATCGCCTCACCATGAGTTGTGAGTAGTTTACCACAGACCTTCGGGTCCATAGCTAGTATCTAGATGGCTTCTTCTCTCTCGTTGGATCTCAATACCAAGTTCTTCTCGGTCTTCGAGGAGATCTATTCGATGTAATCTCTTTTTGCGGTGTGTTTGTCGAGATCCGATGAATTGTGGGTTTATGATCAAGATTATCTATGAGAAATATTTGGTTCTTTTCTGAACTCTTTATGTATGATTATAATACCCTGGCAAGTCTCTTCGAATTATTGGTTTGGTTTGGCCTACTAGATCTATAGTTCTTGCAATGGGAGAAGTGCTTGGCTTTGGGTTCAATCTTGCGGTGTCCTTTCCCAGTGACAGTAGGGGCAGCAAGGCACGTATTGTATTATTGCCATCGAGGATTAAAAGATGGGGTTTATATCATTAAGTTTGAGTTTATCCCTCTACATCATGTCATCTTGCTTAAAGCGTTACTCTGTTCTTATGAACTTAATACTCTAGATGCATGTTGGATAGCGGTCGATGTGTGGAGTAATAGTAGTAGATGCAGAATCGTTTCGGTCTACTTGTTTCGGACGTGATGCCTATATATAATGACCATGCCTAGATAGTCTCATAATTATTCGCTTTTCTATCAATTGTCGACAGTAATTTGTTTACCCGCCGTAGAATATCGCTATCATGAGAGAAGCCACTAGAGAAAACTATGGCCCCCGGGTCTATTCTCAACATATCAATCTACAATCTACTTTACTTTTCCGCTTTTACTTTCTATTGTTATATCCAAAAATACCAAAAATATCAAACTATCATCTCTATCAGATCTCACTTTCATAAGTGACCGTAAAGGGATTGACAACCCCTTGTCACGTTGGCTGTGAAGTTCTTATTTGTTTGTGCAGGTGCGAGGGACTCGCGCGTGGTCTCCTACTGGATTGATACCTTGGTTCTCAAAAACTGAGGGAAATAGTTACGCTACTGTGCTGCATCACCCTTTTCTCTTTGAGGGAATACAACGCAAGCTCGAGAAGTAGCAAGAAGAATTTATGGCGCCGTTGCCGGGGAGGCTTATGCAAAAGTCATATACCAAGTACCTATCACAAACCCTTATCCTTCGCATTACATTTTTGCCTCTCGTTTTCCTCTCCCCCACTTCACCCTTGCCGTTTTATTTGCCCTTCTTCTGCCGTGTGTTTAACGTTCGCTTGCTTCTTGTTCGCTTGTGTGTTGGATTGCTTGCTTGTCACTATGGCTCTCCCTATCAGTGTTGACCCTCACTGATATAGACCGAACCTCGTGATGAGATCCGATCTGTAGTTGCAGCCCGATCTTTCACGACACTCCACCACCAGCAGTAGCAACCTCTCGCCCGCGCATGCGATGTACACGAAGTAGAGGGTTTGAACCTTGCGGCCCAGCACGCGAAAACCAATCTCGACGATGGTACTCACGCGCAAAACAATTTCCTCGCAGAGAAATCGCAACACAAAGGTTTTCTAAAGCTTTCTCCAAAACCTAGGGATTTTTAGACAGCTTCCCCCAAAACTCGATACGGGTATTTACCCTAAAAACACATCGGGTTTATTATCAAAACATATCCTGCCTGTTACATGGACCATGCCTAGCTATTTATAGATGTAACCTGAGGCACGTACATGTGCTTCCTAAAATCTGGACTCTTACTAAATTTAAACTAACTTGCCTTTTACATCTCGGCAAGCATGCAAAGAACGACTAAAATAAAGTCTGACTCTTTTATTTGCTCCTTTATCTGTTTATACAACGTGGTGGCCCCCACCCAGACTCTTTTAAACTCATCATCTTGCATGTGATAAACTTCCTTTTACGTATAGCTTTTGGTCGATCAGGTGGCCGTAACTGCTCAAAGAAATACTCAACATGATTTCTTCCTCTTCTTGTATCTGAAACAAACACTAGTTTCCATACCTTGCATGCGTATTTTACTTTTCCTCCATGGAAACAAGAGTCCCAAAGTCCAAATCTGGTTGCATGCAAACCGTCGTTACCAAAGAAATCACATGCATGCACTTCTTTTTCTTTTACTACTTCCAATTTGTATTCCTTCCCGTAGTCTTCTTTGTTCGGATGAACAACGCCCATCTTTCTTAGTATATCTTCATCTTGGACAACTTCTGTAGCATGTATAATAGTAGACCTGGACGGCGTAGTTAATTTACATATGGTCATATCATCTTCTCTCCCTTGAAACGAAACCGTCCTCGGTTTCGAGTTAATCTCTTCAAGAATACTTTTATTGGCAGACTGAACGACGGCGGTAAAAATTTCAGCAGCTTCAACTTTCTTCTTCTCCTCTTCTTCCTCCTCTTTTATCTTCTCAAGATGTTCTTTCATCCATGTAATGAAACACTCCTCATCCATGGGCACAATATTGCACTTTTTACCCTTCTTGACAGTATATGTGTGTGTGTGATAATCATACACAACATCATGCTCTTTGTACCATGGCTCGCCCAACAACAAGTGGCACGAAACCATCTGCACCGGAATCACATTGCACAAAACCTCGCATAAGAATTTTCCCAACAAAAATGGTACCTTAGTTTGGTGCATGACAGTGAGATCTTGATGACCCCAACGGAACAAGTATGGTTTTGGATGTGCTGTTACTGGTATCTCCAGCTTCTCCACCATCTCGATGCTTGCTGCGTTGATCAAATTCATGTGATTGATCGTCATAGCACATGATCTCTCTCTCACTACCACACGGGTGTGAAAAAGCCCAGTCCAACGGCCTTCCTCCTCCATCCGAAATCCATAGCTTAACTTACTGAATAACGATGCGCTCGCCATCTTCGTCATAGTGTCGTGAACAACCTGATGCTCTGAATACCACCTGATATAGACCGAACCTCGTGATGAGATCTGATCTGTAGTTGCAGCCCGATCTTTCACGACACTCCACCACCAGCAGTAGCAACCTCTCGCCCGCGCATGCGATGTACACGAAGTAGAGGGTTTGAACCTTGCGGCCCAGCACGCGAAAACCAATCTCGACGATGGTACTCACGCGCAAAACAATTTCCTCGCAGAGAAATCGCAACACAAAGGTTTTCTAAAGCTTCCTCCAAAACTTAGGGATTTTTAGACAGCTTCCCCCAAAACTCGATACGGGTATTTACCCTAAAAACACATTGGGTTTATTATCAAAACATATCCTGCCTGTTACATGGACCATGCCTAGCTATTTATAGATGTAACCTGAGGCACGTACATGTGCTTCCTAAAATCTGGACTCTTACTAAATTTAAACTAACTTGCCTTTTACATCTCGGCAAGCATGCAAAGAACGACTAAAATAAAGTCTGACTCTTTTATTTGCTCCTTTATCTGTTTATACAACATGGTGGCCCCACCCAGACTCTTTTAAACTCACCATCTTGCACGTGATAAACTTCCTTGTACGCATAGCTTTTGGTCGATCAGGTGGTCGTAACTGCTCAAAGAAATACTCAACATGATTTCTTCCTCTTCTTGTATCTGAAACAAACACTAGTTTCCATACCTGGCATGCGTATTTTACTTTTCCTCCATGGAAACAAGAGTCCCAAAGTCCAAATCTGGTTGCATGCAAACCGTCGTTACCAAAGAAATCACATGCATGCACTTCTTTTTCTTTTACTACTTCCAATTTGTATTCCTTCCCATAGTCTTCTTTGTTCGGATGAACAACGCCCATCTTTCTTAGTATATCTTCATCTTGGACAACTTCTGTAGCATGTTGAATAGTAGACCTGGACGGCGTAGTTAATTTGCATATGGTCATATCACTCACCTCAAGAGGCTGGAGGAGATCGAAAACAATGTTAGACATTTTATGTCTGTGCAATTTGAGCACAATGATTTCTTCAGAAACAAGCTTAAAGAACATATTTTTTTATGGAATATATGAATAAAGACCTTGATGATATGTCTAAGGATTTTTATGGTTTGAAATCTCAGTTTGCACATCTTGAGAACTTAATAGCCCAAATTTCAGATAAACAGTCCACCTTAGTTAATAAGATGGCTGCTAAACCGGAAGAGCATGAAAATAAAGATGAAGATATGAAAGTTATTGATGTGTCTCCTATTAGATCCTTGTTTTCTAGTATGAACCTTGATAAAGATAGGATTGGAGATGAGTCTACTTTAACGTGTCCCAATGATTCAGAGTTTTTAGATCTTGATGCTAAAATTGTTAAAAGTGGGATTGAAGGGATTAAAACTTTGCATAGCGATGAACCCACTACTTTGGATTTCAAGGGATTCAATTATGATAATTGCTCTTTTATTGATTGTATTTCCTTGTTGCAATCCGTACTAAACTCTCCGCATGCTTATAGTCAAAATAAAGCTTTTACCAAACACATAGTTGATGCTTTCATGCAATCTTATGAAGAAAAACTTGAATTGGAAGTTTCTATCCCTAGAAAGCTTTATGATAAGTGGGAACCTACTATTAAAATTAAAATAAAAGATCATGAGTGCTTTGCTTTGTGTGATTTGGGTGCAAGTGTCTCCACTATCCCAAAAACTTTGTGTGATTTACTAGGTTTCCATGAGCTTGATGATTGTTCTTTAAATTTGCATCTTGCGGATTCCACTATTAAGAAACCTATGGGAAGGATTAATGATGTTCTTATTGTTTCCAATAGGAATTATGTGCCCGTAGATTTCATTGTTCTTGATATAGATTGCAATCCTTCATGTCCTATTATTCTTGGTAGACCTTTCCTTAGAACGATTGGTGCAATTATTGATATGAAGGAAGGAAATATTAGATTCCAATTTCCGTTAAGGAAAGGCATGGAACACTTTCCTAGGAAGAAAATTAAATTACCATATGAATCTATTATGAGAGCCACTTATGGATTGCCTTCCAAAGATGGCAATACCTAGATCTATCCATGTATCGTGCCTAGCTAGGGGCGTAAAACGATAGCGCTTGTTGGGAGGCAACCCAATTTTATATTTTTTGTTTTTGCTTCTGTTTAGGAATAAATATTGCATCTAGCTTCTGTTTAGATGTGGTTTTGTGTTTTAATTAGTGTTTGTGCCAAGTAGAACCTTTGGGAAGACTTGTGTGAAGTTTATATGAACGTGCTGTGAAAAACAGAATCGTTAGCGCTCGCTAGAATGGTCACCAGATTTTACTGGTGCGTGCTATTTAGTTGATTCTTTTTGCAGATTATTAATAGACAAATTCCTCACGTTTACCAATTTATTTCAATTTTTTGGAGTTACAGAAGTATGCGAAAGTTACAGATTACTACAGATTGTTCTGTTTTTGACAGATTCTGTTTTTCGTGTGTTGTTTGCTTATTTCGATGCATCTATGAGTAGTATTGGGGAGTATGAACCATAGAGAAGTTGAAATACAATAGGTTTAACACCAATATAAACAAAGAATGAGTTCATTACAGTACCTTTGAGTAGTGGTTTGCTTTCTTATACTAACAGAGCTCACGAGATTTTTGTCTAAGTTTTGTGTTGTGAAGTTTTCAAGTTTTGAGTATTGCTTTGATGGACTATGGAACAAAGAGTGGCAAGAGCCCGAGCTTGGGGATGCCCAAGGCACCCCAAGGTAAAATTCAAGGACAACCAAAATCCTAAGCTTGGGGATGCCCCGGGAAGGCATCCCCTCTTTCATCTTCATCTATCGGTAACTATACTCGGAGCTATATTTTTATTCACCACATGATATGTGTTTTACTTGGAGAGTCATGTGTTATTTGAGTCTTTGCTTGTTAGTTTGCCACAATCATCCTTGCTGGACACAACTTTTTGAGAGAGTTAAATATGGCCTAGAAATTGTTAGAACACTCTATGTGCTTCACTTATATTTTTTGAGTTGAATAGTTTTTGCTCTAGTGCTTCACTTACATCTTTTAGAGCACAGTGGTGATTATATTTTGTAGAAATTGTTGATCTCTCATGCTTCACTTATATCATTTTGAGAGTCTACTATGAAACTAACCTTCACATGATAGACATCTAAGATCAATGTAGTAAAAACTTTCACACTAAGTGCATTGAATATGATGAGAAGTTGGATGCTTGATAATTGTTTTGAGATATGAGGATAGTGATATTAGAGTCATGCTAGTAGAGTTATTATGAATTTGAGAAATACTTGTGTTAAAGTTAGTGATTCCCGTAGCATGCACGTATGGTGAACCGCTATGTGACGAAGTTAGAGCATGAGGTATTTGTAGAGTGTCATCTTTGTATGGAGGTCGGGGGCGCGTGATGGCTAACTCCTACCAACCTCCCCCCTAGGAGCATGCGTTGATTGCTTTGTTTTGATGACTCGTAAATTTTTGCAATAAGTATATGAGTTCCTATGACTAATGTTGAGTCCATGGATATTACACACTCTCACCCTTCCACCATTGCTAGCCTCTCATGTACCGCGCAACTTTCGCCGGTACCACACACCAACTATATATCATTCCTCAAAACAGCCACCATATATCTTCCTCAAAACAGCCACCATACCTACCTATCATGGCATTTCCATAGCCATTCCGAGATATATTTCCATGCAACTTTCCACTGTCCCGTTCATATGACACGCTTCATATTGTCATATTGCCATGCATGATCATGTAGTTGACATCGTATTTGTGGCAAAGCCACCATGCATAATTTTTCATACATGTCATTCTTGATTCATTGCACATCCCGGTACACCGCCGGAGGCATTCATATAGTCATACTTTGTTCTAGCATCGAGTTTAAATCAATAAAAGTGTGATGATCATCAATATTAGAGCATTGTCCCATGTGAGGAAAGGCCAATAAAAAAAGAGATGTCCCAAAAAAATAGAGAGGGGCTAAATAAAAAAGGGAGAGAAAGCCCCTCCAAAAAATGAGAGAAAAGAGAGAAGGGACAATTGCTACTATCCTTTTCCACACTTGTGCTTCAAAGTAGCACCATGTTCTTCATGATAGAGAGTCTCATGTTTAGTCACTTTCATATACTAGTGGGAATGTTCATTATAGAACTTGGCTTGTATATTCCAACAATTGGCTTCCTCAAATTCCCTAGGTCTTCGTGAGCAAGCAAGTTGGATGCACACCCACTTAGTTTCTTTTGTTGAGCTTTCATACATTCTTAGCTCTAGTGCATCCGTTGCATGGCAATCCCTACTCACTCACATTGATATCTATTGACGGGCATCTCCATAGCCCGTTAATACGCCTAGTCGATGTGAGACTATCTCCCTCCTTTTTGTCTTCTCCACAACCACCACTCTATTCCACCCATAGTGTTGTGTCCATGGCTCACGCTCATGTATTGCATGAAAGTTGAAAGGTTTGAAAGAATAGAGTATGAAAACAAGGGCTTGGCTGAAACCAGGGTTGTGCATGATATGAATATTCTGTGTGATGAAGAGGGAGCATAGCCAGACTATATGATTTTGTAGGGATAACTTTCTTTAGCCATAGTATTTTGAGAAGACATGATTGCTTTGTTAGTATGCTTGATGCATTATTATTTCTTATGTCAATATAGACTATTGTCTTGAATCTTTCAGATCTAAACATTCATGCCACAATTAAGAGAACTACATTGAAAATTATGTTGGTTAGCATTCCACATCAAAAATTCAGTTTTTATCATTTACCTACTCGAGGACGAGCAGGAATTAAGCTTGGGGATGCTTGATACGTCTCCAATGTATCTATAATTTTTGATTGTTCCATGCTATTATTTATGATGTTTTGGATGTTTATTGGGCTTTGTTATACACTTTTATATTATTTTTTAGACTAACATATTAACCCAAAGGCCCAATCCAGATTGCTGTTTTTTTGCCTATTTCAGGCTGTTACAGAAAAGGAATATCAACGGAGTCCAAACGGAATGAAACTTTGGGAGAGATATTTTTGGAGCAAAATACGCACGGGAGACTTGAGAACCACGGAATAGGGCTGAGGTGGCGTCCACGAGGGTGCCCCTCCCCCCCTACAGGGCGCGCCCCTTCCTCGAGGGCCCCACGTCTGGCCCTCGGTGCCCTCCTTCTTCCTATATATATCTACGTACCCCGAAACCATCAGAACAACAGAGAAAACCCTAGTTCCACCACCGCAACCTTCTGTTCCCATGAGATTCCATCTTGGGGCCTGTTCCGGAGCTCCGCCGGAGGGGAGATCTTCCACGGAGTGCTTCTACATCATCATCATCACCTCACCATGAGTTGTGAGTTGTTTACCACAGACCTTCGGTTCCATAACTAGTATCTAGATGGCTTCTTCTCTTTCTTTGGATCTCGATACCAAGTTCTCCTCGGTCTTCGAGGAGATCTATTCGATGTAATCTCTTTTTGCGGTGTGTTTGTCGAGATCTGATGAATTGTGGGTTTATGATCAAGATTATCTATGAGAAATATTTGGTCTCTTCGAAACACTTTATGTATGATTATAATTGAAGGAAATATGCCCTAGAGGCAATAATAAAGATGTTATTTGTATTTCCTTATATATCATGATAAATGTTTATTATTCATGCTAGAATTGTATTAACCGAAAACTTAGTACATGTGTGAATACATAGACAAAACAGTATGTCCCTAGTATGCCTCTACTAGACTAGCTCATTGATCAAAGATGGCTATGTTTCCTAACCATAGACATGAGTTGTCATTTGATCAACGAGATCACATCATTAGGAGAATGATGTGATGGACAAGACCCATCCGTTAGCTTAGCACTATGATCGTTTAGTTTTACTGCTATTGCTTTCTCCATGACTTATACATGTTCCTATGACTATGAGATTATGCAACTCCCGCATACCGGAGGAACACCTTGTGTGCTATCAAACGTTGCAACGTAACTGGGTGATTATAAAGATGCTCTACAGGTGTATCCGAAGGTATTCATGGTGTTGGCATAGATCAAGAATAGGATTTGTCACTCCAAATGTCGGAGAGTTATCTCTGGGCCCTCTCGGTAATACACATCATAATAAGCCTTGCAAGCATATGACTAATGAGTTAGTCATGAGATGATGTATTACAGAACGAGTAAAGAGACTTGCTGGTAACGAGATTGAACTAGGTATTGAGATACCGACGATCGAATCTCGGGCAAGTAACATACCGATGACAAAAGGAACAACACATGTTGTTATGTGGTTTGACCGATAAAGATCTTCGTAGAATATGTAGGAGCCAATATGAGCATCCAGGTTCCGCTATTGGTTATTGAACAGAGATGAGTCTCGGGCATGTCTACATAGTTCTCGAACCTGTAGGGTCCGCACGCTTAACGTTTGATGACGATCAGTATTATGAGTTTATGAGTTTTGATGTACCGAAGGTAGTTTGGAGTCCCGGATTTGATCACGGACATGACGAGGAGTCTCGGAATGTCCGAGACGTAAGGATCAATATATTGGATGACTATTTTTGTGTGATAGCCTGGCTTATTAGGGATGATAGACTACTCATATCAATAAGGAATTTCTTCTTTTCCGGAAGCCCATTCGGATAGAACTCCAAAGTTAAGCGTGCTCAGCTTGGAGTAATTTCAGGATGGGTGACCGACTGGGAAGTTGCTTCCGGGTGCACACGAGTGAGGACAAAGTGGGCAGAAAATACTAGTATTGATCTATGGGGCCAGTCTAGATCCCGCGAAGAGTAACGACCACCGGCGGGTGTGTCCGGGGCATTACAAGTTGGTATCAGAGCCGACCCTCACGCTTACACGGATGTTTGCGAACAGGTGCTCGGTCATGTTGTTCATGATGTTTGTGGCCCGTCGTGGCACACGACATGGTACATGTATCGGACTGGATGCACAGACGTTTGTGCCAAGAGGGAACGTTCATGTGGCCCGACGAGGACGTCGGTTCCTCTGAGTGGGGGTGTATGTGATAGCCTGGCTTATTAGGGATGATAGACTACTCATATCAATAAGGAATTCCTTTTTTCCAGAAGCCCATTCGGATACAACTCCAAAGTTAAACGTGCTCAGCTTGGAGTAATTTCAGGATGGGTGACCGACCGGGAAGTTGCTTCCGGGTGCACACGAGTGAGGACAAAGTGGGCAGAAAAGAACAGTATTGATCTGTGGGCCAGTCTAGATCCCACGAAGAGTAACGACCACCGACGGGTGTGTCCTGGGCAACCAAAGACCCCAGAAAACTGGGTGGCACCGCAAGTGGCTCTAGTTTGGTACCAACACCATCAGCACTGGCCCCCCTTGTTATGTAGAATTAAGAACCCGGGAACATGACCCCCTATGCAATTAATTAATTAAGTTTTTTATTGTGAGGCAAATTAAAACCAAAGTTGGGCCTTGCTGGAAAAGCTTTAAGCAGTGCGAATTATCATGGGGGGCCCATAAACCCCAACCGTGTTAGGAACGCAAAATCAAGAAACATAACACCGGTTTGTCGGGTCCTAAGGTGGCATGAGTGGAACAAAACACCAAGCAGAAGGCCAAGCCTTCCACCCATTGCCAATATATATGTGCATTAATTTATAACAGATACATATTGTGTTATCCCAATAAAACAAGTCCGAACATGGAGCAATCTTCAAACTTCACCTGCAACTAACAATGCTATGAGAGGGGCTGAGCAAAAGCGTATTTAGCCAATCAAAGGTTTGCTAGGAAGGCGGTTAGAGTGTTTCATGGCAACAATAGGAGGCTGACAAACAGGAATAGGCATTGAGGCATATCTAAAGAATGAGACAACTAGCATCGGCAAACATAGAGGTGATATCGGGGAATGGTCATCTTGCCTGGGATTCCGCAAGGAAGAAGAACGAGTCCAAGAAGAAGACAAACTGAGGTAGTTGAACGAATCCTCACAACTCCGGAGCGAAACCGAAGCTAACGAGAGAAGCTGTGACGCCCCCGATTTGTCCGTACACTAATCATGCACGCAAATGTGTACGGCCAAGATCAGGGACTCACTGGTAGATATCACAACACAACTCTAAAAGTAAAATAAGTCATACAAGCTTCATATTACAAGCCAGGGGCCTCGAGGGCTCGAATACAAGTGCTCGATCATAGACAAGTCAGCGGAAGCAACAAATATCTGAGTACAGACATAAAGTTAAACAAGGTGCCATAAGATGGCTAGCACAAACTGGGATACAGATCGAAAGAGGAGCAGGCCTCCTGCCTGGGATCCTCCTAACTACTCCTGGTCGTCGTCGGCAGACTGAACGTAGTAGTAGGCACCTCCGGTGTCGTAGGAGTCGTCGTAGGTGGCGTCTGGCTCCTGGGCTCCACCATCTGGTTGCATCATCCGAGAAGAAGGTACAGAAGGGGGGAAAGGGGAAGCAAAGCAACCGTGAGTACTCATCCAAAGTACTCGCAAGCAAGGATCTATACTACATATGCAATGGTAACAATGATATGGGAAATATCGGGGGACTGAACTGCAGCAAGCGGGAATAAGAGGGGGATAGCTAATCCAAACGAAGACTACGCTTCTGGCAGCCTCCATCTTGCAGCAGTAGAAGAGAATAGATGGTAAGTTCACCAAGTAACATCGAATAGCATAATCCTACTCGGCGATTCTCCCGCACATCACCCTGTGAGAGAGCAACCACCGAGTTATATCTGGAACTCATCTGGGTGTGTTTTATCAAGTGTCCGGTTCTAGTTATCATGAGGTCGGAATACAACTCCGGGTCGTCCTTTTACCGAGGGACACGGCTATTCGAATAGATTAACTTCCCTGCAGGGGTGCACCACATAACCCAGCACGCTTGATCCCATTTGGCCGGACACACTTTCCAGGGTCATGCTCGGCCTCGGAAGATCAACACGTCGCAGCCCTACCTAAGCACAGCAGAGAGGTCAGCACGCCGGTCTAAGTCCTAGGCACGCAGGGGTCCGGGCCCATCGCCCAACGCACACCTGCACGTTGTGTACGCGGACGGTGAGCAGACCTAGCAACCTCCATTACTAAGGAAGTTGCATTACGCGGTCCAACCCGGCGCGCGCCGCTAAGTCGCTGACGTCAAGAAGGCTTCGGCTGATACCACGACGTCGAGTACCCATAACTATTCCCACGTAGCTGGTTAGTGCGTATAGACCAAATGGCCAGACTCAGATCAAATATCCAAACTCGTTAAGCGTGTTTTTATGAAATAACCGCGGACAACGACCAGGGCCAGGCCACCTCTCGACTGGGTGTCTCAACCTGCCCCTGTCGCTCCGCCACAAAGACCCACTCGGGGGCCGTCAGGAACCCAGGCCCACCACTACCTGGATGGAGCCACCTGTCCTTTCAGCCCCCACATCAAATCACTTGCGGGTACTCAATGAGCCGACCCGACTTTAGTCACATCATGTAACATGTAAAGTGTATGTGGTATATACCCGTGATCACACCCAAGTGATCACGGCCCGATAGAATAGCAGGGCAGACGGACAAGGGTGTAGGGCCACTGATGGAATACTAGCATCCTATACTAAGCATTTAGGATAGCAGGTAAAGTATCAACAGTGGTAGCAACAATGACAGGCTATGCAGCAGAATAGGATTATCGAAAGCAGTAACATGCTACACTACTCTAATGCAAGAAGTAGAGAGAAGAGTAGGCGATATCTGGTGATCAAAGGGGGGGCTTGCCTGGAAGCTCTGCAGACGAAAGGAATCTTCGGAATCATAGTCGTAGTCGAACACCGAAGCATCAACGGTCCCAGAGTCTATCACAGTATCGGAGTCTACCGAAAATAAGCAACGAAGGGGGAAACAAATAAATAACATAGCAAACAATAGCATCACAAAGCATAACATGGCAAAACGCGGTGCTACGTGTGACCTAACGCGGTGCTCGGTGATACAGACGAAGAGGAATAACATCCGGGAAAGTACTCCCGGTGTTAGGCATTTTCGGGCAGATGAAACGGAGGGGAATGTCGCATGTTCGGTATGATAGAGATGTGTGGCGGACGAACGGACCGCGTATTTGGATTCGTCTCGTCGTTCTGAGCAACTTTCATATATAAATTATTTTCATCCGAGTTACGGTTTAAAAGATATGATTTTCTAAAGTATTAAACATTTTCTGGAATTTATTTAATTAATTTAATAGAACATTATCCAGAATAGTGCCTACTGACGTCATCATGACGTCAGCATGATGTCAGCGGTCAACTGTCTGAGTCAAACTGATGTGTGGGTCCCGCTGTCATACACTAAGAATAATTAAACAGGTTAATTAGTCTAACAGTAGTTAGGTTAATCTAATTAGGTTTAATTAAATTAATTAATTAATTAATTAATATTTTAATACTTTATTAATTATTTTTATGATATATTTTTTTATTATATATTTTTTTTCTTTTTAAAACGTTCTGTGGAGGGGTGGGCCCCGGCTGTCATAGGCCCTGGGGCCTAACGGGTCGGGCGCATCGGGGGTTTGCTGGGGCATCGGGCGCCTGCCCGATACAGCGCCCGCCCATCCAGCTGCGCGGCGCAGCGCCGGCGGCCAAAGTCCGGCCGGACGTGGAGGGAGGGCCGCGGTGGAGTGGGCATGGCTCACCCGAGCAGCGGCCCAGCCAGCATGGGAGGGACCCGCCGGAGCGGCGGCCCGGTGAGCAAGGTGGGAACGGAGCAGGGCGGCGCGACGATGTGGCGAGCGAGGCCGGAGGCAGGCGCGGCGGTCGCGACCGGCGAGCCGTGGCGGCACGCGGGGCAGAGCGATCGAGGCGATGGGGAGGCAACGCGGTGAGCGGCAGGCCGCGGCGGCGTAGACGGAGGTGGGGGCGAGTGCGGCCCGGAGCTAGAGCTCCGGCACGCGGGCGCAGTGATGCAGCGCTGCGGGCGCGCGCGCGTAGGCGCTGACGTGGGCACGACGGGTTCACGGTGAGAGCGGGGCGAGGGGGAGAGGAGGCCGGGGCCTCACCGGTGTTTGCTGAGAAGAGGGCGGCGAGGCGCGTTGGCGCCGGCGAGGAAGAGGTCGGTGAGGGGTTCCGATGAGGTCCAGGCGGCAATGGAAGAGGACGAGGCGGCGGCGTCGTGGAAGTTGGTGGGGCGGCGGGGATCGACGATGGAGTCGGGGCCGCGTCCGGGCCGCCGTCGACGAGGGCAGAGAGGCGACGACGTGCGACGGGGTTCGGCGGTGGGTCATGGGGAACGGTTGGCATCGAGGTCGTAAGCCTCGATCCAGAAAGGGATCGGGGTGGGGAGGTGCTTCTGGATCGGGGTGGGGAGGCGAGGGAGACGTGGGGGAAGTGGGGAGTGAGGGGGCTAGGGTTTCGGGCGTCCAGGGAAGTAGTAGCGGGCGCGTGGGCCGGCCTGGCGGCCCAGTGACCAGGTGGGCCGAGGCCCAGCGGGGGGGGGGGGG
>LR738715.1:781622006-781737671 GCA_902687465.1 Secale cereale | reverse complement strand
TTTATTTATTTGTTCTGCTTTGTTTTATTTTTACATTCTCTTTTTCTTATTTTTCTTATTACTTCAACTTATGTTTTCTATTTAGTTTCTAGATCATTTTAGTCTCAATAAAATAAAACTTGCCTCACAATTAGTATAGTAGTATAGGCTACTAACACACAAAGGTTCGGGGGCAATTAAAATAGTTTAGAGATTTCTACCATTTTGAAAATTCCTTTTAATAAATAAAAATTGGCCCTTGTTTTAAGTATTTTAGGCCACTTAAATACTTTACAAAAAGTTGATTTCACCACCATGATTGCATATGGATTATTTACCTCCCTTTGAACATTTTAGTTTGACAGTTGAAAACTTTTATAGTTTGACTTTATTTTAAATTTGAATTTGAATCAGTTTCGAACTAACGCGAGATTAGCAACAATAATCATGGTGACGTGGCATCATTAATATAGGTTTACTGTAGCTTGATTATCCGGGCGTCACAGAAGCAAACCGGAAACAAGCAAACAACATGGTAAACACACATATCATAACCATGGCATGATGCACAAACAAGTATGATGCATTTTCGGTTTAAATATGCATGGCATGGCAAAGTTCTCAAACAACCACCTTAGAATATTTAGTTTGATCTCGATTATTGTCGGGACCCCGATCCTAAGTCACACAGGTCTAGCCTGTAACACATCATATCACTTTGCGGCCTCACGCACGGTATCCCCACGGGTGCCACCTTACCTAGCCCGGGACCGTTTGTGCATTTTGGCACATGTATATGATAGTGTCGCTAGCATCCATATGACAGAGAACCCAGGCCGACATGACTAGTTATAAACCAAAAGTGGCGCTAAATTACAGAGACAGGCATACATGACCCAGCAACGAACGTGTCGGTCATCAACGTATGAACCCAAGTCGTAGCAAGCTACAAGGACTTAAAGGAACAACGCGTGACATTTCCCCTAAGGGACAGACACAGGAACAAAGAAGGACACATGCCGGCCAGCCTAAGTGTTCCGGAGCAGTAGCAAGCTACCAAGGCTCAGTGGAAGCACTAGGAGACATTTCCCTGTAAGATAGGCTACCAAGGGTAAACAACTAGGTGTCGGATCCCACACATAGCAATACACATTACACGTACGCATAACATGCAAGTATGTGCTGTACAACATGGCATCACAACATAACTCAACAACTAATATAGATAAGGCCCAGAAGAGCCATCATAGCATTTAATACAAACAGGGGTCACATGACCCAACATACAGGCAACGGAAGCATAACATGTCTGAGTACAGACAACTACAGATGAAAAAGGCTGAGAAACCTGACTATCTACAAGACCCTCCCAAGGGTACAAGATCGTAGCTGAGGTAACAAGCTTAACGTCGAAGTCCACGCGGAACCACTAGTGAGACTGAAGTCTCTCTGCAAAAACATAAATTAAGCAAACGCGAGTACAAAGGTACTCAGCAAGACTTACATCAGAACTAGCTACATATGCATCAGTATCAACAAAACGGGGTGGTGGAGTTTGACTGCAGCAAGCCAGCTTTGACTCGGTGGCTATCCTGAACTATGACTGCAAGTAACTCTTTTGAGGTGGCGCACACGAGTCCACATATTCACCAATCGATACACCACTATGGATCCATTCCCGTCTACCTACGAGAAGGTCATCCATAGCACTCACACTTGTCTTGAGCATTTTAGAGTATCCACTTTCACTTATCTATGTACCACGTAAGCATCCAAGAAGTCCATAACCGCGGACCCGGCTATTCGAATAGATCATGTTAACCCTGTAGGGGTGTACTTCTTCACACACGCTCTCGCCACTTACCCCCATGTACACGTCGTGTATCTCGGCAACCTTCAAGCGGAAGCCTGGCGAGGGTGTCGGCCACGACCCGACTAACCACACAAGACTCTAGTCCAGGTTTATCACCTATTCGGGTTCCATCCGTAAGGAGATCCGGCCGGGGTGTCGCTCACGGCCCCAAATGATGTGCGCAGGGTTCCCAAGCCCACCTCGACGGATGGATCTACGCTTGGTACACCGTGCCACGGTGCCTAGTCTGTCCCAAGCCCACCTATACCGGGTGCCACTTGGTAGACTACTAACACTACTACAAACACCAGAAACTAGTTGCAACTCCTGGACAGAGATCTAGTTGATTAATAAGTCGAGAGGGGTCGAGTTACCGGAACCCAATGTGTGGTAGTAGCTAGTCATTGGACAACTTACACAGAACTCAGTTCTTAAGGACGGTCCCAGTGAGACAACCCACCATGTACTCCTACATGGCCTCTCACCGCTACCTTTACCAAATCGTGTTCACACACTTAGCTCACACACAGTAGGACATGTTCATCACCATTCCATTTCATCCCTGATGAATCAGACCTGACACAACTCTAAGCAATAGCAGACATGACATACACGCATGGATGAGTAGGCACAACATGGCTCAAACAACTCCTACTCATGCTAGTGGGTTTCAACTATTTACTGTGGCAATGACAGGTCATGCAGAGGAAAGGGGTTCAGCTACCGGAACAAAAAGCAGTTCAAAACGTTGTTGTCCTAATGCAGTAAAAGAGAGCAGGAGCGAGAGTGGGATTGTATCGGGATGCTCAATGGGGGTTTTGCTTGCCTGGCACTTCTGAAGATATCATTGTGTCTTCATCAGTGTCATCGATCACATCGTCGGAACATCGTCTACTGAGAGGGGACAAACACCGGCAACAGAGAAGGAACACAATCAATGCAATGCAACATTATGATGCATGATCATGACACAGCAATATGCTGTTGATTGGGCTAATGCAACTAGCCACACAATTAAATGAAGTTGGTTTGAACCCAAGGTTCAAATTCAAACTCCACATGTGGTTATTTAAATGCCATTCATTTGATTTGTCCTAAACAGTAGACAAAAATTGTTCTAACATGCATGATAATGCCATAAACAGATTCCTTGGATTTTTCTGATCATTTTTCATATATAATTTATTTTCATCTGAGCTACGGTTGATTTTATATGAATTTTAGAAGTTTAAAGCATTTTCTTGAATTTCTAAACCTTTTTGATTTATTTTAATTCCAGAAAGGCTTTATTGCGTCAGCACTGCGTCAGGCTGAGGTCAGCAGGTCAACTAACCGGCGAGGGTCAAACCTGACGTGTGGGGTCCACACGTCAGTGACACATGGACTAAATCCGGTCAAACCCTGTGCTGACTGGGGTTTGACCAGGAACTGGGCCCACTGTTAGTGGCTATTAGGGGTGTTTAGTGGCAGGGGTTAGCACTAATGACAGTGCCACGTCCGCACGCTGGAGTTACTCACCGGCGACCACATTTCGCGGCGGTGTCTCATCGGAGAGGCTCGGGTTTCGCGTACAAGAGGCGGTTTCGGGCGCTGTTAGTCCCGTTGGAAAGCTGGCACTCGACCGCATCCAACGGTGCAAGTGAAGGAAATATGCCCTAGAGGCAATAATAAAGTTATTATTTATTTCCTTATATCATGATAAATGTTTATTATTCATGCTAGAATTGTATTAACCGGAAACTTAATACATGTGTGAATACATAGACAAAACAGAGTGTCCCTAGTATGCCTCTACTAGACTAGCTCATTGATCAAAGATGGTTATGTTTCCTAGCCATAGACATGAGTTGTCATTTGATCAACGGGATCACATCATTAGGAGAATGATCTGATGGACAAGACCCATCCGTTAGCTTAGCACTATGATCGTTTAAGTTTTACTGCTATTGCTTTCTTCATGACTTATACATGTTCCTATGACTATGAGATTATGCAACACCCGAATACCGGAGGAACACTTTGTGTGCTACCAAACGTCACAACATAACTGGGTGATTATAAAGGTACTCTACAGGTGTCTCCGAAGGTACTTGTTGGGTTGGCGTATTTCGAGATTAGGATTTGTCACTCCGATTGTCGGAGAGGTATCTCTGGGCCCACTCGGTAATGCAAATCACTATAAGCCTTGCAAGCATTGCAGCTAATGAGTTAGTTGCGGGATGATGTATTACGGAACGAATAAAGAGACTTGTTGGTAACGAGATTGAACTAGGTATTGAGATACCGACAATCGAATCTCGGGCATGTAACATACCGATGACAAAGGGAACAATGTATGTTGTTATGCGGTTTGACCGATAAAGATCTTCGTAGAATATGTGGGAGCCAATATGAGCATCCAGGTTCCGCTATTGGTTATTGACTGGAGACGTGTCTCGGTCATGTCTACATAGTTCTCGAACCCGTAGGGTCCGCACGCTTAAGGTTTCGATGATAGTTTTATTATGAGTTTATGAGTTTTGATGTACCGAAGGAGTTCGGAGTCCCGGATGAGATCGGGGACATGACGAGGAGTCTCAAAATGGTCGAGACGTAAAAATCGATATATTGGACGACTATATTCCGACATCGGAAAGGTTCCGAGTGATTCGGGTATTTTCGGAGTACCGGGGAGTTACGGGAATAGAGGAGAGAGGCCAAAAGGAAGGAGGCGTGCACCCCCCCCCTTCTGGTCCGAATTGGACAAGGGGTGCAGCCCCCTTTTCCTTCTCCCTCTCCCCCTCTTTCCTTCTCTCCTACTCCGGAAAGGAAAGGGGAATCCTACTAGGACTTGGGAGTCCTAGTAGGACTCCCCACACTTGGTGCGCCCCCTCTAGGGCCGGCCTCTCCCTCCCTCCTTTATATACGGGGGCAGGGGGGCACCTCTAGAAACAACAATTGATCTCTTGATCTCTTAGCCGTGTGCGGTGCCCCCCTCCACCATAGTTCTCCTCGATAAATATTGTAGCGGTGCTTAGGCGAAGCCCTGCGACGGTAGAACATCAAGATCGTCACCACGCCGTCATGCTAACGAAACTCTCCCTCGACACTCGGCTGGATCGGAGTTCGAGGGACGTCATCGAGCTGAACGTGTGCTAGAACTCGGAGGTGCCGTAGTTTCGGTGCTTGATCGGTCGGGCCGTGAAGACGTACGACTACATCAACCGCGTTGTTCTAACGCTTCCGCTTTCGGTCTACGAGGGTACGTAGACACACTCTCCCCTCTCGTTGCTATGCATCTGGTAGATAGATCTTGCGTGATCGTAGGAAAATTTTAAAATACTACGTTCCCCAACAGTGGTATCAGAGTCAGGTCTATGCGTAGATGATATGCATGAGTAGAAAACAAGTGAGTTGTGGACGATACTAGTCATACTGCTTACCAGCATGTCATACTTTGATTCGGCGGTATTGTTGGATGAAGCGGCCCGGACCGACATTACGCGTACGCTTACGCGAGACTGGTTCTACCGATGTGCTTCGCACACAGGTGGCTGGCGGGTGTCAGTTTCTCCAACTTTAGTTGAATCAAGTGTGGCTACGCCTGGTCCTTGTGAAGGTTAAAACAGCACATACTTGACGAAATATCGTTGTGGTTTTATATGCGTAGGTAAGAACGGTTCTTGCTAAGCCCGTAGCAGCCACGTAAAACTTGCAACAACAAAGTAGAGGACGTCTAACTTGTTTTTGCAGGGCATGTTGTGATGTGATATGGTCAAGACATGATGAGTTATACGGTTTTGTATGAAATGATCATGTTTTGTAAAGTTATCGGCAACTGGCAGGAGCCATATGGTTGTCGCTTTATTGTATGAAATGCAATCGCCATGTAATTGCTTTACTTTATCACTAAGCGGTGGCGATAGTCGTAGAAGCAATAGTTGGCGAGACGACAATGATGCTATGATGGAGATCAAGGTGTCGCGCCGGTGACGAAGGTGATCATGACTGTGCTTTGGAGATGGAGATCAAAAGCACAAGATGATGATGGCCATATCATGTCACATATTTTGATTGCATGTGATGTTTATCTTATTATGCTTCTTATTTTGCTTAGTTCGACGGTAGCATTATAAGATGATCCCTTACTAAATTTCAAGGTATAAGTGTTCTCCCTGAGTATGCACCGTTGCGAAAGTTCGTCGTGCCGAGACACCACGTGATGATCGGGTGTGATAAGCTCTACGTTCAAATACAACGGGTGTAAGCCAGTTTTGCACACGCAAAATACTCGGGTTAAACTTGACGAGCCTAGCATATGCAGATATGGCCTCGGAACACTGGAGACCGAAAAGTCGAGCGTGAATCATATAGTAGATATGATCAACATAAGATGTTCACCATTGAAACTACTCCATCTCACGTGATGATCGGACATAGTTTAGTTGATTTGGATCACGTGATCATTTAGATGACTAGAGGGATGTCTATCTAAGTGGGAGTTCTTAAGTAATATGGTTAAATTGAACTTTAATTTATCATGAACTTAGTCCTCGTAGTATTAGCATATCTATGTTGTAGATCAATAGCTCGCGATGTTGCTCCCCGTTTATTTTTTATATGTTCCCAGAGAAAACTAAGTTGAAAGATGTTAGTAGCAATGATGCGGAATTGTTCCGTGATCTGAGGATTATCCTCATTGCTGCACAGAGAATTATGTCCTTGATGCACCGCTAGGTGACATACCTATTGCAGGAGCAGATGTAGACGTTATGAACGTTTTGACAAAAGCTCGGTATGATGACTACTTGATAGTTTAAGTGCACCATGCTTTATGGCTTAGAACCGGGACTTCAAAAACGTTTTGAACGCCACGGGGCATATAAGATGTTCCAAGAGTTGAAATTAGTATTTCATACTCATGCCCGTGTCGAGAGGTATAAGACTTCTGACAGTACTTTGCCTACAAGATGGAGGAGAATAGCTCAACCAGTGAGCATGTGCTCAGATTGTCTGGGTACTACAATTACTTGAATCAAGTGGGAGTTAATCTTCCAGATAAGATAGTAATTGACAAAGTTCTCTAGTCACTATCACCAAGTTAGTAGAACTTCGTGATGAACTATAATATGCAAGGGATGACGAAAGGAATTCCCGAGCTCTTCGCAATGCTGAAGTCGGCGAAGGTAGAAATCATGAAAAAGCATCAAGTGTTGATGGTTAACAAGACCACTTGCTTCAAGTAAAGGGCAAAGGGATAGAAGGGGAACTTCAAGAAGAATGACAAGCAAGTTGTCACTCCCGTGAAGAAACCCAAAGCTAAAACTCAAGCCTGAAACTAAGTGCTTCTACTGCAAAGGAAATGGTCACTGGAAGTGGAACTGCCCTAGATACTTGGCGGATAAGAAGGATGGCAAAGTGAACAAAGGTATATTTTGATATATAGATTATTGATGTGTACTTTACTAGTGTTCATAGCAACCCCTGGGTATTTGATACCGGTTCAGTTGCTAAAATTAGTAACTGGAAACGAGAATTGCAGAATGAACAGAGACTAGTTAAAGGTGAAGTGACGATGTGTGTTGGAAGTGGTTCCAAGATTGATATGATCATCATCGCACACTCCCTATACTTTCGGGATTAGTGTAAAACCTAAATAAATGTTATTTGGCATTTGCGTTGAGCATGAATATGATTTGATCATATTTGTTGCAATACGGTTATTCATTTAAAGTCATAGAATAATTGTTATTTTGTTTACATGAATAAAACCTTCGATGGTCATACACCCAATGAAAATAGTTTGTTGGATCTCGATCGTGGTGATACACATATTCATAATATTGAAGCCAAAAGATGCAAGGTTAATAATGATAGTGCAACTTATTTGTGGCACTGCTGTTTAGGTCATAATGGTGTAAAGCGCATGAAGAAACTCCATAGTGATGGACTTTTGGAATCACTTGATTATGAATCAGTTGGTGCTTGCGAACCATGCCTCATGGGCAAGATGACTAAAACTCCGTTCTCCGGAACAATGGAGCGAGCAACAGATTTGTTGGAGATCATACATACAGATGTATGTGGACCAATGAGTGTTGAAGCTCGCGGCGGGTATCGTTATTTCTGACCTTCACTGATGATTTGAGCAGATATGGGTATATCTACTTAATGAAGCACAAGTCTAAAACATTTGAAAAGTTCAAAGAATTTCAGAGTGAAGTGGAGAATCATCGTAACAAGAAAATAAGAGTTTCTACGATATGATCGTAGAGGTAAAATATTTGAGTTAGCGAGTTTGGCCTTCAGTAAAAACAATGTGAAATAGTTTCACTACTCACGCCACCTGGAACACCATAGTGTAATGGTGTGTCCGAACGTCATAACCGTACTTTATTAGATATGGTGCGATCGATGATGTCTCTTACCGATCTACCACTATCGCTTTTGGGGTTATGCATTAGAGACAGATACATTCACGTTAAATAGGGCACCATCTAAATCCGTGGAGATGACACCGTATGAACTGTGGTTTGACGAGAAACCTAAGCTGTCATTTCTTTAAGTTTGGGACTGCGATGCTTATGTGAAAAAGTTTCAACATGATAAGCTCGAACCCAAATCAGAGAAGTAAATCTTCATAGGATACCCAAAAGAAACTGTTGGGTACACCTTCTATCACAGATCCGAAGGCAAGGTCTTTGTTGCTAAGAGTGGATCCTTTCTAGAGAAGGAGTTTCTCTCGAAAGAAGTGAGTGAGAGGAAAGTGGAACTTGATGAGGTAATTGTACCTTCTCCCGAATTGGATAGTAGTACATCACAGAAACTAGTTCCAGTGATTCCTACACCAATTAGTGAGGAAGCTAATGATGATGATCATGAAACTTCGGATCAAGTTACTGCTGAACTTCGTAGATCAACCAGAGTACGTTCCGCACCAGAGTGGTACGGCAACCCGGTTCTGGAAGTCATGTTACTGGACCATGATGAACCTACGAACTATGAGGAAGCGATGATGAGCCCAGATTCCGCAAAATGGCTTGAGACCATGAAATCTGAGATGGGATCCATGTTTGAGAACAAAGTGTGGACTTTGGTTGACTTGCCCGATGGTCGGCAAGCCATCTAAAATAAATGGATCTTCAAGAGGAAGACTGACGCTGACAGTAATGTTACTGTTTACAAAGCTCGACTTGTTGCAAAAGTTTTTCAACAAGTTCAAGGAGTTGACTACGATGAGACTTTCTCACCCGTAGCGATGCTTAAGTCTGTCCGAATCATGTTAGCAATTGCCGCATTTTATGAAATCTGGCAAATGGATAACAAAACTGCATTCTTTAATGGATTTATTAAAGAAGACTTGTATATGATGCAAGCAGAAGGTTTTGTCAATCCTAAAGGTGCTAACAAAACGTGCAAGCTCCAGCGATCCATCTGTGGACTGGTGCAAGCATCTCGGAGTTGGAATATACACTTTGATAAGTTGATCAAAGCATATAGATTAATACAGACTTGCGGTGAAGCCTGTATTTACAAGAAGTGAGTGGGAGCACTACAACCTTTCTGATAAGTATATGTGAATGACATATTGTTGATCGGAAATGATGTAGAATTTTCTGGAAAGCATAAAGGAGTTTTTCAAAGAAAGACCTTGGTGAAGCTGCTTACATATTGGGCATCAAGATCTATAGAGATAGATCAAGACGCTTCATAAAACTTTCGATGAGTACATACCTTGATATGATTTTGAAGTAGTTCAAAATGGATCAGTCAAAGAAGGAGTTCTTACCTGACTTGTAAGGTGTGAAGTTGAGTAAGACTCAAAGCGAGACCACGGCAGAAAAATATAGAGAGAATGAAAGTCATTCCCTATGCCTCAGCCATAGGTTCTATAAAGTATGCCATGCTGTGTACCAAACATGTTGTGTACCTTGCCATGAGTTTGTCAAGAGGGTACAATAGTGATCCAGGAGTAGATCACTGTACAACGGTCAAAATTATCCTTAGTAACTGGATGACTAAGGAAATGTTTCTCGATTATGGAGGTGATAAAGAGTTCGTCGTAAAGGGTTACGCCGATGCAAGCTTTGATACTAAATCCAGCTGACTCTAAGTATCAATCTGGATGCGTATTGAAAGTGGGAGCAATTAGCTAGAGTAGCTCCATGCAGAGCATTGTAGACACATAGACATTTGCGAAATACATACGGATCTGAATGTGACAGACCCGTTGACTAAACTTCTCTCACGAAGCAAAACATGATCACACCTTAGTACTCTTTGGGTGTTAATCACATAGCGATGTGAACTAGATTATTGACTCTAGTAAACCCTTTGGGTGTTAATCACATGACGATGTGAACTATCGGTGTTAAATCACATGGCGATGTGAACTAGATTATTGACTCTAGTGCAAGTGGGAGACTGAAGGAAATATGCCCTAGAGGCAATAATAAAGTTATTATTTATTTCCTTATATCATGATAAATGTTTATTATTCATGCTAGAATTGTATTAACCGGAAACTTAATACATGTGTGAATACATAGACAAAACATAGTGTCCCTAGTATGCCTCTACTAGACTAGCTCATTGATCAAAGATGATTATGTTTCCTAGCCATAGACATGAGTTGTCATTTGATCAACGGGATCACATCATTAGGAGAATGATCTGATGGACAAGACCCATCCGTTAGCTTAGCACTATGATCGTTTAAGTTTTACTGCTATTGCTTTCTTCATGACTTATACATGTTCCTATGACTATGAGATTATGCAACTCCCGAATACCGGAGGAACACTTTGTGTGCTACCAAACGTCACAACGTAACTGGGTGATTATAAAGGTACTCTACAGGTGTCTCCGAAGGTACTTGTTGGGTTGGCGTATTTCGAGATTAGGATTTGTCACTCCGATTGTCGGAGAGGTATCTCTGGGCCCACTCGGTAATGCAAATCACTATAAGCCTTGCAAGCATTGCAGCTAATGAGTTAGTTGCGGGATGATGTATTACGGAACGAATAAAGAGACTTGTTGGTAACGAGATTGAACTAGGTATTGAGATACCGACGATCGAATATCGGGCATGTAACATACCGATGACAAAGGGAACAATGTATGTTGTTATGCGGTTTGACCGATAAAGATCTTCGTAGAATATGTGGGAGCCAATATGAGCATCCAGGTTCTGCTATTGGTTATTGACCGGAGACGTGTCTCGGTCATGTCTACATAGTTCTCGAACCCGTAGAGTCCGCACGCTTAAGGTTTCGATGATAGTTTTCTTATGAGTTTATGAGTTTTGATGTACCGAAGGAGTTCGGAGTCCCGGATGAGATCGGGGACATGACGAGGAGTCTCAAAATGGTCGAGACGTAAAAATCGATATATTGGACGACTATATTCGGACATCGGAAAGGTTCCGAGTGATTCGGGTATTTTCGGAGTACCGGGGAGTTACGGGAATAGAGGAGAGAGGCCAAAAGGAAGGAGGCGTGCACCCCCCTTCTGGTCCGAATTGGACAAGGGGTGCAGCCCCCTTTTCCTTCTCCCTCTCCCCCTCTTTCCTTCTCTCCTACTCCGGAAAAGAAAGGGGAATCCTACTAGGACTTGGGAGTCCTAGTAGGACTCCCCACACTTGGTGCGCCCCCTCTAGGGCCGGCCTCTCCCTCCCTCCTTTATATACGGGGGCAGGGGGGCACCTCTAGAAACAACAATTGATCTCTTGATCTCTTAGCCGTGTGCGGTGCCCCCCTCCACCATAGTTCTCCTCGATAAATATTGTAGCGGTGCTTAGGCGAAGCCCTGCGACGGTAGAACATCAAGATCGTCACCACGCCGTCATGCTGACGAAACTCTCCCTCGACACTCGGCTGGATCGGAGTTCGAGGGACGTCATCGAGCTGAACGTGTGCTAGAACTCGGAGGTGCCGTAGTTTCGGTGCTTGATCGGTCGGGCCGTGAAGACGTACGACTACATCAACCGCGTTGTTCTAACGCTTCCGCTTTCGGTCTACGAGGGTACGTAGACACACTCTCCCCTCTCGTTGCTATGCATCTGGTAGATAGATCTTGCGTGATCGTAGGAAAATTTTAAAATACTACGTTCCCCAACAGCAAGAGGTACGGCCCGAAGTGGCCGGAAACAGCGCTGGCGGTGAGGTTTGCGGCGGCCGGAGCTTGGACGTCGATGAGTTCGAGGCTAAGGTGCGCTAGGGAAGAAGCTGGAGAAAGCTACGCGCTCTTGGGTGTCCACTGAGCATGTTGACACGCCCAGACACAAGCTGCACTTGCTCCAGCCACGGCGGCGACATGGCCGGCGGGGTGGAGCTCTCGGGTCGGCTGTGAGCTAGGTAGAGGACGGGTTAGACTACGGGGAGAGAGGGGAAAGACGCAGGTGCTCACGGCGCGTGCAGGGGGGCATCGAAACGGGCTCGTGGACGGCTTGGCCGGAGCGAATCGACGGCGATGAACGGCGGCACCCGAGGTTGAAGAAGGCGATGGTGGCGACGATGGAGGACGTCCGGGCTCGTTTCCTTCAGCTTGGAGATGGAGAGCGTCGCGGCGGACCTCGGGGACAGCTCGGGGAGGCGGGGTGGAAGCTGTGGCCGTGGGAGAGCTCGTCGGCGGCGACGGCTGCGTTTAGTCGCGCTCGAGGGAGGAACTAGAGGGCGAATGAGAGAGCAGAGAGTGAGGGAGAGGAGCGAGGGGGGTCGAGGGCGTCTCCAGGCGCGTGGACAGGGAGGGGGATGAGCCTCCAGCGCGAAGCAGGAGGTGGCCGAGGGCGAGCGCACGCGCGACACGCACCTGCTCCTACTGGCAGGAGGTAGGAGACGGTGCGGTGCTGGACTGGGCCGGCTCTGGTGGGCTGGGCTGGGCTGCTACAAGAGAAGGCCAGGTGAGGTAAGCCCATGTTAGTTCTCTCTCTTTGTTTTCTCATTTTGGTTTTTGTTTTCTATTTTTCTTCTGTTTTCTTTTATTAATATCTTTTGCCACTGTTTTGAAATTAAACAATTTCAAACAATGCCAAAAACTCCTCTGAATATTTTTATTTTGCTAGATGGACTTTTCCAGAAGCTCATAAAACATTTCAGGGGTATTTGAAATTATATTCTAATTATATGAATATAATTCAAATTCAAATAGCTAATGATTTAAATTCAAAGTCCCAAAAATAAATCCTTAAAAATGTTCCTAAATTTTGGTTTGGTCTCAAAGCCTTGCCAAAATTATCAAACATTGATGAAGGCATTTTGGGTTCATTGAATGCATTTTTTTAAGCTGGACCTATTTGGATTTCAAGGTGCTAGGGTTTGAACATCCCCAATTCAAGTTTAACAAAATTTAAACATGATGCTCATGCAAGACCAACCCAAGTGCAAGACAAAACTAGGGATGTGACAACTCACCCCCACTAAACAAGAATCTCGTCCCGAGATTCAAGACGTGAGGTAAGAAGACAGAGGGGACACAAAGCCATCACAAACTTCTCGTTTCATCTGTCCTCCTCGAAGCTATTGATTCATTGCATCATGTTGATCTTGGCATCCTTGCTTTCGAGGTCTTTGTCCAACACGGTGACGACGAAAGAAACTCTACAAAATTGATCCTCTGAAAGATCGAGCAACTCAAGACCAACTCATGGAGTGAGACGTTGAAACATCTCTTGAGCCGAGATACAAAACACACATCCAGAGGGATGGAGTGAAACAAACGATGAAGATTTACTTGGCAGGCAAAATTCCACACCCAAGAAGATGGGGATCAATGACGCCAGGCGGGGCACCTTAGAGAAGGTGATACATAGAATTATTCCCTTAAGTGGCAAAAAGAATTACTTTTGATATAGAGATCATTGAAACTCTTTTATACCAGCCTAAGACAAATTTCAATCGATCATCTGAAGGAGTCCGAAAGAATGACATTCTCGGGCCAGAATGGATGATGTGGACTACCTTGTTGAAGACAACACAAGGGATGATTTTGCTTATCATCGTAAATGGATGGGACCCATGGTAAAATGGCACATTGGCGGTGCAAGCTGGGAACAAAAAGCAAATGCTGGGAATGATTCTGGTAACTGGGAAGAAACCCAACAGTAGAGAGTGAATCTACTCTTGGAGAGGTTATAGCATAACCAAGAACACTGGGAGCAATCCCGGTTAGTGCCGGTGATAACACCTAGTGCTTGTGCGTGCTCTCAAGAACTTGAGCATTCCCATATTCATCAAGGTTTTACCAATATCCGTGTCAAGGATCCTGGCAACACCACATACTACCATGATGAATAATGATGGACGATGCGGATGCAAAGGAAGAAATCACTTTCTCAGATTTCACCTTAGCGGAGTCAAGGGGCAAAATCTGGATGATCGACCGAGAGACATTTAACACTCCGCTTCTAATGATCTCCTTGATGTGCTAGCGTAAGCCATTCATAGATATGTTTGGTATCTCGAACATCAAATAAAGGTCGGAATTTGGGAGCACAAGAATCCATAAGGAACAACTAGGGAGTAAATCCTACGAAATCCTTATGGGGAGGTGGCCAACTTCTTCAATCAAGATACTACAACAATAGGTCTTCCGGCTGGGTCTGTTGGCCACAACATCCACTTTACCGGTTATCGAGAGACCAATATTATAGTTCTTGGAAAATTCTCCAACCATCATATCTGCCTGAGATTCAGTTCTGGTTGGTGTCAGGATATTCCAGACTCATCGAGTCTAGAAGAAAAATGAAAGTTTGCAACCCAAATCGACGAGACGACATCGCGAGATTCTCGGGAAATGGACCGCGGTAGTAAGCTCTAAAACATGAGCTAGTTCTACTATGTACCTGTGAACACATTGTCCAAGACAAGCATGACCATGTAGTAGTCTTATGATAAAACACTACCGAGTTCAGGTTAAGGAACCATTATTAATGACATTCAAGTCTCCGCACGGAAATCTAAAGTATTAACCTTAGAACAGACTCCTTTATCTTGAACAAATCAATCAGTGGCTTGATGTGCTAGGGATACATATGGAATGGAGGTAGCGAGCCTATAAAACCATAGAATACTTTGCACATGCGTGACTTACTTGGGATGATTCCAGAGGAAACAAAACAAACTTTCTCGAATTCACGGTGACAACTTGCACCAAATGCACATGAATTGGAGGAAGCCACTTCTTCCATCCAAGCATAAGCTTCATGACGGAACACGAAGGCATTGCTTACAAAGTTTCCAACACTAGCTTAATGTCCAACAAAATCATGGAGAGGATAAGGATGTTGTCGATGGGATCAACAATAACTCATCCAGGTTTCCATATAGGTGGAATTCCACAATTAAGTGAGCACGGTGATAGCATTGGTCAGAACAAAAGATGTAACAGTGTATGCTCGAGGGATCAACCACGAGTAAGACAACATTACGAATATCATTGGTTCTGATTTAATCTGATGATAGCCCACAATCAAATCAAAGTTTGGATAAGATGATAGATCCATTAACTAATCACGAGGATCAATCGATGAAATACCATCTTTCTTCAACACAGATACAAAATATCCCTTAGGGATGAGCTAGGTCGGACAAGCTTTTATCTTCCAACTCTCCAAGTTGTTATCTAGCTTAACCAACTAGCTCAAGGGTATGCAATACAGATTCCTGGAGAAGGATTGGTTACAAGAAACCAACTTGATCACGAGCTCAACATAGCGGTCAGGGATCAACCTGGTAATACTTCCAAGAAGATAGTCGGAAAATCACGAACCACCGACATGTTATTAAGCTTGGGAACAATCTTGCTTTTCAGGGCAAGTCGATATGATCAAAAGAGCGAGAGATTGATACAATCCTAACTCATTGATCGAAAAGTGCACCAGGAAATATGGATTAGGTAGCACGATCAATCTTAGAATGATGGTTCAGTAACCAGCATGCTAAGAATGAGATTATCGTCCATTAACCACCAAGCAACAGGGTTGCTAGGAGTATTGATTTCACACATCACAATTCACTTGTCGGTATTCCGGTTATAACAACGCGGAGACCGAGGAATGAACGAAGATGGTGAGAAGTATTATTGTATCAAGAGTTTATAGGAGGTTGTGCAATTCCCATGACATTCTTGATATAAAGATGGTAATACTCCAAGGTAGAACAGATTAGAAGATGGATTAACATTCTTCGTCTGCGGAGTACAACTTCTTTGACCCAATCCTAGGAATGGATGAGGTACTGGAGTTTGTTTCTCCTAGTCATTCCAGAATAGGATGACCTGACGGACCACAAGAGTAAAAGGCATTGATGAACACGAATGCATGACTACTCATGACTATCAACTGATAGATGGGGGTCATAATACAACTAAAGAGGGACAACTCAAGGAACATATAACTTTCTGAGTTGTGGATGCATAGATTAGCATGTCGAACTAGTTCAACATATTTCTTCTGGATAACCTATGCAGAAAGGGTAGGACTGGCAGAGTCACAACGTGTAATGGAAAACTCATCAAGAGCACTCAGGTTGTGATCTTTTGGTTTAGAAGAACTTCTGCCATAACGATTCATGGTATTGGAAGAACGATTCACCACGGACCTCGAGAACTATCACAAGGTTACTAATATCCTTAAGGAACTAGCAAATACTATCAACATGAAGTAAGTAGGGTGAAGCTCGGGTTCAAAAACCCATAAATGGAATACCTACTAAGTAAATAGCATCACGGAATGCTTTCGAGATTGACGGCCAGAATTATCACACTGGGAATACAGAGTATTGTTAGATTACTGGGTGATTCTCTAGGACACCTAGGGTCATAATAATAACTCCAACATATATGTCGAGGCAACAGAGTACCTCAACTCGGTGATTAGTGTGGTTAACCTGACCCAAAGGAGCATCGGAAACAGGAAGAATGGATTTGCAAATGCATCGGACCATTTAGAAACCTGGGATGACTCGGACAGCATAACGGCTGTAAATGCTCGAAAATACTTCTGAGACTCATGCACAAAGATAGCATAACCACCCAACATCATAATGTCAAGGTTCTGAGATCAACAGTTGAACACACAGAAGTAGTAGGAACTAAACTGAGGGTTGAATCCACTGTTAACGTGATCCTGAAAAATAGAATGAGAAGCCTAGTTCTTAATCCCCGTAGAAAGAAGAAGGTGACTCAGATCAGAAGGTCATAGGGTAAAGGAGTAAAAGAGCCTTACGTTCCCTTCCACAATCAATTCCCTTATATAACTAAAGAATTTCTAGACACGACTTCGACCAGTTTGGCTTGCTAATCCTACAGGCAGTCAGGCTCTGATACCAAAGCTGTCACGATCCCGATCCTAAGTCACACAGGTCTAGCCAATAGCACATCATATCACTTTGCGGCCTCACGCACGGTATCCCCACGGGTGCCACCTTACCTGGCCCAGGACCGTTTGCGCATTTTGGCACACGTATATGATAGTGTCGCTAGCATCCATATGACAGAGAACCCGGGCCGACATGACTAGTTATAAACCAAAAGTGGCGTTAAATTACAGAGACGGGCATACATGACCCAGCAACGAATGTGTCGGTCATCAACGTATGAACCCAAGTCGTAGCAAGCTACAAGGACTTAAAGGAACAACGCGTGACATTTCCCCTAAGGGACAGACACAGGAACGAAGAAGGACACATGCCGGCAAGCCTAAGTGTTCCGGAGCAGTAGCAAGCTACCAAGGCTCAGTGGAAGCACTAGGAGACATTTCCTTGTAAGATAGGCAACCAAGGGTAAACAACTAGGTGTCGGATCCCACACATAGAAATACACATTACACGTACGCATAACATGCAAGTATGTGCTGTACAAGATGGCATCACAACATAACTCAATAACTAATATAGATAAGGCCCAGAAGAGCCATCATAGCATTTATTACAAACAGGGGTCACATGACCCAACTTACAGAGCATACAGGCAACGGAAGCATAACATGTCTGAGTACAGACAACTACAAATGAAAAAGACCCTCCCATGGGTACAAGATCGTAGCTGAGGTAACAAGCTAAACGTCGAAGTCCACGCGGAACCACTAGTGAGACTGAAGTCTCTCTGCAAAAACATAAATTAAGCAAACGTGAGTGCAAAGGTACTCAGCAAGACTTACATCAGAACTAGCTACATATGCATCAGTATCAACAAAAGGGGGTGGTGGAGTTTGACTGCAGCAAGCCAGCTTTGACTCGGTGGCTATCCTGAACTATGACTGCAAGTAACTCTTTTGAGGTGGCGCACACGAGTCCACATATTCACCAATCAATACACCACTATGGATCCATTCCCATCTACCTACAAGAAGGCCATCCATAGCACTCACACTTATCTTGAGCATTTTAGAGTATCCACTTTCACTTATCTATGTACCACGTAAGCATCCAAGAAGTCCATAACCGCGGACCGGCTATTCGAATAGATCATGCTAACCCTGCAGGGGTGTACTTCTTCACGCACGCTCTCGCCACTTACCGCCATGTACACGTCGTGTATCTCGGCAACCTTCAAGCGGAAGCCTGGCGAGGGTGTCGGCCAAGACCTGACTAACCACATAAGACTCTAGTCCAGGTTTATCGCCTATTCGGGTTCCATCCGTAAGGAGATCCGGCCAGGGTGTCGCTCACGGCCCCAAATGATGTGCGCAGGGTTCCCAAGCCCACCTCGACGGATGGATCTACGCTTGGTACACCGTGCCATCGCGCCTAGTCTGTCCCAAGCCCACCTATACCAGGTGCCACTTGGTAGACTACTAACACTACTACAAACACCAGAAACTAGTTGCAACTCCTGGATAGAGATCTAGTTGATTAATAAGTCGAGAAAGGTCGAGTTACCGGAACCCAATGTGTGGTAGTAGCTAGTCATTGGACAACTTACACAGAACTCAGTTCTTAAGGACGGTCCTAGTGAGACAACCCACCATGTACTCCTACATGGCCTCTCACCGCTACCTTTACCAAATCGTGTTCACACACTTAGCTCACACACAGTAGGACATGTTCATCACCATTCCAATTCATCCCTGATGAATCAGACCTGACACAACTCTAAGCAATAGCATGCATGACATACAAGCATGGATGAGTAGGCACAACATGGCTCAAACAACTCCTACTCATGCTAGTGGGTTTCAACTATTTACTGTGGCAATGACAGGTCATGCAGAGGAAAGGGGTTCAGCTACCGCAACAAAAAGCAGTTCAAAACGTTGTTTTCCTAATGCAGTAAAAGAGAGCAGGAGCGAGAGAGTGGGATTGTATCGGGATGCTCAATGGGTTTTTTGCTTGCCTAGCACTTATGAAGATATCATTGTGTCTTCATCAGTGTCATCGATCACATTGTTGGAACATCGTCTACTGAGATGGGACAAACATCGGCAATAGAGAAGGAACACAATCAATGCAATGCAACATTATGATGCATGATCATGACATGGCAATATGCTGTTGATTGGGCTAATGCAACTAGCAACACAATTAAATGAAGTTGGTTTGAACCCAAGGTTCAAATTCAAACTCCACATGTGGTTATTTAAATGCCATTCATTTGATTTGTCCTAAACAGTAGACAAAAATTGTTCTAACATGCATGATAATGCCGTAAACAGATTCCTTGGATTTTTCTGATCATTTTTCATATATAAATTATTTTCATCTGAGCTACGGTTGATTTTATATGAATTTTAGAAGTTTAAAGCATTTTCTTGAATTTCTAAACCTTTTCTGATTTATTTTAATTCAAGAAAGGCTTTATTGCGTCAGCACTGCGTCAGGCTGAGGTCAGCAGGTCAACTGACCGGCCAGGGTCAAACCTGACGTGTGGGGTCCACACGTCAGTGACACATGGACTAAATTCGGTCAAACCCTGTGCTGACTGGGGTTTGACCAGGAACTGGGCCCACTGTCAGTGGCTATTAGGGGCGTTTAGTTGCAGGGGTTAGCACTAATGACAGTGCCATGTCAGCATGCCGGAGTTGCTCGCCGACGACCACATTTCGCGACGGTGTCTTGCCGGAGGCTCGGGTTTCGCGTACAAGAGGCGGTTTCGGGCGCGGTTAGTCCCGTTGGAAAGCTGGCACTTGGCCACATCCAACGGTGCAAGAGGTATGGCCCGAAGTGGCCGGAAACAGCGCCGGCGGTGAGGTTTGCGGCGGCCGGAGCTTGGACGTCGATGAGTTCGACGCTAAGGTGTGCTAGGGAAGAAGCTGGGGAAAGCTACGTGCTCTTGGGGGTGAGGGAGAGGAGTGAGGGGGGTCGAGGGCGTCTCCAGGCGCGTGGACAGGGAGGGGGATGAGCCTCCAGCGTGAAGCAGGAGGTGGCCGAGGGCGAGCGCACACTCGACACGCACCTGCTCCTACTGGCAGGAGGTAGGAGACGGTGCGGTGCTGGACTGGGCCGGCTCTGGTGGGCTGGGCTGGGCTGCTACAGGAGAAGGCCAGGTGAGGTAAGCCCAGGTTAGTTCTCTCTCTCTGTTTTCTCATTTTGGTTTCTGTTTTCTATTTTTCTTCTGTTTTCTTTTATTAATATCTTTTGCCACTGTTTTGAAATTAAACAATTTCAAACAATGCCAAAAACTCCTCTGAATATTTTTATTTTGCTAGATGGACTTTTCCAGAAGCTCATAAAACATTTCAGGGGTATTTGAAATTATATTCTAATTATATGAATATAATTCAAATTCAAATAGCTAATGATTTAAATTCAAAGTCCAAAAATAAATCCTTAAAAATGTTCCTAAATTTTGGTTTGGTCTCAAAGCCTTGCCAAAATTATCAAACATTGATGAAGGCATTTTGGGTTCATTCAATGCATTTTTTTAAGCTGGACCTATTTGGATTTCATGGTGCTAGGGTTTGAACATCCCCAATTCAAGTTTAACAAAATTTAAACATGATGCTCATGCAAGACCAACCCAAGTGCAAGACAAAACTAGGGATGTGACAATTATGAACTCAACAAGTTTAAATGCTCTTTAACATGGCAAGTGGTGAAGCATGAGAAAAGTACACTATCTAGGCATTTTAAATGAGGCAGGAAATAACAAACAATAACTCCAGAAACCCCATGTGCATGTTTAGCAATATTTTAAGCAAACAACAAGTTTAACCATTTAAATGTTGTTAACATGATGCGGATGACATATTCAAGTTTTATGCAACTTTAGTTAAAAGTTGACATGAACAAGATATGGAGTATTTCATCACCGTGGTGGAAAGAAAATGTGCCACGGCGGCGATAACCGAAAATGATGTCACGACGACATTCCGGTTACGGTGGCTCGTCGAGAGACCGGTGCAAAAGAAAGGAGCGAGAGCGTGTCATGCAAGATGATGGGGTCCTCCCAGTTTTCGGGCTCCCACGAGTCGGCGACAAAAGAGGGGCACAATGAACACGGTGCAAACAAGGGATGCATCTCATACAACACAACATGGATCCGTTCACGGGCGTCGTCTCGGCGGTATACCTTTGAAGTGTGCGTTTCTGGAGGGGTTCAAGTTCGAGCGGTGTAGTTGTACACGTTTCGTAGTCGTTCATTGGTCGTCGAGGGACGTAGTGGTACTCATGGTCCGACAGTGGAAGTAGTCGTTCACGGCGAGGGTAGTTGTACTTTCAAATCGGAACCCTTCGGCGGCGTCGTGGTACTTGGGTCATCGAACTTCCTGGTCTCGATTCTCGTGATGGTAGGGGTACACGCGTTGTCTGTCCGGTCTCAGTGTAGATGTACACGTCGTCGAGGAACTTGATGCATCCAGTCTCCGGGGCCATCGTGGTACTTGGCATCTCCCCAAGTAGTCATACACAGAGCCGAACAGAGGGCCATGGCGAGGAGCTCTAGGAGGATCAAGTGGAGGCTGGAGCTGCTGCTGTTTCTGGACGGCGGGGATGGCCGGCGATGCAGCGGCCTCTGGAGGTTGCCGACGTCGGCGGTCGCCGGCACGGCGCTGGCTGCAGGTGACTCGAGCAGGAGGAGGCCAAGGGAGCAGCGCGACGAGGCAACAGTGGTCGCGGAGGCTGGAGGTGAGCGGCGCGCGAGGGAGAGGGGTGACGCGCTCGCCGGGTCGGGATGGTGAGGGAGGAGCTTGGCGGCGGCGGTGGTGCGCTCCGGCAAGGCGGAGACGGCACGACGCGGCGGTGGTGCGCTCCGGTGAGGCGGAGACGGCACGGCGTGGCGGCTCCAGGGGCCTTGGCGAGGCCGAGGCGGCGCGGCGGAGGAAGGAGGTCACGGGGAATGGAGAGGTCGACGAGTGGGGTGAGGAGAAGGAGTGGTGGCCGGTTGAGGCGGTCGGGCGCGGGGCCACACGAGGGAGGAGAGGAGGAGGGAGATGGGATCAGGGACAAGAGGTTGGCGGCGCTGAGGCTCGAGCGGGAGAGGGACGAGGGGATCGGTGGCTATAGTTTTAGGGTTAGGAGTAGGAGGAGCCGACTGGGGCTATAAGGTTAGTTGGGCCACGGCTCGCTGGGAGGCCCAGATGGCCAGGGAGGCCGGCGGGTAGCATGGGCCTGCTGGGCTGGGCTCTCTGTCTCTCTCTCTCTCTCTCTCCAAAATACAAAAACAAAATAGAGAAGAAAAGAGAGAGGGAAAAGAAAAGGGCAATTAGTGAGGAAGCTAATGATGATGATCATGAAACTTTAGATCAAGTTTCTGCTGAACGTCGTAGATCAACCAGAGTACGTTACGCACCAGAGTGGTACAGCAACCCAGTTCTGGAAGTCATGTTACTAGACCATGATGAACCTACGAACTATGAGGAAGCGATGATGAGCCCAGATTCCGCAAAATGGCTTGAGGCCATGAATCTGAGATGGGATCCATTTATGAGAACAAAGTGTGGACTTTGGTTGACTTGCCCGATGATCGGCAAGCCATCGAAAATAAATGGATCTTCAAGAGGAAGACCGACGCAGACGGTAATGTTACTGTTTACAAAGCTGGACTTGTTGCGAAAGGGTTTCGACAAGTTCAAGGAGTTGACTACGATGAGACTTTCTCACCCATAGCGATGCTTAAGTCTGTCTGAATCATGTTAGCAATTGCTGCATTTTATTAAATCTGGCAAATGGATAAAAAAACTGCATTCTTTAATGGATTTATTAAAGAAGAATTGTATATGATGCAACCAGAAGGTTTTGTCAATCCTAAAGGTGCTAACAATATGTGCAAGCTCCAGCGGTTCATCTATTGACTGGTGCAAGCATCTCGGAGTTGGGATATACTCTTTGATAAGTTGATCAAAGCATATAGATTTATACAGACTTGCGGTGAAGCCTGTATTTACAAGAAGTGAGTGGGAGCACTACAACCTTTCTGATGAATATATGTGAATGCCATATTGTCGATTGGAAATGATGTAGAATTTTCTGGAAAGCATAAAGGAGTGTTTGAAAGGAGTTTTTCAAAGAAAGACCTCGGTGAAGCTGCTTACATATTGGGCATCAACATCTATAGAGATAGATCAAGAAGCTTGATAAGACTTTCGATGAGTACATACCTTGATAAGATTTTGAAGTAGTTCAAAATGGATCAGTCAAAGAAGGAGTTCTTTCCTGACTTGTAAGGTGTGAAGTTGAGTAAGACTCAAAGCCAGACCACAACAGAAAAATATAGAGAGAATGAAAGTCATTCCCTATGCCTCAGCCATAGGTTCTATAAAGTATGCCATGCTGTGTAGCAAACATGTTGTGTACCTTGCCATGAGTTTGGCAAGGAGGTACAATAGTGATCCAGGAGTAGATCACTGTACAACGGTCAAAATTATCCTTAGTTACTGGATGACTAAGGAAATGTTTCTCGATTATGGAGGTGATAAAGAGTTTGTCGTAAAGGGTTACGCCGATGCAAGCTTTGACACTAAATCCAGATAACTCTAACTATCAATCTAGATGCGTATTGAAAGTGGGAGCAATTAGCTAGAGTAGCTCCATGCAGAGCATTGTAGACACATAGAAATTTGCGAAATACATACGGATCTGAATGTGACAGACCCGTTGACTAAACTTCTCTCATGAAGCAAAACATGATCAGACCTTAGTACTCTTTGGGTGTTAATCACATAGCGACGTGAACTAGATTATTGACTCTAGTAAACCCTTTGGGTGTTGGTCACATGGCGATCTGAACTATGGGTGTTAATCACATGACTATGTGAACTATCGGTGTTAAACCACATGGCGATGTGAACTAGATTATTGACTCTAGTGCAAGTGGGAGACTGAAGGAAATATGCCCTAGAGGCAATAATAAAGTTGTTATTTTATATTTCCTTATATCATGATAAATGTCTTTTATTCATGCTAGAATTGTATTAACCGGAAACTTGATACATGTGTGAATACATAGACAAAACAGTATGTCCCTAGTATGCCTCTACTAGACTAGCTCATTGGTCAAAGATGGCTATGTTTCCTAGCCATAGACATGAGTTGTCATTTGATCAATGGGATCACATCATTAGGAGAATGATGTGATGGACTAGACCCATCCGTTAGCTTAGCACTATGATCGTTTAGTTTTACTTCTATTGCTTTCTTCATGACTTATACATGTTCCTATGACTATGAGATTATGCAACTCCCGAATACCGTAGGAACACCTTGTGTGCTATCAAACGTCACAACGTAACTGGGTGATCATAAAGATGCTCTACAGGTGTCTCCGAAAGTGTTCGTGGTGTTGGCATAGATCAAGACTAGGATTTGTCACTCCGAGTGTCGGAGAGGTATCTCTGGGCCCTCTCGGTAATGCACATCATAATAAGCCTTGCAAGCAAAAGACTAATGAGTTAGTCACAAGATGATGTATTACGGAACGAGTAAAGAGACTTGCCGGTAAACGAGATTGAACTAGGTATAGAGATACCGACGATTGAATCAAGGGCAAGTAACATACCGATGACAAAAGGAACAACGTATGTTGTTATGCGGTTTGACCGATAAAGATTTTCGTAGAATATGTAGGAACCAATATGAGCATCCAAGTTCCGCTATTGGTTATTGATCGAAGATGAGTCTCGGTCATGTCTACATAGTTCTCGAACCCGTAGGGTCAGCACGCTTAACGTTTGATGACGATCAGTATTATGAGTTTATGAGTTTTGATGTACCGAAGGTAGTTCGGACTCCCGGATGAGATCACGGACATGATGAGGAGTCTCGGAATGTCCAAAACATAAAGATTGATATATTGGACGACTATATTCGGAGACCGGAAGTGTTCCAGAAAAGTTTCGGATTTAACCGGATTGCCGGAGGGGGTTACCGGAACCCCCCACGAAGGGGGATGGTCCATAGTGGGCCTTGAGGAAAGAAGAGAGGCAGCCCATAGAGGCTGGCCGACGCCCCACCAGGGAATCCTAGTTGGACTAGGATTGGGGGGCGCCACCTCTCCCTCTCCTTCCTTTCCCCCTCTTCCTTCTTGGTGGACTCCTACTAGGAATAGGATTGCAATCCTATTCCTAGTAGGATTGCCTCCCTGGCGCGCCATAGAAGGGCTGGTCGGCCCCTCCCCTTGCTCCTTTATATACGGGGGCAGGGGGCACCCTAGGACACACAAGTTGATCAGTTGATCTCTCCCAACCGTGTGCGGTGCCCCCCTCCACAGAAACACACCTCGGTTATACCGTTGCAGTGCTTAGGCGAAGCCCTGTGCCGGTAACTTCATCATATCCGTCACCACGCCGTCGTGCTGACGAAACTCTCCCGTGAAGCTCAACTGGATCAAGAGCTCGTGGGACGTCATCAAGCTGAACGTGTGCTGAACGCGGAGGTGCCGTACGTTCGGTGCTTGATCGGTTGGATCGCGAAGAAGTTCGACTACATCAACCGCGTCACTTGACGCTTCCGCTCCCGGTCTACGAGGGTACGTAGACACACTCTCCCCTCTCGTTGCTATGCATCTAGTAGACAGATCTTGCGTGATCGTAGGAAAATTTTAAAATACTACGTTCCCCATCAGTGGCATCATGAGCCAGGTCTATGCATAGATGATATGCACGAGTAGAACACAATGAGTTGTGGGCGATACTAGTCATACTGCTTACCAGCATGTCATACTTTGCTTCGGCGGTATTGTGAGATGAAGCGGCCCGGACCGACATTACGCGTACGCTTACGCGAGACTGGTTTCACCATTATGAGCACTCGTTGCTTAAAGGTGACTGGCGGGTGTCTGTCTCTCTCACTTTAGCTGAATCAAGTGTGGTTATGCCCAGTCCTTGCGAAGGTTAAAACATCACATACTTGACGAAACATCGTTGTGGTTTTGTATGCGTCGGTAAGAACGGTTCTTGCTAAGCCCGTAGCAGCCACGTAAAACTTGCAACAACAAAGTAGAGGACGTCTAACTTGTTTTTGCAGGGCATGTTGTGATGTGATATGGTCAAGACATGATGAGATATACGGTTTTGTATGAGATGATCATGTTTTGTAAAGTTATCGACAACTGGCAGGAGCCATATGGTTGTCGCTTTATTGTATGAAATACAATCGCCATGTAATTGCTTTACTTTATCACTAAGCGGTAGCGATAGTCGTAGAAGCAATAGTTGGCGAGACGACAACGATGCTACGATGGAGATCAAGGTGTCGCGCCGGTGACGAAGGTGATAATGACGGTGCTTTGGAGATGGAGATCAAAAGCACAAGATGATGATGGCCATATCATGTCACAAATTTTGATGCATGTGATGTTTATCTTATTATGCTTCTTATTTTGCTTAGAACGACGGTAGCATTATAAGATGATCCCTTACTAAATTTCAAGGTATAAGTGTTCTCCCTGAGTATGCACCGTTGTGAAAGTTTGTCGTGCCGAGACACCACGTGATGATCGGGTGTGATAAGCTCTACGTTCAAATACAACGGGTGTAAGCCTGTTTTGCACACGCAGAATACTCGGGTTAAACTTGACGATCCTAGCATATGCAGATATGGTCTCGGAACACTGGAAACTGAAAGGTTGAGCGTGAATCATATAGTAGATATTATCAACATAAGATGTTCACCATTGAAACTACTCCATCTCACGTGATGATTGAACATGGTTTAGTTGATTTGGATCACGTGATCATTTAGATGACCGGAGGGATGTCTATCTAAGTGGGAGTTCTTTAAGTAATATGATTAATTGAACTTTAATTTATCATGAACTTAGTCCTGGTAGTATGAGCATATCTATGTTGTAGATCAATAGCTCGCGATGTTGCTCCACGTTTATTTTTTATATGTTCCTAGAGAAAACTAAGTTGAAAGATGTTAGTAGCAATGATGCGGAATTGTTCCATGATCTGAGGGTTATCCTCACTGCTGCATAGAAGAATTATGTCCTTGATGCACCGCTAGGTGACAGACCTATTGCAGGAGCAGATGTAGACGTTATGAACGTTTTGACAAAAGCTCAGTATGATGACTACTTGATAGTTTAAGTGCACCATGCTTTAAGGCATAGAACCGAGACTTCAAAAACGTTTTAAATGCCACGGAGCATATAAGATGTTCCAAGAGTTGAAATTTGTATTTCATACTCATGCCCGTGTCGAGAGGTATGAGACCTCTGACAGTACTTTGCCTACAAGATGGAGGAGAATAGCTCAACTAGTGAGCATGTGCTCAGATTGTCTGGGTACTACAATTGCTTGAATCAAGTGGGAGTTAATCTTCCAGATAATATAGTAATTTACATGAGTTCTCTAGTCACTATCACCAAGTTAGTAGAACTTCGTGATGAACTATAATATGCAAGGGATGACGAAAGTAATTCCCGAGCTCTTCGCGATGCTGAAATCGGCGAAGGTAGAAATCAAGAAAAAGCATCAAGTGTTGATGGTTAACAAGACCACTTATTTCAAGTAAAGGGAAAAAGGGATAGAAGGGGAACTTCAAGAAGAATGACAAGCAAGTTGTCACTCCCGTGAAGAAACCCAAAGCTAAAATCAAGCCTGAAACTAAGTGCTTCTACTGTAAAGGAATGGTCACTAGAAGTGGAACTGCCCTAGATACTTGGCGGATAAGAAGGATGGCAAAGTGAACAAAGGTATATTTTGATATACAGATTATTGATGTGTACTAGTGTTCATAGCAACCCCTGGGTATTTGATACCGGTTCAGTTGCTAAAATTAGTAACTCGAAACGAGAAGTGCAGAATGAACAGAGACTAGTTAAAGGTGAAGTGACGATGTGTGTTGGAAGTGGTTCCAAGATTGATATGATCATCATTGCACACTCCCTATACCTTCGGGATTAGTGTAAAACCTAAATAAATGTTATTTGGCATTTGCGTTGAGCATGAATATGATTGGATCATATTTGTTGCAATACGGTTATTCATTTAAAATCATAGAATAATTGTTATTCTGTTTACATGAATAAAACCTTCGATGGTCATACACCCAATGAAAATAGTTTGTTGGATCTCGATCGTAGTGATACACATATTCATAATATTGAAGCCAAAAGATGAAAGGTTAATAATGATAGTGCAACTTATTTGTGGCACTGTCGTTTAGGTCATAATGGTGTAAAGCGCATGAAGAAACTCCATAGTGATGGACTTTTGGAATCACTTGATTATGAATCTCTTGGTGCTTGTGAACCATGCCTCATGGGCAAGATGACTAAAACTCCGTTCTCCGGAACAATGGAGCGAGCAATTGACTTGTTGGAAATCATACATACTGATGTATGCAGACCAATGAGTGTTGAGGCTTGCGGCGGGTATCATTATTTTCTGACCTTCACACGTGATTTGAGCAGATATGGGTATATCTACTTGATGAAACACAAATCTGAAACATTTGAAAAGTTCAAAGAAATTTCAGAGTGAAGTAGAGAATCATCGTAACAAGAAAATAAAAGTTTCCACGATCTGATCACGGAGGCGAATATTTGAAGTTACGAGTTTGGCCTTCATTTAAAACAATGTGGAATAGTTTCACAACTCACGCCACCCGAAACACCACAGCGTAATGGTGTGTCCGAACGTCATAACCGTACTTTATTGGATATGGTGCGATCTATGATGTCTCTTACCGATTTACCACTATCATTTTAGGGTTATGCTTTAGCGACAACTGCATTCACGTTAAATAGGGCACCATCTAAATCCGTTGAGACGACACCTTATGAACTAAGGTTTGGCAAGAAACCAAAGTTGTCGTTTCTTAAAGTTTGGGGCTGCGATGCTTATGTGAGAAAGCTTCAACCTGATAAGCTCGAACCCAAGTCGGAGAAATGTGTCTTCATTGGATACCCAAAAGAGACTATTAGGTACACCTTCTATCACAGATCCGAAGCCAAGATATTCGTTGCTAAGAATGGATCCTTTCTAGAGAAGGAGTTTCTCTCGAAAGAAGTGAGTGGGAGGAAAGTAGAACTTGATGAGGTAATTGTACCTTCTCCTGAATTGGAAAGTAGTACATCACAGAAAATTGTTCCAGTGATTCCTACACCAATTAGTGAGGAAGCTAATGATGATGATCATGAAACTTCAGAACAAGTTTCTGCTGAACGTCGTAGATCAACCAGAGTACGTTCCGCACCAGAGTGGTACGGCAACCCAGTTCTGGAAGTCATGTTACTCGACCATGATGAACCTACGAACTATGAGGAAGCGATGATGAGCCCAGATTCCGCAAAATGGCTTGAGGCCATGAAATCTGAGATGGGATCCATGTATGAGAACAAAGTGTGGACTTTGGTTGACTTGCCCGATGATCGACAAGCCATCGAAAATAAATGGATCTTCAAGAGGAAGACCGACGCAGACGGTAATGTTACTGTTTACAAAGCTCGACTTGTTGCGAAAGGGTTTCGACAAGTTCAAGGAGTTGACTACGATGAGACTTTCTCACCCGTAGCGATGCTTAAGTCTGTCCGAATCATGTTAGCAATTGCCGTAAAACTAAACGATCATAGTGCTATGCTAACGGATGGGTCTTGTCCATCACATCATTCTCCTAATGATGTGATCCCGTTGATCAAATGACAACTCATGTCTATGGCTAGGAAACATAACCATCATTGATTAATGAGCTAGTCTAGTAGAGGCATACTAGGGACATAATGTTTTGTCTATGTATCCACACATGTACTAAGTTTCCGGTTAATACAATTCTAGCATGGATCAAAGACATTTATCATGATATAAGGAAATATAAATAACATCTTTATTATTGCCTCTAGGGCATATTTCCTTCAGTCTCCCACTTGAACAAGAGTCAATAATCTAGATTACAAAGTGATGATCCTCACACCCATGGAGTCTTGGTGCTGATCATGTTTTGCCCGTGGAAGAGGCTTAGTCAACGGGTCTTGTCAGGCTCACTTCTGGGAAATAAATCACAGAATAGCCTTAAGTCACACTGGCTCCCAAGCACAACCAGTGGACAACCTTGATATAGATAACCAGTACAATAATATAAAAAGATAAAAGAAATGCCGGTCGGATGTCAAGTGACATCACGGTAGGACTTGAAAAGAAATGCCAGTCGGGTGTCCACAAGAGTAGTGGCGTGATAAACCGCCTGACACTCGAGGGACGCCACAAAAAGGACTTTTAAAAGAAATGCCAGTTGGGTGTCCACAAGAGTAGTGGCGTGATAAACCGCCTGACACTCGAGGGACGCCACAAAAAGGACTTTTAAAAGAAATGCCAGTTGGGTGTCCACAAGAGTAGTGGCGTGATAAACCGCCTGACACTCGAGGGACGCCACAAAAGGACTTTAAAAGAAATGCCAGTTGGGTGTCCACAAGAGTAGTGGCGTGATAAACCGCCTGACACTCGAGGGACGCCACAAAAAGGACTTTTAAAAGAAATGCCAGTGTCCGGGGTAGTCTAGCCAGCCCCTGAGACACTCTTGAAGGTAACAATAAAATCATAGGGTTAGTCCATAAGCATAATTTTCATCATAAATAAGTTCAGGATAATATTGACTGTAACAAGAACATCATGCAAACATGAACATGCTCAAGTATATTATTTTCCTCCAGAGACTGACACCGAGACCGATACTTGACCCACCCAACTAAATCCTTGACCGTGGACGCGGCTATTCGAATAGATATAACTCTGCAGAGGGTGTACTCTTTACCCACGCGTATGGGATTTCCTTAGACAGTACCGTGCACTGACTAATACCCAATACGGACTTTGGGTTGAAAACACGCCTGACGAGTACACACCGACCGGATGCCAGGACTCACCCAAAACATCGCTCCAGAAACCTTAAGTCAGGGAGGCTACAACCTCCGAAAAGCATGGGATCACTATTAAACGCGCGGATTACAAGGGGTGCCCCCCTCTCGGCTACAACCGGTAACACCCATGCCCCTGACCCGATGACATGCTACAACCTTCATCGTAGTTATCTGGGTGGCGTGCACCCGACCAGGGGTTAACAACTTACTAGGCCGTACCCTCCTTTCGGAAGGACCCGTGGTAGCACGGTATACAGCTAGGTGTATAGAGCAAGACTCGATCTAGGCAGACTCAGGAGGTATTATTAACATATCACCAGTATTCTCTATCAGTATCGCACGACACCACTGTGTCAACAAAGGACCATGCCCACCAGCATGTTCCAACCAGCAGCAACATTTCTGCCCTCACGTAACCACATGCATGTCAGAGAGGCTAGTGTGCTATGCAAGCCAAGGAAAAATGTGACATGACCATGCATGCACATGCGATATAACATGCAACGTATGTGATGCACTACCAAACTATGTAGCCATGCAAGAATGCAAACATCATATCTCAGGTTCAATAATGCTTGCCTTGTCCAAAATATTCAGGAGAAAACCCCTCTGAAATTCCAGCAAAAGTTCCTTCTTCTTTTTCTGAAAAATTTCAAATATGAAATCGAATGAGAAACCCAACACAGAACAGAAAAAGTTCTCAAAATATTTTTAATTAAATCTTAAAATAAACTAGAGAGGAAAAGAAAATTTTAGCAAAAAGAATCAGCTCATTTGGATTTATAGTTTAAAAGCTATTAACTTTCTAAAACCAGGGGTCTTTCTGCAAAACAGAAGCCCCTGAGCTGTTTTAAAAGAAAACGTTTCGGACGCGAGTGCGCCTTCCAGTGCAGAAAACGTAAAGCGCAGAGTGCGCCTTCGCCGAACACAGGAAACAGAGAGAGAGAGCTGACGGGTGGGGGCCACCCGTCAGGTTTAAATTTTGAACGCGCTCGCGCGCGAGTACAGAGAAGAGGCGGCGATCGCCGGCGACGATCGCCGGGGTTTCAGGGCCCGGCGCTGGTCGCAGCGTGACCAGCGTGGACTTCCGCATCCGCGGGTGGTGGAGGTGGCCACCGGCGATCACCTGAACGGCGGTGAGCTCGTCGCCGGCGGACGGTGGTTCGGGTGAAGTGGTGGCTCGTCGGAGAGGGCTCGGGAAAAGGAATTGGCTTAGGGTTTCGGCATAGTGGTGGGAACGTGGTGGATCGGCGGAGTTTGGGCGTCTCTGGAGGTGTAAGTGTGCCGTATGGCTCGTGGACAGAGGCGGCGGAGCGGTGGCCGGAGAGGGAGAAGATGGCCCCCTCGTGGCCGGTGGGGTGGTCAGGAGGAAGAATGGGAGGTGGTGGAGGCCAAAGGTGAAGCTAGAGGGGCTCGGGGACCCCTTTTATAGGCGAGTCGAGGATGGCCGAAGCGGGCGGAGTTCGCCGGAGTAAATTTGGTCGCCGGGGTTGGTTGTGGCCGGTGGTCTGGGGCGACGGAGCATTTATGAGGCTGGTGGAGTTCGCCCGAAGCCTCCGCTTGGACGGGCTCGTGCTCGCTTGCCACGTCCGAGGTGTGCTGTCCGCACGGGCGCGGCGGCGTGGCCGGCTCCGGCGACTGCCATACGGGTCCCGGGCGGCGTGGTCGGTGTGTCCGTTGTGCGGAGGGGCGAAGGAGAGTGACGCGTGGGCGGGGAGGTAGGTAGGGGCGTTGCAGTGCAGTGAATGGCGGCCGATGGCCGAGTCGTTCCGCTCGGCCCCGCCGTGGACGAGCTCGGGGCGGTTGCACCGGCCAGCTGCCAGCTCACCGGCGTGGAGAGGCTGGGCGATGGGCCAGGGGAGCGGTCGGCAATGAAGGCGGGCGTCGACGCCGTGCGGGAGAGGAAGATGAGGTGTGCACGGCATCGCCGGCCCCTGTCGGCTGAAGAATTCAGTTAACTGAATTTCATTTAGTTATGAACAGTCTGCACCCCAAGTGTTTGATGAAATGCTATGTGGTGCTAAACATCTTGGTTGATCATGGGGCTGGCTGTGGTGGTGTGTGGTTGCTCAAAAATGAGTTTGCCAGAAGGCCAAGATTTTTGGTGGAGTTTAGAAATGGTTTGGAGCAGAAAAATGATTTCTGGACCAAATTTGAATTGAATAGAATTTGAAATTTTTGAACTATGGGACCAAATGTTTTTGAAGAAATGAGTTAAGGGTACCATGTATTTGCAGGGATAATTTTGGTGGGAGCAGAAGAGTCATAGAAAATGTAGTTCCTTTGTAATGTCAAGAAACTATGATTATTTCAAATTCCATCTTTGGAATTTAAAATATATAGAAAGAATATTTTTGTGGAGTGGGAAGGAGTTGAATAATATCATAGAAGGTGTGCATGACTTGAGAGGTAAATCTTGGGGTGGCAGAAAAATATTTGGAGAGGTTTTATGGTGCTAGAAGAGGTGGAAAGGACTTTTGCCTTTGAAAATAAATAACCAAAAACCAAAGATTCTTTAGAAAGAAATAGTTTTGAAAACCCCCAAAATAATTAAATCAAATGAGTCCACCCTTCAAACAGAACCCTCCAAGAAAATTTTAAATCTTAGCTAAAATTTTGAAAAAAAAAATCAAAACTCCAAATATATATTTTTGGGGTGTGACAGCACCTACCCCCTTAAGAAAAATCTCGTCCCCGAGATTCCAGCTGTCCCTCAAACAGGTACGGATACTCAGTCCTTAAATGATCTTCTCTTTCCCAGGTTGCCTCTTCCTCGGTGTGATTGCTCCATTGGACTTTGCAAAATTTTATTACGTTCTGTCGGGTTCTCCGTTCAGACTCCTCCAAAATTCTTATAGGACGTTCCCGATAGGTAAGATCGGGTTGAAGGTCTAATTCTTGGTGCTGCACTTGTTTTTCCGTGTTGCTAATACACTTCCTCAGTTGAGACACATGGAACACATCGTGAACATCAGATAATTCTGCTGGTAATTCCAGTTGATAGGCAACCTTGCCCCTTCTTGCGGTTACTTTGAATGGTCCAATAAATCTTGGTGCTAATTTCCCCTTAACCTTAAATCTCTGTAGCCCCCTTGTCGGAGATACTCTAAGATATACGTAGTCATTGGGCTCAAAGTGGACCTGGCGGTGTTTTTGATCATAATAACTCTTCTGTCGGCTTTGAGCTGCCCTTAGTCGGTCCTGAATAAGCTTTACTTTGGTTTCTGCCTCTATTAGTATTTCTGGTCCAAAAATTCGGCTGTCTCCGGTTTCAGACCAATTTAATGGGGTCCGGCATCGTCGTCCGTATAATGCTTCGAACGGTGCCATTTTTAGGCTAGCTTGATAACTGTTGTTGTAGGAGAATTCTGCATAAGGCAAACTATCCTCCCAACTGACTCCGTAGGTAAGCACACAAGCTCTCAACATGTCTTCTAATATTTGATTTACCCGCTCTGTCTGTCCTCCGGTCTGCGGGTGGTATGCTGTGCTGAAAGCCAGTTGCGTGCCTAAGGCTTGCTGTAGATGTTCCCAAAATCTAGAGACAAATTGGGTGCCTCTGTCAGAGACAATTATTTTGGGTACCCCGTGTAGACAAAGAATCCTGGATAGGTACAGCCTGGCTAGCCTCTGTGTTGAGTAGGTGGTTTTTACCGGAATGAAATGTGCTACCTTGGTTAGCGAATCTGTTATTACCCAGATAGCATCATTCCCATGGCGTGACCTTGGCAAACCAACAACAAAATCCATTCCAATTCTATCCCATTTCCATTCAGGCACCTTAATTGGTTGCAACAACCCGGCTGGTCTCTGGTGTTCTGCTTTCACACGTTGGCAGGTATCACAACATGCCACATATATGGCTATATCCCTTTTCATCCCGTGCCACCAGAATCTCTCCTGTAGATCCTTATACATTTTGGTCCCTCCGGGGTGAATGGAATATGGAGTGGTATGCGCCTCTGCCATTATTTGCTGTTTTAAATCTTCAATGTTTGGTACGCATAATCTCTGTCCAAACCAAATAACTCCTTGGCTGTCTTCCATAAATTCGGGCGCCCTGCCCAGTTTCATCTTTTTCCTAATCCCTTCAATGCTTGGGTGCCCCTTCTGGGCTTCTCTGATCTGGTCCTCTAATGTTGGTTTTATTTCCAACTGGGAAATGGTCCCTTCCGTGACTAGGGCCATGTTGAGCTTGGCAAATTCCTGGCTGAGCACATGTTGCGAGAGTTGTACACTGCCATTTCCGGCGTATGGATTCCTGCTGAGGGCATCTGCCACAACATTGGCTTTACCAGGGTGATAGTGAATTCCTACGTCATAATCCTTGATTAGCTCCAGCCAACGTTGTTGTCTCAGATTTAATTCTGGCTGCGTGAAAATATACTTAAGACTTTTGTGGTCCGTGTATATTTCACATCGGTTCCCCAGAAGATAGTGTCGCCACTCTTTGAGTGCGTGTATTACTGCAGCGAGTTCTAGATCATGAACGGGGTAATTTTCTTCATGTCGCCGTAGCTGTCTTGAGGTGTAAGCCACTACTTTTCCTTCCTGCATTAACACACCTCCAAGGCCTTTCCCGGATGCGTCACAATATATATCAAAAATTTTGTGCACATCGGGCACAACCAGAACTGGTGATGTTGTTAACCTCTTTTTCAACTCCTGAAAACTCTTTTCACAAGCTTCAGTCCATTCAAACTTCTTGTCTTTCTTGAGTAACTGGGTCATGGGTCTGGCTATAGTGGAGAATCCTTCAATAAACCTTCGATAATAGCCCGCTAGACCAAGAAAACTTCTGACCTCCGTTACGTTTGTGGGTTGCTTCCATCCCAACACATCCTTTACTTTTCCCGGGTCCACAGCGATTCCATCTTGGGTCAATACGTGCCCAAGGAAACCAACTTCCCTCAACCAAAATTCACATTTACTGAATTTGGCATATAGCTGATGTTTTCTTAATTCTTCCAGTACCATCCGAAGATGCTGCTCATGTTCTTCGGGCATCTTAGAGTAAATGAGTATGTCCTCTATAAACACCACCACAAATTTATCCAAGTATTTCATAAAAACTTTGTTCATGAGATGCACAAAATATGCCGGGGCATTGGTTAAACCGAACGGCATCACTGTGAATTCATATAATCCGTATCTGGTAGTAAACGCCGTCTTAGGTATGTCCGTCGTCCGAATTTTTAGCTGATGATAACCTGATCTTAGATCTATCTTCGAGAAGACTTTAGCTTCTGCTAGCTGCTCAAACAAATCGTTGATTCTGGGCGATGGATATTTATTCTTGATAGTGACCATATTAAGTGCCCTGTAATCAATACATAGCCGTAGGGTACCATCCCTCTTTTTGGCGAATAAAACTGGCGACCCCCATGGTGACGAGCTGGGTCGCACGTAACCTTTCTCCATCAACTCCTTAATTTGCTTCTTTAATTCTGCCAATTCCGTTGGGGCCATACGGTACGGCTTCTTGTATATGGGTGTCGTCCCGGGTGCTAGTTCAATAACGAACTCAATTTCGCGATCCGGAGGCATTCCTGGTAACTCTTCAGGAAATACGTCAGGATACTCACAGACTACAGGAACCTTACTTAATTCCACCGTATCCACTTGATTTAATTTCCCTTGGGATGTGGCAATCTTCCTTGTGCCCACTTTTATTGTCTTTCCTTGGCAATTGGTAAGAGTTACCGTACGGTTATAGCAGTCTATGAAACCTTTGTTTGTGGTTAACCAATCCATTCCCAGAATAATGTCCAAATCAACTGCGTCCAGTACGATGAGATTGGCTAGGAATCCCATTCCTTCAATTTCGATGTTCACATCCTTGCAGTACCATTGAGTATTTTGCTTTGATCCCGGGGACTGAATAACCATGGAATTTTGCAACGGCAAAAAGGGAAACTGATTCTTCGAGGCAAATCTTTTAGAAATGCAAGAATGGGAAGCTCCGGAATCAAATAAAATTGTAGCATCTACTGAGTTGGCGGGGAACGTACCAAACACGATATCCGGTGCGTTCTGAGCTTCCTCAAAAGTCACGTGGTTGATATGTCCTTGCTTGTGGTTGTTATTGGGGTTGAAGTTATTGCGTCGCGGAGCGTTGGTCGCACCACGGCCATTGTTGTTGTTGTTGGCTTTGGGAGGGTTGTTTCCTTGTTTTGGGCACTGTTTAGCATAATGCCCCGCTTCTCCACAGGAGTAACAGGTGACTCCAGGATAAAAAGCTGTATCCTTGGTCCTATTGTGGAATGCACTGCGGTTCTGTGGTGGAGCTGTAGTTGTTGGTCGGGTTACTACTGGCTTTTGAACATCATTCCTGGGCCTGTTGTTGCGGACCTGTACTGACTGGTTCATGCGACGTTTGCGAGCCTCATCCATATTGCGGTGTTCATTTTCCAGGATAATAGCCTTATCCACAAGTGTCTTAAAGTCTGGAAAGGTATGAACCATCAGCTGGCATTTTAGCGACGAAATAAGTCCGTCGAGAATTTTTTCCATCTTTTTGTTCTCTGTCATATACTCGTCGTTGGCGTACCGGGCCAACTGAGTAAACTGATCCAGATATTGGGATACTGTGGAGCCCCGCTGTTTGAGATCCTCAAATTCCCTCTTCTTTAATTTCATAATGCTATTTGGGATATGCGCTCCTCGGAAATTCTCCTTGAATTGTGCCCATGTCATATTTGCTCCGTCAGGGTGGGTGTGACATAAGTTTTCCCACCACGAAGCAGCCGTTCCAGAAAAATAGTGTGGTGTGTACAGCACCTTTTCCTGGTCAGTACACTGGGCAATGACCAATTTTCTTTCCATGTCTCGAAGCCAGTCGTCTGCCTCTAGTGGCTTGTCAGTGTGCGTAAAGACCGTTGGGCGGGTCTTTTGTAACTCAGACAGTTTGGACCTGGGTTGCTGTTGTTCATGGTGATTTCCCATGTTAATCAAATGTTGCATCATCTCCTGATGTTGTTGCTGACTCTGCTCATATAGGCGACACACTTGCGAGAATGCTGAATCACTGCTTTGCTGACTTGTCTGTCCTTGAGTAAAATTATTTCCCATCTGTCCAGAGTTGTTCTCAGGTGGAGTTGGCATAGAAAGAGTCCAGGGACGATGCATTTTCTTTCTGGGGTATTTGCATAACACCAAGAAAAATAATCAAATAGCAGAAAATAAATTCCCAAATAAATTTTTCCCCCCAGGACAAGGTAAGACAAGGCAGCCAGTTATATTACACAAGTGATTTAATTATACAAGCAGGATTTAATTATACAGGATATAACTATACAGGATACATGCGGAAACTGTATCATACAAGATCATTTATTCTACTAGCGCACTCTCCGTGCTCTCATCGACCAGCGGTCCTAACATCGCTATTTTACAAAGGCTAGGCAGAACAGGAAATAAATATATTACATCCATGTTCTCAAGCAGTCATCTGGCGAAGAAAACTGCGTTCGTCCACACAGCTCATCCTAGGTCCTGCTGAGAGTGAGACTCAGGCAAGGCACCCAGGATGTGATATCGCCCTCGTCTTCCTCCTCCTCGAGGATCGCCTCTAGTCGTGTGGTCGTTGATGCCGTGCCTGCTGGAGGTGGCACCGTGCTCGTCAGTGGAGAAGCTCTGGTAGGAATGGGTGCAGCCGGACGGCTAGCATCACCAGTCGAGGTCGAGCGCTGAGCCGCGGGACTAGCCAGAGAAGTATTTGGTGGAGTGGAAGTGCGTGGAGCACGAGGCGAAGGAGAGCGGTACTCGCTCCTGCGAATAATTCTCGCACGAGACAAGTCCATCCGCGCAGTGAGGTAGTCATCCACCAGGGAGGTGAAAGCTGACTCCAAGGCCATGATATACTGGACAAGTGGCTCAATAGCCAGATCCTTTTCCCCTATGGTGCAGGAAAAAGCATAGTGGCTAGTATATGGAACGTGGCAAGGCAGGTAGTAATAGGGACGGTTTTGCATAACGGACAGGATGTCCCTGAGACGTGCGATAGCCTCACGTGCGGCCATCTGGATAGCATGCCTCTCAGTGGGCATGGCTCTCCCCATGAAGCGATAGTTGCGGAAAGACACGGACGCACCACCCCGAATATATACCGAAGCCTGGTACATAGTCAGGGTCTCTGAGATCTTGTCCGGGTAAATGACGTACTCCGGACGCCCGAGGGACCCCATCGCGTCCCTCGCGATGCTCGCGAGAAGGCGGGAAAATCCCGCAGGCTCGTTGGCGAAAACCTGCGATGGGCAGCTGCCACCAGCCATCTACAACAGTAGACAAAAAAAACCAAGTAGCCGCGTCATAAGTGTATGATGACTAAGGAAAATTTTGCTACGATGCATGAGATGCATGCTGGAAAAATGTCAGTACTGACTCGGTGACTAGCGATCGTGCCTAGGGCTCCTACAGTCAGCCTGGCTCTGATACCAAGGTCTGTCAGGCTCACTTCTGGGAAATAAATCACAGAATAGCCTTAAGTCACACTGGCTCCCAAGCACAACCAGTGGACAACCTTGATATAGATAACCAGTACAATAATATAAAAAGATAAAAGAAATGCCGGTCGGATGTCAAGTGACATCACGGTAGGACTTGAAAAGAAATGCCAGTCGGGTGTCCACAAGAGTAGTGGCGTGATAAACCGCCTGACACTCGAGGGACTCCACAAAAAGGACTTTTAAAAGAAATGCCAGTTGGGTGTCCACAAGAGTAGTGGCGTGATAAACCGCCTGACACTCGAGGGACGCCACAAAAAGGACTTTTAAAAGAAATGCCAGTTGGGTGTCCACAAGAGTAGTGGCGTGATAAACCGCCTGACACTCGAGGGACGCCACAAAAGGACTTTAAAAGAAATGCCAGTTGGGTGTCCACAAGAGTAGTGGCGTGATAAACCGCCTGACACTCGAGGGACGCCACAAAAGGACTTTAAAATAAAAGCGAGTGTCCGGGGTAGTCTAGCCAGCCCCTGAGACACTCTTGAAGGTAACAATAAAATCATAGGGTTAGTCCATAAGCATAATTTTCATCATAAATAAGTTCAGGATAATATTGACTGTAACAAGAACATCATGCAAACATGAACATGCTCAAGTATATTATTTTCCTCCAGAGACTGACACCGAGACCGATACTTGACCCACCCAACTAAATCCTTGACCGTGGACGCGGCTATTCGAATAGATATAACTCTGCAGAGGGTGTACTCTTTACCCACGCGTATGGGATTTCCTTAGACAGTACCGTGCACTGACTAATACCCAATACGGACTTTGGGTTGAAAACACGCCTGACGAGTACACACCGACCGGATGCCAGGACTCACCCAAAACATCGCTCCAGAAACCTTAAGTCAGGGAGGCTACAACCTCCGAAAAGCATGGGATCACTATTAAACGCGCGGATTACAAGGGGTGCCCCCCTCTCGGCTACAACCGGTAACACCCATGCCCCTGACCCGATGACAGGCTACAACCTTCATCGTAGTTATCTGGGTGGCGTGCACCCGACCAGGGGTTAACAACTTACTAGGCCGTACCCTCCTTTCGGAAGGACCCGTGGTAGCACGGTATACAGCTAGGTGTATAGAGCAAGACTCGATCTAGGCAGACTCAGGAGGTATTATTAACATATCACCAGTATTCTCTATCAGTATCGCACGACACCACTGTGTCAACAAAGGACCATGCCCACCAGCATGTTCCAACCAGCAGCAACATTTCTGCCCTCACGTAACCACATGCATGTCAGAGAGGCTAGTGTGCTATGCAAGCCAAGGAAAAATGTGACATGACCATGCATGCACATGCGATATAACATGCAACGTATGTGATGCACTACCAAACTATGTAGCCATGCAAGAATGCAAACATCATATCTCAGGTTCAATAATGCTTGCCTTGTCCAAAATATTCAGGAGAAAACCCCTCTGAAATTCCAGCAAAAGTTCCTTCTTCTTTTTCTGAAAAATTTCAAATATGAAATCGAATGAGAAACCCAACACAGAACAGAAAAAGTTCTCAAAATATTTTTAATTAAATCTTAAAATAAACTAGAGAGGAAAAGAAAATTTTAGCAAAAAGAATCAGCTCATTTGGATTTATAGTTTAAAAGCTATTAACTTTCTAAAACCAGGGGTCTTTCTGCAAAACAGAAGCCCCTGAGCTGTTTTAAAAGAAAACGTTTCGGACGCGAGTGCGCCTTCCAGTGCAGAAAACGTAAAGCGCAGAGTGCGCCTTCGCCGAACACAGGAAACAGAGAGAGAGAGCTGACGGGTGGGGGCCACCCGTCAGGTTTAAATTTTGAACGCGCTCGCGCGCGAGTACAGAGAAGAGGCGGCGATCGCCGGCGACGATCGCCGGGGTTTCAGGGCCCGGCGCTGGTCGCAGCGTGACCAGCGTGGACTTCCGCATCCGCGGGTGGTGGAGGTGGCCACCGGCGATCACCTGAACGGCGGTGAGCTCGTCGTCGGCGGACGGTGGTTCGGGTGAAGTGGTGGCTCGTCGGAGAGGGCTCGGGAAAAGGAATTGGCTTAGGGTTTCGGCATAGTGGTGGGAACGTGGTGGATCGGCGGAGTTTGGGCGTCTCTGGAGGTGTAAGTGTGCCGTATGGCTCGTGGACAGAGGCGGCGGAGCGGTGGCCGGAGAGGGAGAAGATGGCCCCCTCATGGCCGGTGGGGTGGTCAGGAGGAAGAATGGGAGGTGGTGGAGGCCAAAGGTGAAGCTAGAGGGGCTCGGGGACCCCTTTTATAGGCGAGTCGAGGATGGCCGAAGCGGGCGGAGTTCGCCGGAGTAAATTTGGTCGCCGGGGTTGGTTGTGGCCGGTGGTCTGGGGCGACGGAGCATTTATGAGGCTGGTGGAGTTCGCCCGAAGCCTCCGCTTGGACGGGCTCGTGCTCGCTTGCCACGTCCGAGGTGTGCTGTCCGCACGGGCGCGGCGGCGTGGCCGGCTCCGGCGACTGCCATACGGGTCCCGGGCGGCGTGGTCGGTGTGTCCGTTGTGCGGAGGGGCGAAGGAGAGTGACGCGTGGGTGGGGAGGTAGGTAGGGGCGTTGCAGTGCAGTGAATGGCGGCCGATGGCCGAGGCGTTCCGCTCGGCCCCGCCGTGGACGAGCTCGGGGCGGTTGCACCGGCCAGCTGCCAGCTCACCGGCGTGGAGAGGCTGGGCGATGGGCCAGGGGAGCGGTCGGCAATGAAGGCGGGCGTCGACGCCGTGCGGGAGAGGAAGATGAGGTGTGCACGGCATCGCCGGCCCCTGTCGGCTGAAGAATTCAGTTAACTGAATTTCATTTAGTTATGAACAGTCTGCACCCCAAGTGTTTGATGAAATGCTATGTGGTGCTAAACATCTTGGTTGATCATGGGGCTGGCTGTGGTGGTGTGTGGTTGCTCAAAAATGAGTTTGCCAGAAGGCCAAGATTTTTGGTGGAGTTTAGAAATGGTTTGGAGCAGAAAAATGATTTCTGGACCAAATTTGAATTGAATAGAATTTGAAATTTTTGAACTGTGGGACCAAATGTTTTTGAAGAAATGAGTTAAGGGTACCATGTATTTGCAGGGATAATTTTGGTGGGAGCAGAAGAGTCATAGAAAATGTAGTTCCTTTGTAATGTCAAGAAACTATGATTATTTCAAATTCCATCTTTGGAATTTAAAATATATAGAAAGAATATTTTTGTGGAGTGGGAAGGAGTTGAATAATATCATAGAAGGTGTGCATGACTTGAGAGGTAAATCTTGGGGTGGCAGAAAAATATCTGGAGAGGTTTTATGGTGCTAGAAGAGGTGGAAAGGACTTTTGCCTTTGAAAATAAATAACCAAAAACCAAAGATTCTTTAGAAAGAAATAGTTTTGAAAACCCCCAAAATAATTAAATCAAATGAGTCCACCCTTCAAACAGAACCCTCCAAGAAAATTTTAAATCTTAGCTAAAATTTTGAATTTTTTTTTCAAAACTCCAAATAAATATTTTTGGGGTGTGACAGGTCTGCAACATTCAGATCCGTATGTATTTTGCAAATCTCTATGTCTCCCTCCTTGACTAGATCGCGGATGGAATTGAAGCGTCTTTTGATGTGCTTTGTTCTCTTGTGAAACCTGGATTCCTTCGCCAAGGCTATGGCTCCAGTGTTGTCACAAAAGATTTTCATTGGACCCGATGCACTAGGTATTACACCTAGATCGGATATGAACTCCTTCATCCAGACTCCTTCATTTGCTGCTTCTGAAGCAGCTATGTATTCCGCTTCACACGTAGATCCCGCCACGACGCTCTGCTTGGAACTGCACCAGCTGACAGCTCCACCGTTCAATAAAAATACATATCCGGTTTGTGACTTTGAGTCATCTGGATCAGTGTCAAAGCTAGAATCGACGTAACCGTTTACGACGAGCTCTTTGTCACCTCCATATACGAGAAACATATCCTTTGTTCTTTTCAGATACTTTAGGATGTTTTTGACCGCTGTCCAGTGATCCACTATTGGATTACTTTGGTACCTCCCTGCTAGACTTATAGCAAGGCTCACATCAGGTCTGGTACACAGCATTGCATACATGATAGATCCTATGGCTGAGGCATAGGGAATGACTTTCGTTTTCTCTCTATTTTCTGCAGTGGTCGGGCATTGAGTCTTACTCAACTTCATACCTTGTAAACCAGGCAAGAATCCTTTCTTTGACTGATCCATTTTGAACCTTTTCAAAATCTTATCAAGGTATGTGCTTTGTGAAAGTCCAATTAAGCGTCTTGATCTATCTCTATAGATCTTGATGCCTAATATGTAAGCAGCTTCTCCGAGGTCTTTCATTGAAAAACTTTTATTCAAGTATCCTTTTATGCTATTCAGAAATTCTATATCATTTCCAATTAACAATATGTCATCTACATATAATATTAGAAATGCTACAGAGCTCCCACTCACTTTCTTGTAAATACAGGCTTCTCCAAAAGTCTGTATAAAACCATATGCTTTAATCACCTCATCAAAGCGTATATTCCAACTCCGAGATGCTTGCACCAGTCCATAGATGGATCGCTGGAGTTTGCATACTTTGTTAGCACCTTTTGGATTGACAAAACCTTCTGGTTGCATCATATACAACTCTTCTTTGAGATATCCATTTAGGAATGCAGTTTTGACATCCATTTGCCAGATTTCATAATCATAAAATGCGGCAATTGCTAACATGATTCGGACAGACTTAAGCATCGCTACAGGTGAGAAAGTCTCATAGTAGTCAACTCCTTGAACTTGTCGAAAACCTTTTGCAACAAGTCGAGCTTTGTAAACAGTAATATTACCGTCTGCGTCGGTCTTCCTCTTGAAGATCCATTTATTTTCGATGGCCTGCCGATCATCGGGCAAGTCAACCAAAGTCCATACTTTGTTCTCATACATGGATCCCATCTCAGATTTCATGGCTTCAAGCCATTTTGCGGAATCTGGGCTCATCATCGCTTCCTCATAGTTCGTAGGTTCATCATGGTCTAGTAACATGATTTCCAGAACTGGGTTGCCGTACCACTCTGGTGCGGAACGTACTCTAGTTGATCTACGACGTTCAGTAGAAACTTGATCCGAAGTTTCATAATCATTATCATCAACTTCCTCACTAATTGGTGTAGGAATCACTGGAACAATTTCCTGTGATGTACTACTTTCCAATATGGGAGAAGGTACAATTACATCATCAAGTTCTACTTTCCTCCCACTCACTTCTTTCGAGAGAAACTCTTTTTCTAGAAAGGATCCGTTCTTAGCAACGAATATTTTGTCTTCGGATCTGTGATAGAAGGTGTACCCAACAGTCTCTTTTGGGTATCCTATGAAGACACATTTTTCCGACTTGGGATCGAGCTTATCAGGTTGAAGTGTTTTCACATAAGCATCGCAGCCCCAAATTTTAAGAAACGACAACTTTGGTTTCTTGCCAAACCATAGTTCATAAGGCGTCGTATCAACGGATTTAGATGGTGCCCTATTTAACGTGAATGCAGCTGTCTCTAAAGCATAACCCCAAAACGATAGTGGTAAATCGGTAAGAGACATCATAGATCGCACCATATCTAATAAAGTACAGTTACGACGTTCGGACACACCATTACGTTGTGGTGTTCCAGGTGGCGTGAGTTGTGAAACTATTCCACATTGTTTCAAATGAAGACCAAACTCGTAACTCAAATATTCTCCTCCACGATCAGATCGTAGGAACTTTATTTGCTTGTTACGATGATTCTCTACTTCACTCTGAAATTCTTTGAACTTTTCAAATGTTTCAGACTTGTGTTTCATTAAGTAGATATACCCATATCTGCTCAAATCATCAGTGAAGGTCAGAAAATAACGATACCCGCCGCGAGCATCAACACTCATTGGTCCACATACATCAGTATGTATGATTTCCAACAAATCTGTTGCTCGCTCCATAGTTCCGGAGAACGGAGTTTTAGTCATCTTGCCCATGAGGCATGGTTCGCAAGCACCAAGTGATTCATAATCAAGTGATTCCAAAAGTCCATCTTTATGGAGTTTCTTCATGCGTTTTACACTAATATGACCTAAACGGCAGTGCCACAAATAAGTTGCACTATCATTATTAACCTTGCATCTTTTGGTTTCAATATTATGAATATGTGTATCACTACAATCGAGATCCAATAAGAATAGACCACTCTTTAAGGGTGCATGACCATAAAAGATATTATTCATCAAAATGGAACAACCATTATTCTCTGATTTAAATGAATAACCGTCTCGCAATAAACAAGATCCAGATATAATGTTCATGCTCAACGCTGGCACCAAATAACAATTATTTAGGTCTAAAACTAATCCCGAAGGCAGATGTAGAGGTAGCGTGCCGACGGCGATCACATCGACTTTGGAACCGTTTCCCACGCGCATCGTCACCTCGTCCTTAGCTAATTTTCGTTTAATCCGTAGTCCCTGTTTCGAGTTACAAATATTAGCAACCGAACCGGTATCAAATACCCAGGTACTACTACAAGAATTAGTAAGGTACACATCAATAACATGTATATCACATATACCTTTGTTCACCTTGCCATCCTTCTTATCCGCCAAATACTTGGGGCAGTTCCGCTTCCAGTGTCCAGTCCCCTTGCAGTAGAAGCACTCAGTTTCAGGCTTGGCTCCAGATTTGGGTTTCTTCGTTGAAGTAGCAACTGACTTGCTATTCTTTTTGAAGTTCCCTTTCTTTCCCTTGCCCTTTTTCTTGAAACTAGTGGTCTTGTTAACCATCAACACTTGATGCTCCTTTTTGATTTCTACCTCCGCAGCTTTGAGCATAGCGAAGAGCTCGGGAATTGTCTTTTGCATCCCTTGCATGTTATAGTTCATCACGAAGCCTTTATAGCTTGGTGGCAGTGATTGAAGAACTCTATCAATAACACTATCCTCGTCAACATTGCAACCAAGTTGAGTCATATGATTGTAGTACCCAGACATTCTGAGAAAGTGTTCACTGATAGAACTATTCTCCTCCATTTTGCAGCTGTAGAACTTATTGGAAATCTCATATTTCTCAATTCGGGCATTTGCTTGAAATATTAACTTCAACTCCTGGAACATTTCATATGCTCCATGACGTTCAAAACGTCGTTGAAGTCCCGGTTCTAAGCCGTAAAGCATGGCACACTGAACTATCGTGTAGTCATCAGACCGCGACTGCCAGACGTTCAAAGCGTCTGCATCAGCGGAAGGGGGTTTGTCACCTAGCGGTGCTTCAAGGACATAATTCTTCTGTGCAGCAATGAGGATAATCCTCAGGTTACGGACCCAGTCCGTGTAATTGCTACCATCATCTTTCAACTTAGCTTTCTCTAGGAATGCATTAAAATTCAAAGGAACGGTAGCACGGGCCATTGATCTACAACGACATAGATATGCAAAACTATCAGGACTAAGTTCATGATAAATTAAAGTTCAATTTAATCATATTAATTTAAAGAACTCCCACTTAGATAGACATCCCTCTGGTCATCTAAATGATCACGTGATCAAAATCAACTAAACCATGTCCGATCATCACGTGAGATGGAGTAGTTTTCAATGGTGAACATCTTATGTTGATCATATCTACTATATGATTCACGCTCGACCTTTCGGTCTCCAGTGTTCCGAGGCCATATCTGTATATGCTAGGCTCGTCAAGTTTAACCCGAGTATTCTGCGTGTGCAAAACTGGCTTACACCCGTTGTATTTGAACGTAGAGCTTATCACACCCGATCATCACGTGGTGTCTCGGCACGACGAACTTTCGCAACGGTGCATGCTCAGGGAGAACACTTATACCTTGAAATTTAGTAAGGGATCATCTTATAATGCTACCGTCGTTCTAAGCAAAATAAGAAGCATAATAAGATAAACATCACATGCAATCAAAATATGTGACATGATATGGCCATCATCATCTTGTGCTTTTGATCTCCATCTCCAAAGCACCGTAATGATCACCTTCGTCACCGGCTTGACACCTTGATCTTTATCGTAGCATCGTTGTCGTCTCGCCAACTATTGCTTCCACGACTATCGCTACCGCTTAGTGATAAAGTAAAGCAATTACATGGCGATTGCATTTCATACAATAAAGCGACAACCATATGGCTCCTGCCAGTTGCCGATAACTTTACAAAACATGATCATCTCATACAAAATCGTATAACTCATGTCTTGACCATATCACATCACAACATGCCCTGCAAAAACAAGTTAGACGTCCTCTACTTTGTTTGCTGCAAGTTTTACGTGGCTGCTACGGGCTTAGCAAGAACCGTTCTTACCTACGCATACAAAACCACAATGATGTTTCGTCAAGTATGTGCTGTTTTAACCTTCACAAGGACCGGGCGTAGCCACACTTGATTCAGCTAAAGTGAGAGAGACAGACACCCGCCAGTCACCTTTAAGCACCGAGTGCTCGTAACGGTGAAACCAGTCTCGCGTAAGCGTACGCGTAATGTCGGTCCGGGCCGCTTCATCTCACAATACCGCCGAAGCAAAGTATGACATGCTGGTAAGCAGTATGACTAGTATCGTCCACAATCTCATTGTGTTCTACTCGTGCATATCATCTACGCATAGACCTGGCTCATGATGCCACTGTTGGGTAACGTAGTATTTTAAAATTTTCCTACGATCACGCAAGATCTATCTACCAGATGCATAGCAACGAGAGGGGAGAGTGTGTCTACGTACCCTCGTAGACCGGGAGCGGAAGCGTCAAGTGACGCGGTTGATGTTGTCGAACTTCTTCGCGATCCAACCGATCAAGCACCGAACGTACGGCACCTCCGCGTTCAGCACACGTTCAGCTTGATGACGTCCCACGAGCTCTTGATCCAGTTGAGCTTCACGGGAGAGTTTCGTCAGCACGACGGTGTGGTGACGGTTATGATGTGTTCACCGGCGCAGGGCTTCGCCTAAGCTCCGCGACGGTACGACCGAGGTGTGATTCTGTGGAGAGGGGCACCGCACACGGCTAAAACAATTCAACTTGTGTGTCTTTGGGTGCCCCCCTGCCCCCGTATATAAAGGAGCAAGGGAGGAGGGGCCGGCCAACCTCTATGGTGCGGCTAGGGAGGGGACTCCTACTAGGAATAGGATTGCAATCCTATTCCTAGTAGGATTCACCGAAAGGAAGAAGGGGGAAAGGATTAGGAGAGGTGGCGCCCCCCCCCCCCCAATCCTAGTCCAACTAGGATTCCTAGGTGGGGGCGCCAGCCAGCCCTATGGGCTGCCTCTCTCTTACCCTTTAGGCCCACTATGGACCATCCCCTCTCGTAGGGGGTTCCGGTAACCCCCTCCGGCATTCCCGATAAATCCGAAACTTTTTCGGTATACTTCCGGTGTCCGAATATAGCCGTCCAATATATCAATCTTTATGTCTCGGACATTCCGAGACTCCTCGTCATGTCCGTGATCTCATCCGGGACTCCGAACTACCTTCGGTACATCAATACTCAAAAACTCATAATACCGATCGTCATCAAACGTTAAGCGTGCGGACCCTACGGGTTCGAGAACTATGTAGACATGACCGAGACTCATCTCTGGTCAATAACCAATAGCGGAACCTGGATGTTCATATTGGCTCCTACACATTCTACGAAGATCTTTTATCGGTCAGAACCGCATGACAACATACGTTGTTCCTTTTGTCAAACGGTATGTTACTTGCCCGAGATTCGATCGTCGGTATTTTTATACCTAGTTCAATCTCGTTTACCGGCAAGTCTCTTTACTCGTTCCGTAACACATCATCTTGTGACTAACTCATTAGTCTTTTGCTTGCAAGGCTTATTGTGATGTGTGTTACCGAGAGGGCCCAGAGATACCTCTCCGACACTCGGAGTGACAAATCCCAATCTTGATCTATGCCAACACCACGAATACTTTCGGAGACACCTGTAGAGCATATTTATGATCACCCAGTTACGTTGTGACGTTTGATAGCACACAAGGTGTTCCTACGGTATTCGGGAGTTGCATAATCTCATAGTCATAGGAACATGTATAAGTCATGAAGAAAGCAATAGCAGTTAAACTAAACGATCATAGTGCTATGCTAACGGATGGGTCTTGTCCATCACATCATTCTCCTAATGATGTGATCCCGTTGATCAAATGACAACTCATGTCTATGGCTAGGAAACATAACCATCTTTGATCAATGAGCTAGTCTAGTAGAGGCATACTAGGGACATACTGTTTTGTCTATGTATCCACACATGTACTAAGTTTCCGGTTAATACAATTCTAGCATGAATCAAAGACATTTATCATGATATAAGGAAATACAAATAACATCTTTATTATTGCCTCTAGGGCATATTTCCTTCAGTAAGATCCTGGGAAAAGACCTGTGGGTTAGGGCCCACTCAAAAGAAACACCGTTGAATGATTACTTGAAAGAGATATTGCACCGGTTGAATTAAATGGCTTGAATGAGTTAACAACCTCGAAATAGATTGAACTGATTAAGAATGGAAACACGAACCTTCCGAGATATCTTGAACACTTCGAAGAAGAATTAGAGAGAGTTGAATAAACAAGAGAGACTTCGGATAAGAAATTTCAACTTGGGAAAACAAGTGAAACAAGAGGAAAACATATGATTAACATCGGAACTTGAATTTAGACCACCGGGGAAGAAACAAGGACGAAGAATGATAACTTGAAGCTTCCTTAGCATCATCATGAGAAATCACCGGATAAGAACATTGAAGGAAAAGAATGAAGAAACATCACATGAATAAAATGGATACTTGACTAAAGAATTCTAGCTCCAAGAAGTAGAAGGGGTGGGAGGGTGGGTAAAACAAAGACAACTTGGGATGAATGAAACAGACAACATTGAGAAAAAGCAAGAATTGGTCTTGCACATATTACAAGGATTGGGTTAACTTGAAGAGAAGCACGCCGGTCGAAAAAGAATTTACAATGACAATCTTGATGATCAAGAAGGACTAGCACTCCCATAGAAATATGAGAACACCGATTAGGAAAAATATGGAATCGACATTTAACATTGAAGCAACTCGAATACCAGAATCAAAACAAAACCAAAGGATAGGTATGAATTGAACGAATGAATCCCATAGCTTAATGGTACATCAACTTGTCGAGAAGCCACTTGGGAGAACAAAATGATAGAATAAAACAACAAGGTACAGATTGAACAAATACATAATAGAGGTTTCGTCCCACATGTTCATGCTGATGCCCCATGGCACATGTTACAAAGGGCCTTGCAATCCCCGGATCAGCATAGCCAAGGATCCTTTAAGATGCAACTCCAAATTGGAACAACGCCCATCAAACCTCTTCACTAGATGTTGAACCCCAAACCTCATATCATGGACCTGTTGGAAGATTACCTAAGATCTACTGGAATCCCACCTATTAATTCCCGAAGCTTTCCAGTTATGCAATCTGGTGTTGGGGATACAGGGGAAGCACCGCGCACTCAACTCTAAACCTACATCCAGCTGTATCCATCCGTCAAGACATAACCAGGCACCTTCGGAAACTATTTACCTCGGACCTTCGAAACGAATCCGCTATACTAGCTGTGGCAATACTCCCGAACTATCTCCCCAGTACTGGGTGACGTCGGGGTTATCTCACCACTAACCGCATATAAGAGTTTTCGATGTCGGACGCCTCTGGTATTCTAGAACCGCAACGATACATTTGTGACGACAACACCTCGGAGCTCAACTACCCGGGACACTGCCACAAACCCTAAATGACAGGAGGCATCGAGAACAATGTTCTCGTCACAAAGATATCGAAACAATCCAAACAATACCCGCGTGATCCTAAAGAAATTGGTGAAATTTTGAGAGTAGTGAAGATAGAAAAACGTGAGGAGTCCTCACCAGAGCGATGAAGGGGATGAGGAGTAAAAAGAAATCCTACTCTCCGATATATATATATATATATAGGACTCAATACATTTTGTGTGTGTGCCTAGACTCAACCGTTAGCGGTTCGATCAATCAGGGGGCTCCTAGGTCGGAGAAGGCTCTGAATACCAACTTTTAATGCCCAGGATGCGTCTATATCTCCTACGTGTCGAGGCACGACTTAGAGACATAAGCGCATTCTGGAATGATCGCAAGCGTGGTATCTTTGAACATCTCATGTAAAAGTTCAGGGTTGAAAGAGGAAAATAGTTGGCTTACACTCACCACGTCACACAATGAATACAATAACATACATTCATCCAAATAACACAGGGTCCGACTACGGACGAAATCCAAACGAGAAAGATACCACAACCACAACGCCTGATCGCCCCTAGTAGGAACTGATACGTCTCCAATGTATCTATAATTTTTGATTGTTCCATGCTATTATTTATGAAGTCTTGGATGTTTAATGGGCTTTATCATTCACTTTTATATCACTTTTGGGACTAACCTACTAACCCAAAGGCCCAGTCTAGATTGTTGTTGTTTTTTGCCTATTTCAGGGTTTTGTAGAAAAGGAATATCAAATGGAGTCCAAACAGAATGAAACCTTCGCAGGAGATATTTTTGGAGGAAATCACGCGAGATAGACTTCGGGGCCAAGCCAGAGGACAGGGGCCCACCCTCGAGGGTGGGGGGCGGCCCCCTTCCCAGGGCGCGCCCCCTGCCTCGAGGGCAACCCCTATGGCCCTTGGTGCCCCTCTTCTTCCTATATATGCCTACGTACCCCAGAAATCCATACGCAGAGAGAAAACCCTAATTCAACCGCCGTAGCTGTTGTTCCCGTGGAGATCCCATCTTGGAGCCTGTTCCGGGAGGGGGATCCATCACGGAGGCCTTCTTCATCATCATCATTGCCCTCACCATGAGTTGTGAGTAGTTTACCACAGACCTTCGGGTCCATAGCTAGTATCTAGATGGCTTCTTCTCTCTCCCCAGATCTCAATACAAAGTTCTCCTCGGTCTTCGAGGAGATCTATTTGATGTAATCTCTTTTTGCGGTGTGTTTGTCGAGATCTGATGAATTGTGAGTTTATGATCAAGGTTATCTATGAAAGATATTTGGTTCTTCTCTGAACTTTTTATGTGTGCTCATAATATCCTTGCAAGTCTCTTCGAATTATTGGTTTGGTTTGGCCTACTAAATCTATAGTTCTTGCAATGGGAGAAGTGCTTGGCTTTGGGTTCAACCTTGCGGTGTCCTTTCCCAGTGACAGTAGGGGCAGCAAGGCACGTATTGTATTGTTGCCATCGACGATAAAAAGATGGGGTTTTCAACATATTGCTTGAGTTTATCCCTCTACATCATGTCATCTTGCTTAAGGTGTTACTTTGTTTGTATGAACTCAATATACTAGATGCATGCTGGATAGCGGTCGATGTGTGGAGTAATAGTAGTAGATGCAGGCAGGAGTCGGTCTACTTGTCTCGGACGTGATGCCTATATACAATGATCATGCCTAGATAGTCTCATAATTATTCGCTTTTCTATCAATTGCTCGACAGTAATTTGTTTACCCGCCGTAGAATATCGCTATCATGAGAGAAGCCACTAGAGAAAACTATGGCCCCCGGGTCTATCTCTATCATATTACTTTTCATTTAATTTCTTCTGCCGTTGTTTATTTGCTGTTTTATTAAACCAAAAATACCAAAAATATAAACTATCATCTCTATCAGATCTCACTATCGTAAGTGACCGTAAAGGGATTGACAACCCCTTATCGCGTTGGCTGCGAAGTTCTTATTTGTTTGTGCAGGTGTGAGGGACTGACACATGGTCTCCTACTGGATTGATACCTTGGTTCTAAAAAACTTAGGGAAATACTTACGCTACTGTGCTGCATCTCCCTTTCCTCTTCGAGGGAATACAACGCAAGCTCAAGAGGTAGCAGGAACCACTACTGATTGTCGGAATATGCCACATACACACGACCAAGCTCTTCATCGAACTCCCGGTGAAGTTCTTGTCCATCTCCTGCGCCGTACTCAGTTTGTACCTGCATCTGGTGTGTGTTGTAATCTGTGAGTCACAAGGACTCAGCAATCCCATTCCCGAGTATCAAAACTAACAAAGCCTTAGGTGTGGAAGGGGTAATAAAGTGGTTGCAGCAAGCACTAAGCAACTAGCTCACAAATTCAGAGCGAGATGAGAAAAATGTGCCAACGGTCGCCAAGTTGCTCAAGAAGTGATCCTAGCTACTCACGTTCATACATAACCCCACCGTGTTCACTTCCCGAAGCCCTTCGGAAAGAGACCATCACGGTTACTCACACATGTAGTGTATTCTTAAGGATATGGTGTCAAGTTATCTACAACCGGATATTAACAAATTCCCATCTGCCACATAACCGCGGGCACGGCTTTTGAAAGTTCAAAACCCTACAGTGGTGTCCCAACTTAGCCCATCACAAGCTCACGATCTGCGGAGTCACAACTCCATGTTGGGAAGACCCGAGTATTTTCGGAATCCCGTGCTCAAGATATTTCGACAACGGTAAAACTAATCCAGCAAGACCTCCCGGCGTGCCGACACCCTGATAGTAGCCGCGCGCATCTCGTCTCAGGCCACGACCGGATAAGCACTACGTACAGCAACCAAAGACCCCCGAAAACAGGGTGGAACCGCAAGTGGCTCTAGTTTGGGACCAACACCATCAGCACTGGCCCACCCTATTATGTAGAATTAAGAACCCGGGGACATGACCCCCTATGCAATTAATTAATTAAGTTTTTTATTATGAGGCAAATTAAAACCAAAGTTGGGCCTTGCTGGAAAAGCTTTAAGCAGTGCGAATTATCAAGGTGGGCCCTTAAACCTCAACTGTGTTAGGAACGCAAAATTAAGGAACATAACACAGGTTTATCACGTCCTAAGGTGGCATGAGTGGAACAAAACACCAAGCAGAAGGCCAAGCCTTCCACCCATTGCCAATATATAGGTGCATTAGTTTATAATAGATACATATTGTGTTATCCCAATAAAACAAGTCCGAACATGGAGCAATCTTCAAACTTCACCTGCAACTAACAATGCTATAAGAGGGGCTGAGCAAAAGCGTACTTAGCCAATCAATGGTTTGCTAGGAAGGCGGTTAGAGTGTTTCATGGCAACAATAGGAGGCTGACAAACAGGAGTAGGCATCGAGGCATATCTAAAGAACGAGACAACTAGCATAGGCAAAGATAGAGGTGATATCGGGGAATGGTCATCTTGCCTGGGATTCCGCAAGGAAGAAGAACGAGTCCAAGAAGAAGACAAACAGAGGTAGTCGAACGAATCCTCACAACTCCGGAGCAAAACCGAAGCTAACGAGAGAAGCAAACCGGAAAGAAGCGAACAACATGGTAAACACACATATCATAACCATGGCATGATGCACAAACAAGTATGATGCATGTCCGGTTTAAATATGCATGGCATGGCAAAGTTCTCAAACACCACTACAAATTAGGTGGAGCTCAATATGCAACGAGTTCATATTGACAAAACACCACGTTAGAATATTTAGTTTGATCTCGATTATGAACTCAACAAGTTTAAATGTTATTTAACTTGGCAAGAGGTGAAGCATGAGCAAAGTACACTATCTAGTTATTTTAAATGAGGCCGGAAATAACAAACAACAACTCCGGCAACCCCATGTGCATGTTTAGCAATATTTTAAGCAAACAACAATTTTAACCATTTAAATGTTGTTAACATGATGCGGATGACATATTTAAGTTTTATGCAATTTTAGTTAAAAGTTGACATGAAAAAGATATGGAGTATTTCGTCACCGTGGTGGAAAGAAAAGGTGCCACGGCGGCGATAACCGAAATGATGTCACGACGACATTCCGGTTACGGTAGCTCGTCGAGAGACCGATGCAAAAGAAAGGAGCAAGAGCATGTCATGCAAGATGATGGGGTGCTCCCGGTTTCCAGGTTCCCACGGGTCGGCGACAAAAGAGGGGCACAACGGACACGGTGCAAACAAGGGATGCATCTCATACAAGACAACATGCATCCGTTCACGGGCGTCGTCTCGGCGGTATACCTTTGAAGCGTGCGTTTCCAGAGGGGTTCGAGTTCGAGCAGTGTAGTTGTACACGTTTCGTAGTCGTTCATCGGTCGTCGAGGGACGTAGTGGTACTCATGGTCCGGTAGTGGAAGTTGTCGTTCACGGCGAGGGTAGTTGTACTTTCAAATCGGAACCCTTCGGCGTCGTCGTGGTACTTGGGTCATCAGACTTGCCGGTCTCGATTCTCGCGATGGTAGGGGTACACGCGTTGTCGGTCCGGTCTCGGTGTAGATGTACACGTCGTCGAGGACCTTGACGCATCCAGTCTCCGGGGCCGTCGTGGTCTTGGCATCTCCCCGTGTAGTCGTACACAGAGCCGAATAGAGGGCCATGGCGAGGAGCTCTAGGAGGATCAAGTGGAGGCTGGAGCTGCTGCCATTTCTCGACGGCGGGGACGGCCGGCGATGCAGCGGCCTCTCGAGGTCGCCGGCACGACACTGGCTGTAGGGGACTCGAGCAGGAGGAGGCCAAGGGAGCTGTAGCGATGAGGCAACAGCGGTCCGGCGGCGCGGAGGCCGGAGGTGAGCGGCGCGCGAGGGAGAGGGGCGACGCGCTTGCCGGGTCGGGATGGTGAGGAAGGAGCTTGGCGGCGGCGGTGGTGCACTCCGGTGAGGCGGAGACGGCATGGCGCGGAGATGGTGCGCTCCGGCGAGGCTGAGACGGCACGGCACAACGGCTCCAGGGGCCTTGGCGAGGCCGAGGCGGCACGGCAGAGGAAGGAGGTCGCGGGGAATGGAGAGGTCGGCGAGTGGGGTGAGGAGAAGGAGTGGTGGCCAGTGGAGGCGGTCGGGCGCGGGGTCGCGCGAAGGAGGAGAGGAGGGATCGAGAGGAGGAGGGAGATGGGATCGAGGACAAGAGTTTGGCGGCGCTGAGGCTCGAGAGGGAGAGGGGCGAGGGGATCGGTGGCTGTAGTTTTAGGGTTAGGAGTAGGAGGAGCCGACTGGGCCTATAAGGTTAGTTGGGCCGCGGCTCGCTGGGAGGCCCAGATGGCCAGGGAGGCCGGCGGGTAGCATGGGCCTGCTGGGCTGGGCTCTTTGTCTCTCTCTCTCTCTCTCTCCAAAATACAAAAACAAAACAGAGAAGAAAAGAGAGAGGGAAAAGAAAAGGGCACTTAGAGAAAGAATTTGGGCCTGAGAGTAAATTCTCCGGACTCGCAAAAATGCGTTGGTTCCTAGAAAAATAGAAAAGGGCATGATTGGAAAATAAATTCAAATTCGTTTGAACTTATTTCAAATGGTGTGAACAAGTCTATGATTTAGAACTGTCCAAAAATGCTCGGATTTTTGGAGGATCCTCGATAAAATGGATAAGAATTGTTGGCAAGGTTTGGGAGTCAAAACTTGGAGTGAAAAGGCATGGGGAATATTATGCAAGTGTGTTATGGTTACTTCCAACAAATGGAATCTTTTTATAATAGCTCCATAAATATTAGGAGGATATCTTATAAGAGAAAACATGAGAGAATTCCCTCGAATTTAAATAGATCAAAGATCTATGCAATTTATTTAGTTGAGATGCAAAGATTAATGACATGATGGCATGATGACATGATGCAATGCAAAATAAAATGTAGCAAGCAAAATGAAACACACGGCGAGACCCGGAATAACTGGAAGTCTTCTGGAGCGTCTGTCTTGGGGCGTTACAACTCTCCAACAATAACAGAGGATCTCGACCCGAGATCGTAGAGATGGCACCGGATAGAAAGGGGAAAAGGAAGAGGTAAACGAAAGTTGCTTCTTCGACAAACGAATGAAACCGTGAACCTTGAGAGGTTGAACAATCTTGATAGAAAGAATACAACGGAGATGAACGAAGTTAAGAGCACTCCGGTAAAAAGGAGGAACAAGGGACACGACAAGAATAAAGAGCATAGGTGACAAGATAGACAATGAAACCACTCCGGTTAAATAAAGCTAGAGAAGGAATAAGAACGAAAGAATTTGGACAGCATTCCGACTGTCAATGGAAGGAATTGAACATGAACTTGAGAAGATGGGGTGATACTTGATGAAATCAGCAACACACTTCCTCCAAAACAATTAAAAGAATGGCACAAGGGGTAAGAAAGATTTAGACATCACTCCGGTTGAAAAGAGAGGCAAAACATGAAAGGATGAGAGAATATGAAAAGAGGACATAATACTCTGGTTAAATGGACAAGCAAGGAAAGAACATCATCTTGACACGACGATATGATGGTCAACGAGAGCAATATCATAAAAAAAACTCTGAAATGAAAGAATAGATGCTAGATCGTTGGAAAGAAAGGAACGGAGAAGAAAATGACAACTTCTCCCACAAATGAATTTGGAAAACATCCTTACAAAGAAGGGTTGAACGGAGTTGTTGAGAAAATCAACAACAAAAGAATAAGCTTGATGTGGGCTTATGGAAAACCTCTCAACTTGAGGCGAAATTCTGCACTAGCAAAAACAATTGATTGGATTGAGATAAGCAAGGAGACGAAAGAGTTATTTCACCGAGAGGATAAATGAAGAACTTGGGTCATTTATAAGCACCATAATTAGCAACAATCCCAATGGAAGGCTTTAGGTGAAATCTATACCAAGATAACTCCAACGAAGAAATTGACGGGTTTAAATATCTCATTCCGGACAACTTGTGAATCATGAAACATGAAGGAAATTTTCAAAGTGACATACCACCACCTCAAAAGATAAGGGAGCAAGAATTGAAATTCAAAATGCAAGAAGAATAATGCTTGAGCTCCTCCAACAAGAATCTCGATGAACACTTGAAGAATGAATTAAATCATGATGAACCACCATGAAGTACTCCGGTAACAAAAGGATGAGAATTGAAGGATGAAAAGAATAAGATTGAAGCCTTGCAATCATTTAGAAGGAGCTTCGTGACAAGATAATTGAAAGAGTTTGGAACTCCGGAAAGACAAGACGAACAACTTGAAACCAAGAATTTATTCCTCATGAATAAACTCTAAACGAAGGGATTAATCCACTTGGATGAAATAAGAATAAGAATTATGTTATTCATATCCTTCATCAATTGAAATTGATGACAAGAAATGGATTTGGCATACTACTTATTCTTCTTGAAAAGGATTGGAGAGAGATATAGCCAAACTTGAGAAAAATCTTGAACGACTCACCGGTAGGATTATTAAAAGAAGAAATGAATTAATACGATAACAACGGAAGAGTAATGTTGAATGAACCATCGTAAGAATATGGAGACGAACGAAGAGGCATCAATTAAGAATAGTTGGAGGACGAAGTTGCAAACTGAGAACGAAGAAATCTTCTGAAATGATGGCCTTCGGAGGATCACAATGGAAAGAATTCATGAAATGCTTCGGGTGGTATAAAAAGAATTCCTCACAATCAAAACAATAATGAGGATGGCATGAAGCTAGAACCACGAATCTTCAAGCGAACGGGCCAAGATTTAAGGGAAACTCTTCCCCGGTCTTCAAAACCTGAGAATGACGACGAGATACACTACCATGAATTGTTGAGGCACTCCGGAACGATGAATTAAAAGGTTGAACCAATGATGAAAAGAATTTGAAAGTGATCTTGGAGGATACATTTGATCGATGAGAGATCCATTCTTATGTCAAACTTGAAAAGAATTTTAGAATAACTCCGAAAAAATAGAAGAGTCAGGTAAGATTCTGGGAAAAGACATGTGGGTTAGGGCCCACTCAAAAGAAAAACCGTTGAATGATTACTTGAAAGAGATATTGCACCGATTGAATGATACGTCTCCAACGTATATATAATTTTTGATTGTTCCATGCTATTATTTATGATGTTTTGGATGTTTAATGGGCTTTGTCATACACTTTTATATTATTTTTGGGACTAACATACTAACCCAAAGCCCAGTCCAGATTGCTTTTTTTTTGCCTGTTTCAGGGTTTTGCAGAAAAGGAATATCAAACAGAGTCCAAACGTAATGAAACCTTCGGGAGAGATATTTTTAGAGAAAATCACGCACAGGAGACTTGAGAACCACAGAGTAGGGGCCACGTGGTGCCCACGAGGGTGGGGGCGCCCCCCTAGGGCGCACCCCCCTATCTCGTAGGTCCCACGTAAGGCACCCGGTGCCCTCCTTCCTCCTATATAAGCCTACGTACCCCGAAACCATCAGAGCAACAGAGAAAACCCTAGTTCCACCGCCATAACCTTCTGTTCCCGTGAGATCCCATCTTGAAGCCCGTTCCGGAGCTCCGCCGGAGGGGGGATCTTCCATGGAGTGCTTCTACATCATCATCATCGCCTCACCATGAGTTATGAGTAGTTTACCACAGACCTTCGGGTCCATAGTTAGTATCTAGATGGCTTCTTCTCTCTCTTTGGATCTCAATACAAAGTTCTCCTCGGTCTTCGAGGAGATCTATTCGATGTAATCTCTTTTTGCGGTGTGTTTGCCGAGATCCGATGAATTGTGGGTTTATGATCAAGATTATCTATGAGAAATATTTGGTTCTTCTTTGAACTCTTTATGTATTATTATAATATCCTTGCAAGTCTCTTCGAATTATTGGTTTGGTTTGGCCTACTAGATCTATAGTTCTTGCAATGTGAGAAGTGCTTGGCTTTGGGTTCAATCTTGCGGTGTCCTTTCCCAGTGACAGTAGGGGCAGCAAGGCACGTATTGTATTGTTCCCATCGAGGATAAAAAGATGGAGTTTATATCATATTGCTTGAGTTTATCCCTCTACATCATGTCATCTTGCTTAAGGCATTACTCTGTTCTTATGAACTCAATACACTAGATGCATGCTGGATAGCGGTCGATGTGTGGAGTAATAGTAGTAGATGCAGAATTGTTTCGGTCTACTTGTCTCGGACATGATGCCTATATATAATGATCATGCCTAGATAGTCTCATAATTATTCACTTTTCTATCAATTGCTCGACAGTAATTTGTTTACCCGCCGTAGAATATCGCTATCATGAGAGAAGCCACTAGAGAACACTATGGCCCCCGGGTCTATTCTCAACATATCAATCTACACTTACTTTACTTTTTCCGCTTTTACTTTCTGTTCTTATAATAAAAAATACCAAAAATATCAAACTATCATCTCTATCAGATCTCACTTTCGTAAGTGACCGTAAAGGGATTGACAACCCCTTATCGCGTTGGCTGCGAAGTTCTTATTTGTTTGTGCATATGCGAGGGACTAGCGCGTGGTCTCCTACTGGATTGATACCTTGGTTCTCAAAAACTGAGGGAAATACTTACGCTATTGTGCTGCATCTCCCTTTCCTCTTCGAGGGAATACAACGCAAGCTCGAGAAGTAGCATTGAATTAAATGGCTTGAATGAGTTAACAACCTCGAAATAGATTGAACTGATTAAGAATGGAAACACGAACCTTCCGAGATATCTTGAACACTTCGAAGAAGAATTAGAGAGAGTTGAATAAACAAGAGAGGCTTCGGATAAGAAATTTCAACAGGGGAAAATAAGTGAAACAAGAGGAAAAGATATGATTAACATCGGAACTTGAATTTAGACCACCGGGGAAGAAACGAGGACGAAGAACGATAACTTGAAGCTTCCTTAGCATCATCACGAGAAATCACTAGATAATTACATTGAAGGAAAAGAATGAAGAAACATCACATGAATAAAATGGATACTTGACTAAAGAATTCTGGCTCCAAGAAGAAGAAGGGGTGGGAGGGTGGGTAAAACAAAGATAGAATAAAACAACAAGGTACACATCGAACAAATATATAATAGAGGTTTCGTCCCACATGTTCGTGTTGATGCCCCATGGCACGTGTTACAAAGGGTCTTGCAATCCCCGGATCAGCATAGCCAAGGATCCTTTAAGATGCAACTCCCAATTGGAACAACGCCCATGAAACCTCTTCACTAGATGTTGAACCCCAAACCTCATATCATGCACCTGTTGGAAGATTACCTAAGATCTACTTGAATCCCACCTATTAATTCTCGAAGCTTTCCGATTATGCAATCTGGTGTTGGGGATACAGGGGAAGCACCGCGCACTCAACTCTAAACCTACATCCAGTTGTATCCATCCGTCAACACATAACCAGGCACCTTCGGAAACTGTTTACCTCGGACCTTCGAAACGCATCCGCTATACTAGTTGTGGCAATACTCCCGAACTATCTCCCCAATACTGGGTGACGTCGGGGTTATCTCATCACTAACCGCATAGAAGAGTTTTCGATGTCGGCCGCCTCTGGTATTCTAGAACCGCAACGATACATTTGTGACGACAACACCTCGGAGCTCGACTCCGCGGGACACTGCCACAACCCCTACATGACAGGAGGCATCGAGAACAATGTTCTCGTCACAAAGATATCGAAACAATCCAAACAATACCCGCGTGATCCTAAAAAAATTGGTGAAATTTTGAGAGTAGTGAAGATAGAACAACGTCAGGAGTCCTCACCAGAGCGATCAAGGGGATGAGGAGTAAAAAGAAATCCTACTCTCTGATATATATATATATAGGACTCAGAACATTTTGTCTGTGTGCCTAGACTCAACTGTTAGACGTTCGATCAAGCAGGGGGCTCCTAGGTCGGAGAAGGCTCTGAATACCAACTTGTAATGCCCTAGATGCGACTATATCTCCTACGTGTCGAGGCACGACTTAGAGACATAAGCACATTCTGGAATGATCACAAGCGTGGTATCTTTGCACATCTCATGTAACAGTTTAGGGATGAAAGAGGAAAATAGGTTGCTTACACTCGCCACATCACACAATGAATACAATAACATACATTCATCCAAATAACACAGGGTCCTACTATGGACGAAATCCAAACGAGAAAGATACCACAACCACAAGGCCTGATCGCCCCTAGTAGGAACCACTACTGATCGTCGAAGTACGCCACATACACACGGCCAAGCTCTTCATCGAACTCCCAGTGAAGTTCTTGTCCATCTCCTGCGTCGTATTTAGTTTGTACCTGCATCTGGTGTGTGTTGTAATCTGTGAGTCACAAGGACTCAGTAATCCCATTCCCGGGTATGGAAACTAACAAAGCCTTAGGTGTGGAAGGGGTAATAAAGTGGTTGCAGCAAGCACTAAGCAACTAGCTTATGAATTCAGAGCGAGATGAGAAAAATGTGCCAACGGTCGCCAAGTTGATCAAGAAGTGATCCTAGCTACTCACGTTCATACATAACCCCACCGTGTTAACTTCCCGAAGCCCTTCGGAAAGATACCATCACGGTTACTCACACAGGTAGTGTATTCTTAAGGATATGGTGTCAAGTTATCTACAACCGGATATTTACAAATTCCCATCTGCCACATAACCGTGGGCACGGCTTTCGAAAGTTCAAAACCCTGCAGGGGTGTCCCAACTTAGCCCATCACAAGCTCACGATCTGCGGAGTCGCAACTCCATGTTGGGAAGACCCGAGTATTCTTGAAATCCCGTGCTCATGATATTTCGACAAAGGTAAAACTAATCCAGCAAGACCTCCCGGCGTGCCGACACCCTGATAGTAGCCGCGCGCATCTCGTCTTAGGCCACGACCGGATAAGCACTACGTACAGCAACCAAAGACCCCAGAAAACTGGGTGGCACCGCAAGTGGCTCTAGTTTGGGACCAACACCATCATCACTGGTCCCCCTGTTATGTAGAATTAAGAACCCGGGGACATGCCCCCCTATGCAATTAATTAATTAACTTTTTTTATTATGAGGCAAATTAAAACCAAAGTTGGGCCTTGCTGGAAAAGCTTTAAGAAGTGCGAATTACCAAGGGGGGGGGCATAAACCCCAACCGTGAAAGGAACGCAAAATCAAGGAACATAACACCGGTTTATCGGGTCCTAAGGTGGCATGAGTGGAACAAAACACCAAGCAGAAGGCCAAGCCTTTCACCCATTGCCAATATATAGGTGCATTAGTTTTTAACAGATACATATTGTGTTGTCCCAATAAAACAAGTTCGAACATGGAGCAATCTTCAAACTTCACCTGCAACTAACAATGCTATAAGAGGGGCTGAGCAAAAGCGTACTTAGCCAATCAACGGTTTGCTAGGAACGCGGTTAGAATGTTTCATGGCAACAATAGGAGGCTGACAAACAGGAATATGCATCGAGGCATATCTAAAGAACGAGAAAAATAGCATAGGCAAAGATATAGGTAATATCGGGGAATGGTCTTCTTGCCTGGGGTTCCGCAAGGAAGAAGAACGAGTCCAAGAAGAAGACAAACAGAGGTAGTTGAACGTATCCTCACAACTCCGGAGCGAAACCGAAGCTAACGAGAGAAGCAAACCGGAAAGAAGTAAACAACATGGTAAACACACATATCATAACCATGGGATGATGCACAAACAAGTATGATGCATGTCCGGTTTAAATATGCATGGCATGGCAAAGTTCTCAAACAACACTACAAATTAAGTGGAGCTTAATATGCAACGAGTTGCATATTAACAAAACACCACGTTAGAATATTTAGTTTGATCTCGATTATGAACTCAACAAGTTTAAATGTTCTTTAACATGGCAAGAGGTGAAGCATGAGCAAAGTACACTATCTAGGCATTTTTAATGAGGCCGGAAATAATAAACAACAACTCCGGAAACCCCATGTGCATGTTTAGCAATATTTTAAGCAAACAACAATTTTAACCATTTAAATGTTGTTAACATGATGCGGATGACATATTCAAGTTTTATGCAATTTTAGTTAAAAGTTTGCATGAACAAGATATGGAGTATTTCGTCACCGTGGTGGAAATAAAAGGTGCCACGGCGGCGATAACCGAAAATGATGTCACGATGACATTCCGGTTCCGATAGCTCGTCGAGAGACCGGTGCAAAAGAAAGGAGCGAGAGCGTGTCATGCAAGATGATGGGGTGCTCCCGGTTTCCGGGTTCCCACGGGTCGGCGACAGAAGAGGGGCACAACGGACACGGTGTAAACAAGGGATGCATCTCATACAACACAACATGCATCCGTTCACGGGCGTCGTCTCGGCGGTATACCTTTGAAGCGTGCGTTTTCGGAGGGGTTCGAGTTCGAGCGGTGTAGTTGTACACATTTCGTAGTTGTTCATTGGTCATCGAGGGACGTGGTGGTACTCGTGGTCTGGTAGTGGAAGTAGTTGTTCACGGCGAGGGTAGTTGTACTTTCGAATCAGAACCCTTCGGCATCGTCGTGGTACTTGGGTCATCAGACTTGCCGGTCTCGATTCTCGCGACGGTAGGGGTACACGCGTTGTCGGTCCGGTCTCGGTGTAGATGTACATGTCGTCGAGGAACTTGACGCATCCAGTCTCCGGGGCCGTCGCGGTACTTGGCATCTCCTCGTGTAGTCATACACAGAGCCGAACAGAGGGCCATGGTGAGGAGCTCTAGCAAGATCGAGTGGAAGCGGGAGATGCTGCTGTTTCTGGAAGGCGGGGATGGCCAGCGATGCAGCGGCATCTAGAGGTTGCCGACGGCGGCGGTCGCTGGCACGGCGCTGGCTGTAGGGGACTCGAGCAGGAGGAGGCCAAGGGAGCTGCAGCAACGAGGCAACATCGGTCCGGTGGTGCGGAGGCCGGAGGTGAGCGGCGCGGGAGGGAGAGGGGCGATGCGCTCGCCGGGTCAGGATGGTGAGGGAGGAGCTTGGTGGCGGCGGTGGTGCGCTCCGGCGAGGCAGAGACGGCACGGCGCGGCGGTGGTGCGCTCCGGCGAGGAGGAGATGGCACGGCGCGGCGGCTCTAGGGGCCTTGGCGAGGCCAAGGCAGCGCGGCGGAGGAAGGAGGTCGCGGGGAATGGAGAGGTCGGCGAGTGGGGCGAGGAGAAGGAGTGGTTGCCGGTGGAGGCGGTCGGGCGCGGGGTCGCGTGAGGGAGGAGAGGAGGAGGGATCGAGAGGAGGAGGGAGATGGGATCGGGGACAAGAGGTTGGTGGCGCTGAGGCTCGAGAGGGAGAGGGACGAGGGGATCGGTGGCTGTAGTTTTAGGGTTAGGAGTAGGAGGAGCCGGCTGGGCCTATAAGCTTAGTTGGGCCACGGCTAGCTGGGAGGCCCAGATAGCCAGGGAGGCCGGCGGGTAGCATGGGCCTGCTGGGCTGGGCTCTCTGTCTCTCTCTCTCCAAAATAAAAAATAAAATAGAGAAGAAAAGAGAGATGGAAAAGAGAAGGGCACTTAGAGAAAGAATTTGGGCCTAGAGTAAATTCTCTTGACTCGCAAAAATGCGTTGGTTCCCAGAAAAATAGAAAAGGGCATGATTGGAAAATAAATTCAAATTCCTTTGAATTTATTTCAAATGGTGTGAACAAGTCTATGATTTAGAAGTGTCCAAACATGCTCAGATTTTTGGAGGATCCTCGATAAAATGGATAAGAATTGTTGGCAAAGTTTGGGAGTCAAAACTTGGAGTGAAAAGGCATGGGGAATATTATGCAAGTGTGTTATGGTTACTTCCAACAAATGGAATCTTTTTATAATAGCTCCATAAATATTAGGAGGATATCTTATAAGAGAAAACATCAGAGAATTCCCTCGAATTTAAATAGATCAAAGATCTATGCAATTTATTTAGTTGAGATGCAAATATTAATGACATGATGGCATGATGACATGATGCAATGCAAAATAAAATGAAGCAAGCAAAATGAAACACATGCCGAGACCCAGAATAACTGGAAGTCTTCTGGAGCATCGGTCTTGGGGCGTCACAGATTGGACACCGGAAAGGTTCCGGGAGGTTTCGGCGGAGTACCGGGGGGTTACCGGAACCCTCCGGGGAGTTAATGGGCCTTAATGGGCCATAGGAGAAGGGGGGAGGAGGCAGCCAAGGTGGGGGCGCGCCCCCACCAGCCCAATCCTAATTGGGAGGGGGCCCGGCCCCCCTTTCCTTCTTCTCCCTCTCCTTCCTTCTTCTCCTAATACTACTGGGAAAGGGGGGAGTCCTACTCCCGGTGGAAGTAGGACTTCCTAGGGCGCACCATAGAGAGGGTCGGCCCCTCCCCTCCCCTCCTCCTTTATATACGGGGGTAGAGGCACCCCATAGACACACAAGTTGATCAGTTGATCTCTCCCAACCGTGTGCGGTGCCCCTCTCCACAGAAACACACCTCGGTCATACCGTTGCAGTGCTTAGGTGAAGCCCTGCGCCGGTAGCTTCATCATCTCCGTCACCACGCCGTTGTGCTGACGAAACTCTCCCACGAGGTTCTATTGGATCAAGAGCTCGTGGGACGTCATCAAGCTGAACATGTGCTGAACGCGGAGGCTCCGTACGTTCAGTGCTTGATCGGTTGGATCGCGAAGAAAGTTTGACTACATCAACCATGTCACTAGACGCTTCCGCTCCCGGTCTATGAGGGTACGTGGACACACTCTCCCCTCTCGTTGCTATGCATCTAGTAGATAGATCTTGCGTGATCGTAGGATTTGTTTTTGAAATACTACATTCCCCAACAGTGGCATCATGAGCCAGGTCTATGCATAGATGATATGCACGAATAGAACACAAGGGAGTTGTGGACGATACTAGTCATACTGCTTACCAGCATGTCATACTTTGATTCGGCGGCATTGTTGAATGAAGCGGCCCAGACCGACATTACGCGTACGCTTACGCGAGACTGGTTCTACCGATGTGCTTCGCACACTGGTGGCTGGCGGGTGTCAGTTTCTCCAACTTTAGTTGAATCAAGTGTGGCTATGCCCGGTCCTTGTGAAGGTTAAAACAACACATACTTGACGAAATATCGTTATGGTTTTGTATGCATAGGTATGAACGGTTCTTGCTAAGCCCGTAGCAGCCACGTAAAACTTGCAACAACAAAGTAGAGGATGTCTAACTTGTTTTTGCAGGGCATGTTGTGATGTGATATGGTCAAGACATGATGAGTGATACATTATTGTATGATATGATCATGTTTCGTAAAGTTATCGGCAACTGGCAGGAGCCATATGGTTGTCGCTTTATTGTATGAAATGCAATCGCCATGTGATTGCTTTACTTTATCACTAAGCGGTAGCTATAGTCGTGGAAGCAATAATTGGCGAGACGACAACGATGCTACGATGGAGATCAAGGTGTCGCGCCGGTGACGATGGTGATCATGACGGTGCTTTGGGGATGGATATCAAAGGCACAAGATGATGATGGCCATATCATATCACTTATATTGATTGCATGTGATGTTTATGTTTTATGCATCTTATTTTGCTTAGATCGACGGTAGCATTATAAGATGATCTCCCACAAAAATTTCAAGGTATAAGTGTTCTCCCTGAGTATGCACCATTGCGAAAGTTCATCGTGCCGAGACACCACGTGATGATCGGGTGTGATAAGCTCTGTGTTCACATACAACGGGTGTAAGCCAGTTTTCCACATGCAGAATACTCGGGTTAAACTTGACGAGCCTAGCATATGCAGATATGGCCTCGGAACACTGGAGACCGAAAGGTCGAGCGTGAATCATATAGTAGATATGATCAACATAAGATGTTCACCACTGAAAACTCCTCCATCTCATGTGATGATCGGACATGCTTTAGTTGATTTGGATCACTTGATCATTTAGATGACTAGAGGGATGTATATCTAAGTGGGAGTTCTTTAGTAATTTGATTAATTGAACTTTAATTTATCATGAACTTAGTCCTGATAGTTTTTGCATATCTATGTTGTTTTGATCAATGGCCCGTGCTACCATTCCTTTGAATTTTAATGCATTCCTAGAGAAAGCTAAGTTGAAAGATGATGGTAGAAATTACACGGACTGGGTCCGTAACTTGAGGATTATCCTCATTGCTGCATAGAAGAATTATGTCCTTGAAGCACCGCTAGGTGACAAGCCCCCTCCCGCTAATGTAGACGCTTTGAACGTCTGGCAGACGCGATCTGATGACTACACGATAGTTCAGTGTGCCATGCTTTACGGCTTACAACCGTGACTTCAACGACGTTTTGAACATCATGGAGCATATGAGATGTTCCAGGAGTTGAAGTTAATATTTCAAGCAAATGCCCGGATTGAGAAATATAAGATTTCCAATAAGTTTTATAACTGCAAGATGGAGGAGAATAGTTCTATCAGTGAACACTTGCTCAGAATGTCTGGGTACTACAATCATATGACTCAACCTGGTTGCAAAGTTGATGAGGATAGTGTTATTGATAGAGTTCTTCAATCACTGCCACCAAGTTATAAAGGCTTCGTGATGAACTATAATATGCAAGGGATGCAAAAGACAATTCCCGAGCTCTTCGCTATGCTCAAGGCTGAGGAGGTAGAAATCAAAAAGGAGCATCAAGTGTTGATGGTTAACAAGACAACTAGTTTCAAGAAAAAGGGCAAGGGAAAGAAGGGGAACTTCAAGAAGAATAGCAAGACAGTTGCTACTCCCGCGAAGAAACCCAAGTCTGGAGCCAAGCCTGAAACTAAGTGCTTCTACTACAAAGGGACTGGACACTGGAAGCGGAACTGCCCCAACTATTTGGCGGATAAGAAGGATGGCAAGGTGAACAAAGGTATATGCGATATACATGTTATTGATGTGTACCTTACTAATGCTCGTAGTAGTACCTGGGTATTTGATACCGGTTCGGTTGCTAATATTTGTAACTTGAAACAGGGACTACGAATTAAACGAAGATTGGCTAAGGACGAGGTGACGATGCGCGTGGGAAATGGTTCCAAAGTCGATGTGATCGCCGTTGGCACGCTACCTCTACATCTACCTTTGGGATTAGTTTTAGACCTAAATAATTGTTATTTGGTGCCAACATTAAGCATGAACATTATATCTGGATCTTGTTTATTGCGAGACGGTTATTCATTTAAATCAGAGAATAATGGTTGTTCTATTTATATGAGTAATATATTTTATGGTCATGCACCCTTGAAGAGAGGTTTGTTCTTGTTGGATCTTGATCGTAGTGATATACATATTCATAATATTGAAGCCAAAACATGTAAGGTTAATAATGATAGTGCAACTTATTTGTGGCACTACCGTCTAGGTCATATTGGTGTAAAGCGCATGAACAAACTCCATAGTGATGGACTTTTGGAATCACTTGATTATGAATCACTTGGTGCTTGCGAACCATGCCTCATGGGCAAGATGACTAAAACTCCATTCTCCGGAACAATGGAATGAGCAACATATTTGTTGGAAATCATACATACTGATGTCTGTGGACCGATGAGTGTTGAAGCTCGCGGCGGGTATCGTTATTTTCTGACCTTCACTGATGATTTGAGCAGATATTGGTATATCTACTTGATGAAGCACAAGTCTGAAAATTTTGAAAAGTTCAAAGAATTTCAGAGTGAAGTAGAGAATCATCGTAACAAGAAAATAAAGTTTCTACGATCTGATCGTGGATGTGAATATTTGAGTTACGAGTTTGGTCTTCATTTGAAACAATGTGGAATAGTTTCACAACTCACGCCACCCGGAACACCACAGCGTAATGGTGTGTCCAAACGTCGTAACCGTACTTTATTAGATATGGTGCATGATGTCTCTTACCGATTTACCACTATCGTTTTGGGGTTATGCTTTAGAGACAGCTGCATTCACGTTAAATAGGGCACCATCTAAATCCATTGAGACGACGCCTTATGAACTGTGGTTTGGCAAGAAACCAAATTTGTCGTTTCTTAAAGTTTGGGGCTGCGATGCTTATGTGAAAAAACTTCAACCTGATAAGCTCGAACCCAAGTCGGAGAAATGTGTCTTCATAGGATACCTAAAAGAGACTATTGGGTACACCTTCTATCACAGATCCGAAGGCAAGATATTCGTTGCTAAGAATGGATCCTTTCTAGAGAAGGAGTTTCTCTCGAAAGAAGTGAGTGCGAGGAAAGTAGAACTTGATGAGGTAATTGTACCTTCTCCCGAATTGGAAAGTAGTACATCACATAAACTAGTTCCAGTGATTCCTACACCAATTAGTGAGGAAGGTAATGGTGATGATCATGAAACTTCAGATCAAGTTTCTGCTGAACTTCGTAGATCAACCAGAGTATGTTCCGCACCAGAGCGGTACGACAACCCTGTTCTGGAAGTCATGTTACTAGACCATGATGAACCTACGAACTATGAGGACGCGATGAAGAGCCCAGATTCCGCATAATGGCTTGAGGCCATGAAATCTGAGATGGGATCCATGAATGAGAACAAAGTATGGACTTTGGTTGACTTGCCCGATGATCGACAAGCCATCGAAAATAAATGGATCTTCAAGAAGAAGACCGACGCTGACGGTAATGTTACTGTTTACAAAGCTCAACTTGTTGCGAAAGAGTGTCAACAAGTTCAAGGAGTTGACTACAATGAGACTTTCTCACTCATAGAGATTCTTAAGTCTGTCTGAATCATGTTAGCAATTGCCGCATTTTATGATTATGAAATCTAGCAAATGGATGTCAAAACTGCATTCTGAATGGATATCTCAAAGAAGAGTTGTATATGATGCAACCAGAAGGTTTTGTCGATCCTAAAGGTGCTAACAAACTGTGCAAGCTCCAACGATTTATCTATGTACTGGTGCAAGCATCTCGGAGTTGGAATATACGCTTTGATGAAGTGATCAAAGCATATGATTTTGTACAGACTTCTGGAGAAGCCTGCATTTACAAGAAAGTGAGTGGGAGCTTTGTAGCATTTTTGATATTATATGTGGATGACATATTGTTGATTGGAAATGATATATAATTTCTGGATAGCATAAAAGGATACTTGAATAAGAATTTTTCAATGAAATACCTCGGTGAAGCTGCTTACATATTAGGAATCAAGATCTATAGAGATAGATCAAGACGCTTAATTGGACTTTCACAAAGCACATACCTTGATAAAGTTTTGAAGAAGTTCAAAATGGATCAGTCAAAGAAAGGGTTCTTGCCTGTGTTACAAGGAGTGAAGTTGAGTAAGACTCAATGCCCGACCACTGCAGAAAATAGAGAGAAAATGAAAGTCATTCCCTATGCCTCGGCCATAGGATCTATCATGTATGCAATGATGTGTACCAGACCTGATGTGTACCTTGCTATAAGTTTAGCAGGGAGGTACCAAAGTAATCCAGGAGTGGATCACTGGACATCGGTCAAGAACATCCTGAAGTACCTGAAAAGGACAAAGGATATGTTTCTCATATATGGAGGTGACAAAGAGCTTGTCGTAAACGGTTACGTTGACGCAAGCTTTGACACTGATCCAGATGACTCGAAGTCACAAACCGGATATGTATTTTTGTTGAACGGTGGAGCTGTCAGTTGGTGCAGTTCCAAGCAAAGCGTCATGGCGGGATCTACGTGTGAAGCGGAATACATAGTTGCTTCAGAAGCAGCAAATGAAGGAGTCTGGATGAAGGAGTTCATATCCGATCTAGGTGTGATACCTAGTGCATCGGGTCCAATGAAAATCTTTTGTGACAACACTGGAGCAATAACCTTGGCGAAGGAATCCAGGTTTCACAAGAGAACAAAGCACATCAAAAGACGCTTCAATTCCATCCGCGATCTAGTCAAGGAGGGAGACATAGAAATTTGCAAAATACATACGGATCTAAATGTTGTAGACCCGTTGACTAAGCCTCTTCCACGGACAAAATATGATCAGCACCAAGACTCCATGGGTGTTAGGATCATTACTTTGTAATCTAGATTATTGACTCTAGTTCAATTGGGAGACTGGAGGAAATATGCCCTAGAGGCAATAATAAAGATGTTATTTGTATTTCCTTATATATCATGATAAATGTTTATTATTCATGCTAGAATTGTATTAAGCGGAAACTTAGTACATGTGTGAATACATAGACAAAACAGTATGTCCCTAGTATGCCTCTACTAGACTAGCTCACTGATCAGAGATGGTTATGTTTCCTAACCATAGACATGAGTTGTCATTTGATCAACGTGATCACATCATTAGGATAATGATTTGATGGACAATACCCATCTGTTAGCTTAGCACTATGATCGTTTACTTTTACTGCTATTGCTTTCTCCATGACTTATACATGTTCCTATGACTATGAGATTATGCCACTCCCGGATACCGGAGGAACACCTTGTGTGCTATCAAACGTCACAACGTAACTGGGTAATTATAAAGATGCTCTACAGGTGTCTCCAAAGGTATTTGTGGTGTTGGCATGGATCAAGAATAGGATTTGTCACTCCGAATGTCGGAGAGGTATCTCTGGGCCCTCTCGGTAATACACATCATAATAAGCCTTGCAAGCACATGACTAATGAGTTAGTCACAAGATGATGTATTACGGAACGAGTAAAGAGACTTGCCGGTAACGAGATTGAACTAGGTATTGAGATACCGGCGATCGAATCTCGGGCAAGTAACATACCGACGACAAAAAGAACAACGTATGTTGTTATGTGGTTCGACCGATAAAGATCTTCATAGAATATGTAGGAGCCAATATGAGCATCCAGGTTCCGCTATTGGTTATTGACTGGAGATGAGTCTCGGTCATGTCTACATAGTTCTCGAACCCGTAGGGTCCGCACGCTTAATGTTTGATGACGATCGGTATTATGAGTTTATGAGTTTTGATGTCCCGGATTAGATCACGGACATGACGAGGAGTCTCGGAATGTTCGATACGTAAAGATCAATATATTGGATGACTATGTTTGGACACCGGAAAGGTTTCGGGCATAAACCGGAGTACCGGGGGGTTACCGGAACCCCCCGGGGAGTTAATGGGCCATAGAGGAAGGGGAGAGGAGGCGGCCAAGGTGGGGGCGCGCCCCCACCAGACCAATCCGAATTTGGAGGGGGGCGGCCCCCTTTCCTTCTTCTCCCTCTCCTCCTTCCTTCTTCTCATAATCCTACTAGGGAAAGGGGGCGAGTCCTACTCCCGGTGGGAGTAGGACTCCCTAGGGCGCACCATAGAGAGGGTCGGCCCCTCCCCTCCCCACCTCCTTTATATACGGGGGTAGAGGCACCCCATAGACACACAAGTTGATCAGTTGATCTCTCCCAACCGTGTGCGGTGCCCCTCTCCACAGAAACACACCTCGGTCATACCGTTGCAGTGCTTAGGCGAAGCCCTGCACCGGTAGCTTCATCATCTCCGTCACCACGCTGTTGTGCTGACGAAACTCTCCCGCGAGGTTCTACTGGATCAAGAGCTCGTGGGACGTCATCAAGCTGAAAGTGCGCTGAATGCGGAGGCTCCGTACGTTCGGTGCTTGATCGGTTGGATCGCAAAGAAAGTTTGAATACATCAATCGCGTCACTAGACGCTTCCGCTCTCGGTCTACGAGGGTACGTGGACACACTATCCCCTCTCGTTGCTATGCATCTAGTAGATAGATCTTGCGTGATCATAGGAAATTTTTTGAAATACTACGTTCCCCAACAATAATATCCTTGCAAGTCTCTTCGAATTATTGGTTTGGTTTGGCCTACTAGATCTATAGTTCTTGCAATGGGAGTAGTGCTTGGCTTTGGGTTCAATCTTGCGGTGTCCTTTCCCAGTGACAGTAGGGGCAGCAAGGCATGTATTGTATTGTTTCCATCAAGGATAAAAAGATGGGGTTCATATCATTAAGTTTGAGTTTATCCCTCTACATCATGTCATCTTGCTTAAAGCGTTACTCTGTTCTTATGAACTTAATACTCTAGATGCATGCTGGATAGCGGTCGATGTGTGGAGTAATAGTAGTAGACGCATAATTGTTTCGGTCTACTTGTTTCGAACGTGATGCCTATATACAATGGTCATGCCTAGATAGTCTCATAATTATTCGCTTTTCTATCAATTGCTCGATAGTAATTTGTTTACCCGCCGTAGAATATCGCTATCATGAGAGAAGCCACTAGAGAAAACTATGGCCCCCGGGTCTATTCTCAACATATCAATCAACAATCTACTTTACTTTTCCGCTTTTACTCTATGTTCTTATATCCAAAAAATACCAAAAATATCAAACTATCATCTCTATCAGATCTCACTTTCGTAAGTGGCCGTAAAGGGATTGACAACCCCTTCTTGCGTTGGCTGCGAAGTTCTTATTTGTTTGTGCAGGTGCGAGGGACTCGCGCGTGGTCTCCTACTGGATTGATACCTTGGTACTCAAAAACTGAGGGAAATACTTACGCTATTGTGTTGCATCACCCTTTCCTCTTCGAGGGAATACAACGCAAGCTCGAGAAGTAGCAGTACACATGAGCATGTTGATTCAAGGGCCAAAACAACCGGTAAATAGTAAACCTATATATGGGGCTTCTCCAAGAGGAGCTAGACACGTTATGGAAAAAACCGGTGATACGTCTCCAACGTATCTATAATTTTTGATTGTTCCATGCTATTATATTATCCTTCTAGGATATTTAATGGGTTGTTATATACACTTTTATATGATTTTTGGGACTAACCTATTAACCCAGAGCCCAGTGCCAGTTTCTGTTTTTCTCCTGTTTTAGGGTTTCGCACAAAAGGAATATCAAACGGAGCCCAATTGACCTGAAACTCAACGGAGGACGTTTTTGGACCTAAAGAAGCCCAGGAAGTGTCGGAGGGGGACGAGATGATGCACGGGCTGCCCACGAGGGTGGGGGCGCCCCCCCCCCCCCTACTGGGCGTGCCTCCCTGCCTCGTGGACAGCCCGAAGACCCCCTTTGCTTGGCCCCGACTCCAACACCTCCTATATATACTGAAACCTCCGGAAAGTAACCTAGATTGAGAGTTCCACCGCCAAAAGCCTCTGTTACCACCAAAAACCAATCTAGACCCCGTTCCGGCACCCTGCTGAAGGGGGGAACCCTCACCGGTGGCCATCTACATCATCCCGGCGCTCTCCATAATGAGGAGGGAGTAGTCCACCCTTGGGGCTGAGGGTATGTACCAGTAGCTATGTGTTTGATCTCTCTCTCTCTCTCGTGTTCTTGAGATGGCACGATCTTGATGTATCGGGAGCTTTGCTATTATAGTTGGATCTTATGATGTTTCTCCCCCTCTACTCTCTTGTGATGGATTGAGTTTTCCCTTTGAAGTTATCTTATTGGATTGAGTCTTTAAGGATTTGAGAACACTTGATGTATGTCTTGCGTGGGATACCTGTGGTGACAATGGGGTATTCTATTGATTTACTTGATGTATGTTTTGGTGATCAACTTGTGGGTTCCGTCACCTTGGGAATCTATGCATAGGGGTTGGCACACGTTTTCGTCTTGACTCTCCGGTAGAAACTTTGGGGCACTCTTTGAAGTTCTTTGTGTTGGTTGAATAGATGAACCTGAGATTGTGTGATGCATATCGTATAATCATGCCCACGGATACTTGAGGTGACAATGGAGTATCTAGGTGACATTAGGGTTTTGGTAGATTTGTGTCTTAAGGTGTTATTCTAGTACGAACTCTATGATAGATTGAACGGAAAGAATAGCTTCGTGCTATTTTACTACGGACTCTTGAATAGATCGATCAGAAAGAATAACTTTGAGGTGGTTTCGTACCCTACCATAATCTCTTCGTTTGTTCTCCACTATTAGTTACTTTGGAGTGACTCTTTGTTGCATGTTGAGGGATAGTTATATGGTCCAGTTATGTTATTATTGTTGAGAGAACTTGCACTACTGAAAGTATGAACCCCAGGCCTTGTTTCCTATCATTGCAACACCATTTATGCTCACTTTTATCTTTAGTTACCTTACTATTTTATATTTTCAGATTACAAAAACCTATATCTACCATCCATGTTGCACTTGTATCACCATCTCTTCGCTGAACTAGTGCACCTATACAATTTACCATTGTATTGGGTGTGTTGGGGACACAAGAGACACTTTGTTATTTGGTTGCAGGGTTGTTTGAGAGAGACCATCTTCATCCTACGCCTCCCATGGATTGATAAACCTTAGGTCATCCACTTGAGGGAAATTTGCTATTGTCCTACAAACCTCTGCACTTGAAGGCCCAACAATGTCTACAAGAAGAAGGTTGCGTAGTATACATCAGCCGGCATGGACATGGGACGCCAGCAAAGGAGAGTATTTCCGTATGAGAGCCGCGCTGATGACGACGGTGCACGACCAGGTGTGTCACGGATACTGCGGATGCACGAGGTGTATGGGTGATACAACGTATCAGCAGCTTACGTCAACGAAATATGGCGGGTTCGGGAAAATCGTGTACATGGGGCATCATAGATGGCTCGAGAAGGATGACCCGTGGAGAAAACATGGAGATCTATTCAATGGGTTGGCTGAGCTTCCAGTACCTCCACGTAAGAGGAGCGGCGCCGAAATCGACAAGATGTTGAGAAACTGGGAACAATGCCCCATGCCGGGAAAGATCAAAAGGGCACTGGAGCCGTTGTTGTGGGTATGGAAAACGAGGTCTGTTTTTTGGGACTTGGAGTACTCGCCCAATCACGACACGCCTCATTGCCTTGGTCAAATGCATATGACGAAGAATGTCCTCGAGAGCTTGCTTGGCACACTGATGAACATGCCGGATAAGAGCAAGGATGGTCCGAAGGCAAGGAAAGACTTGGAAGATTTGAAGATCAGGAAAGATCTCCACCATAAGAAGTCGACGGATGAGACGCAGACAGAGACAAAGGAGGGGGAAAGGGGCAGAAAAGTCAACAAGAAGGAGGAGAATTATTGCCCCCTTCTTGCTTCATCTTAAGTGAGAAGGAGATCGATCAATTCATCAAGTGCCTTATGGGAATCAAAGTCAGTTCCAGTTACTGTGGGAAGATAAGCAGATTTCTATACCCCAAGATGAAAAGGTTCAGCGGGATGAAGTCTCATGACTGTCACGTGATGATGACGCAGATACTCCCCGTTGCCATTAGAGGGATAATGGAGAAGCACGTCTGTGACATGCTTACTGGTCTCTGCAACTTCTTCGACGTTATCTCCCGAAAGTCCATAAGTGTGAAGCAGCTCCGAAGGCTACAGGAAGAGATCATTGTCATACTATGTGAGCTTGAGATGTACTCCCCCCGCATTCTTTGACATCGTGGTGCATATGTGTGTCCACATTGTGGACGACATCATCGACCTCGGGCCAACATTCCTTCACAGCATGATGCCATTCGAGAGGATGAATGGGGTCATCAAAGGATTCGTTCGTAACATGTCCCGTCCCGAAGGGAGCATCGTCCAGGGGTATCTGACGCGTGAGTGCATCTCCTTTTGCGAGAATTATATAGGCATCGGAGACCCTTTTGTTGGTTTGCCCGTCAAGAAGTATGATGGGAAGCTCGAAGGAGATGGTCACAACAACGGCCGAAGGGAATTGCATGTGGACTACTCGGATCGACGGAATGACTTTGACATGGCTAACTTAGTAGTGCTACAACACCTATATGTGGTAGATGATTATGTGGCACGGCACAAAGAAAGCATCACAAACAAGTATCGTCATAAGGGGATGCTCAAGACGGATGACGAAGTTACTATGGAGCACAACGCCACTTTCTTGCGTTGGTTCAAAGAGCAAGTTCTTGAAAATTCCCCGGAAGAGGGCAGTTCGGACGGATTCCTTATACACGCCTTAGCACATGGCCTTGCGCCCAAGCTCGCGACCTATCAGTCGTACGATATCAATGGGTACATGATACGTCTCCAACGTATCTATAATTTTTTATTGTTCCATGTAATTATATTATCATTCTTGGATGTTTTACAATCATTTTATAACATTTTTCGGTACTAACCTATTGACATAGTGCCAAGTGCCAGTTGTTGTTTTCTGCATGTTTTTTACATCGCAGGAAATTAATATCAAACGGAGCCCAAACACCACGAAACATTTAGGAGATTTTTTTGGGCCAGAAGGAACATACGGGCCCTGGTGGCACCTGGGGGAGTCCCAAGGAGGGGACAACCCACCAGGGCATGCCAGGAGGCCCAGGCACGCCCTGGTGGGTTGTGCCCACCTCGGGTGCCCTCCGGACCACCTCTTTGCTCTATAAATACCCCAATATTCTAGAAACCCTAGAGGAGTCGACAAAATATTCATCTAGTCGTTGTAGAGTCCAGAAACACCAGATCCAATCTAGACACCATCACGGAGGGGTTCACCACTTCCATTCGTGCCTCTCCGATGATGCGTGAGTAGTTCTTTGTAGACCTACTGGTCCGTAGTTAGTAGCTAGATGGCTTCCACTCTCTCTTTTGATTCTCAATACAATGGTCTCTTGGAGATCCATATGATGTAACTCTTTTTGCGGTGTGTTTGTTGGGATCCGATGAACTTTGAGTTTATGATCAGATCTATCTTTTTATATCCATGAAAGTTATGTAAGTTTCTTTGATCTCTTATATGCATGAATGCTCATAGCCTCGTATTTATTCTCCGATATTGGGTTTTGTTTTGCCAACTTGATCTATTTATGTCAGGACCGGATTTTTGGGATATTAATTTCCCAAAAGCGGACCTTGTGCTCACCAGCCCCAGGATTACTGTTAGCTGATGAGGCACCAACTTGTTACAGAAAATCCAAGCAAAAAAATAAAAAATACAAGATATGTAGTACAAGACCATTCTGGCATGTGAGTACAACATAAAGCTTCTAGTGATTGATGGCGGAAACGGTTTGTGGATCATCGGTGACTATGGGACTCCATTTCCCACGGGAACGGCTGACCGGGATAACTCCTATCTTCGCGAGACTGCTATCTCCATAAGCATAGGTTCCGGGGCTGTCGTCGCATCGTTCCTTCCCACGCAAGGAATCTGGCCAAGACAATAGCCAGGGACAAGCCAGTGAGTACTTTGAATGTACTCGCAAACATTATGAATATGGGTGAGACACAAACATGCTCGAGGATAAATTATGATCAATAGGATAATAATGATATGACAGACTATAATCGCAAGCAGGACATTCGAATAAAAAGGTATATGCAATCAGAAAGTAGTAACAAAATAAATAACAAGCATGCCACAGTCGGGCGTCTGGGCGACACCACAGAAAGGGCTTACGGGAGAAATAAAATACAAGAATGCCATAGTCTGACGTCTGAGCGACAGCACATAAAGGGCTTATAAGGAAAAGTAAATAACGAAATGCCATAGTCGGACGTCTGAGCGACATCACATAAAGGGCTTATAAGGAAAAGTAGATAATGAAATGCCACAGTCGGACGTCTGAGCGACATCACATAAAGGGCTTATAAAGAAAAGTAAATAACGAAATGCCATAGTCGGACGTCTGAGCGACATCACGTAAAGGGCTTATAAAGAAAAGTAGATAGCAATAAATATCTGGGAGGTAGAACCGTCCCAAGGATCCTCATTGCTCCAAAGGATGGTTAGTCCACAATGATAAATCACAATCACCACCTGTCACAAGTCATAATTAATGTTCTGGTTTAATAGTTTCTCCTCCGAAGACCGACACTCGACCCATCCCAGACTATAGTCCTTAACCATGGACACGGCTATTCGAATAGATTCTATATCTCTGCAGAGGGTGTACTCTTTACCCACGAATAACGGATTTCTTATAGTCCCTCTGGACTAATTCCGCCTACGGTCTTTTAAATTTGAAGACGCACCTGACTGCAGACACCAGCCTAACTTACCGGTGTCTGGAATCACCCACGACACTAGTTAAGCCAAACTTTAAGATGGGAGGCTACAACCTCGACTAGCATGGGATCAAAAAAAATTATAACGCGCGCGAAAATCGGGGAAGCTATCCCCTTTGGCTCCAACCGAAACACCCATGCCCCCGGACCAGGTGGCTTGCCTACCGGATGCAGCCGGTATCTTCCACCGTGGCCTCTCTGTATGGTGTGTGATAGAACAGGGGTTGACAAATTTACTGAACCGCACCCTACCTGTAGCAGGGACACGTGGTAGCACGAAACAAGTATGGGGGTTACTGGAACAAGACTCGATTTATGGTCGACTCAGGAGGTTTCAGCTTTACTATATGGTTAGTGTCGTATTGCTTAACGCCGCTCTCTCACAGGGTCACCACCCCTCATGCTTTATCCTGCCTTACTGCACATCGTTCGTCACCACAAGATATCAGTCACTTCGCTGCGCTTACCGGAACACAACTTTCCTTCGGACTCCGTCCGAACTATCATCAGGCATATGAAGCATGAGAAGTGATTACTGCCACCAATATTACAAACACAACAGAAAAGATTTTTCGCCACAAGATGATATGCAAGAGTAAGGCTTCTACATGAAATAACGATGCTCCATTTTAGCATATCAATGGAGTTCTTGTGTTATAGCAAACAACACACAACGTGTATTTTAACAGGGTTCAAGATGCTTGCCTTCAAGTAGAGGGGAGGAGAAAAGCATTCCAAGAATTTTGGAAGTTTTCTCCCTCTTCAAAGTCCTAAAAGAAATAAAAGAAAATTAATACATAGACTTAGAACACCCCCAAAAAGTTGTCTGGAAAATTTTCATGTAAATATGAAAATAAACTAGACAATATTTGGGAAACAACAGAAAAAGAATCAAATCACTTGGATTTATAGCTTAAAAGATATTGCCAGTCAAAGTTCAGTCAACTCTGGTTTTAATAAAAACCAGAAAAAGGAAAAGGAATCGACTCAGAAAACGTTTTCAGAGAAGAGAAGACGTACTCCGGGGAATGCACCTCCACTTAAACCATTGGGCGGGGACAAGAGGGGCTGACAGTGGGACCCGCGGGCCCACCTGTCATATTTGACTGGTCTACCCGCCTCCTTCCTCCTTCGCCCGACGGGGACGGAGCTCCGGTGATCGCCGCCGGCGAACGATGGCTCCTCGAGGGCGTTCGAGTGTAGGGATGAATCCGCGGGGTTGGTGCGGTCCTCCTGGTGGTCGTGTGGTCGAGGGAGGTGTAGGAAAGCGACGGCGACGAGCCTCGCGGCGGACGGCGGCCTCGGTGGGTTTGGGGCTTTGCTATACGGTGGCTCCCGAGCTAGTCTGAAGTGGTCGGTGGCTCCGCAAGATCACAGGGAGTCGGACGGTGGTGCTGGCTGGACGGGAGGGGCGATGGTTGCGACGAATTGAACTGAGGTGCGGTGGCAGCCGTATTCGCCGGAGATGAAGAAGAAAGCTTGCCGGGGACGAATGGCTGCCACGGGGTTGCTCTGCGGGGTGCCTAGTGGTCATCCGTTGCTGCGTAGGGGTTCGGGGCACTCTTAAATAGGCGCTCAAGGTCGGTTCGACGGTGGCCGAGGATAAGGACGACGGCGGTGGCGCTATTGCGGAGCAGGAGAGGTGGGGGCTGGCCAGCAGAACTTGCAGAGGTAGACGACACGTTTGTGGATGAGCACAGCGGCCTGGGACGCTCAGGGGCGCGCCAGGTGGCCCGTACGGCGCCGACCACAGCAGGCGGCGGTGGCGGCTAGCCCCTGGCTTGCCGGAGACGTGGCGAGGGTCAGTGGTGCTTGTGAGGAGGTGCGGGCAGCAGCTTGGCTCGACGCGGCAGGCTGCAGTGGTTTGGATAAGCACGGGGGAGACATGCCAGGGACGCGGCGGCTCGGGCGCGGCACGTGCAAAACGCGCGCTCTCGCCGCGCTCTGTGCATGCATGGCAGGTGCTCGACGAAATGCTAGGGCGGCCAAACCTGCGTGGATGCCAAAGCAACTCAGCAGCCTTAGGCTAGGGGTAGCTAGGAGGTTAGTTGACATGGCTACTAGGTCAGGGGTTCAAGTCCACCATGTGAACTAAGAACTATGCTAGCACTGATCATGCGCACAAGGTGCTCGATAGAATGTTATGGGCATGGGGGCATCTCCACTGGTGGTCAAACTCTCCAGATCATAGCCTCCTTAGGTGAAAGAGATGGTGGCAAGGCTAGTTGGGCAAAACCAGAAACTTGTTAGTGCAAGTTTTGCAAATCTTCAGTTCTGGACAGAAAATGCAGAGCATTGTTTCATGAACCAAAACTACCCCAATAGGCCCACTCTTCTGGACTTAAGGGTTTTGCAAGAGAGACTATAAGCATGAGGAAGCTCAAGGGCACTAGAGCAAAATAGACTAGGGTTGCAGTGCAAAACACCAAACTGAACCAGAATGGAAAAGAGGTTGGTTCACTCAAATTCTCCAAAGGACCTAAAAGGGTTTTTGCATAAAGTTGAATAACATACTGCTATGAACATCCCATAATTTTGGTGGAAGCAATACAGGAATATTTAAAGTGGTTGTTGTGCAATTTGGCCTATTGGACCAGATTGGGAAACATGTTGTGGAGCTCAAAATATTAAATGAAATAAATATATTCTAGCATAAAAGTGATCTAATGGCATTACCTGACATCTCCAAATTTTTGGTTGAAATTTTAAATAAATTTATCAAGTGGTTGCAGTTCAAAAGAGACCTTAAAACTAGGGGCAACCATTTATATATGGAAGAAAGATTTAGGGAGACAATTATATAATTAATCCTGCTGATATAAGCAAAGTTTTTTTAATGGGTGCATAAGAGGATCTAATATTAGCTGGAAAGTTTTCACTAGGCGTAAAAACTCCAACATATCAGAACAAGAATGGTTCTGAAATCCAAAGAAACATTCAGCAAAAGCCAAAAATTTAATTAACTAACAAAATTTTAATTAATAAAACATTGCTAAAATTTTGGGGTGTTACAACACTACCCCCCTTACGAAAAATCTCGTCCTCGAGATTTGTTAAGGGTTGCTATAAGATCTTCTACTGCCACAAAAGGATACTACCAAGATTTCTTACTGCTCTAATTAAGCAAATAAAAGCTACTACAGTGCATGCACAAATAGTGGTGTAAACTGCAGTGTTAAACACTGGCGTGGCACGGGAAAAGAAAATTCTACTATCGTGGAAAACGAGATATTTCTACTCTAGGACATAGTAAATTTAGAAATGGTATTTTATTCTAAATTTACAAATATGCTGGTTGCACCCGAGAGCACAGTGCTCTCACTGGCTGACAGGTGGGGCCTGGACCCACTGTCAGCCTCTTCTTCTACCTCCGGTTCTCTCTTCTCCTCTCTCCCGCGCGCTTTCCCACACTTTCTCCACCGGCGACGGCTAGCTCGTAGGGCATCTAGGCCGTACTAGCGTAGTGCGCAGCGTGCTAGCTGCCGATGCAGCGTGCACTCACCTCGCGGGCCAGCGTGCTGTCGGCACTGCTCACGGATTCACCTCCGAACACCGGCGGTCGAGTGACGAGCGGTGCTGGTGGACTCCGCCCACCATACACCGATCTCGAGCTATAAAACGGCTGAGGTGCTACTTCTTCCTCCTCACACCTGGCCTCTCTTCTTCTTCTTTCCTCCCTCTCCTCCATTCGTGTTTGCAGGAGCTCGGGTCGAGGCTCTAATGGCAGAGGTGATGCCGTACTGGTGCATGGTCCTCGTGTGCGTGGGGTTGGCGGCATTGCTGGGGGTATCTGCGCTCTTGTGCGCGATGATCCTCGATGATCGTCGTGATGCGGCGGCTCGAGTGCTAGCTCTCCGCGGCGGCGGCGATCACGGGGATTAGGTGAGAGTGTCAGGTGCCAAAAGGTTGTTAGCGTGCGGTAGGCATTTAGTGCTTGAATAAATTTCCACGAGTTTCTTCTCAAGAGACTGCGGTGTGCAAGGGGGTGGTTGATGAAGCAGGTGTAGGCGGACTAGCAACTTTGTGTACTGCGTGGAGTGGCCGAAGTTGTATTATTGTTGTTGTGGTGTTGCGTGATGAAAGAAAAATCTATGTTAAGCAGATGGACAAGATGCAACAACACAGGAAAGATTTATTTAACACACGGTGCGACATACAGTTTTCATAAAAAGATACGGGTACACCCACGTGGCAGTTACGTCTAAAATATAAACGGTAAATGAACAGGGTCCTGGGAAAAAGTCTCTGGTGCTGGGGGACACTCTTCTTCTATCGGTGGGAGTGGGTTGACCAGTCGATGAATGTGCTTCTCTTGCCCGGGCCTCAGTGGTCTGCCGATGGCGATCCGAGGATTTAAATCGGCGAGGCTCTGGAGATAACCCATTATCCGCTGGGTCAGACGCTCTTGCGCAATCACATATTGCGTAAGATTGGCTAGCACTGGGTCTCTCTCAATACGCCCACCAGGAAAAGATGTTTCTTCTCCGGGTGCTGCGCGGCTTGGAAAGTAGTAATATCCTCGCTCGCTGGCATAGGGCACCGCGAATTGAAGGCGAGCAAGCGCTTCACAAGCGGCAGCCTCTATGGCCATCTGGGGAGTTGGCATGGATTTCCCTATGAAGGAAACCTCTGTGGGGTCTTGGTTTGGGTTTGCAGGTGGGATGTGTACCACTGCCCAATATTTCGAGGTGGATGGCGTGATCCTCGATTTGAGCAGCTCATACTAGAGTGGACAGGTAGCACTCATGGTACTGCATGTAAAATCCCACAATATCTTCACGAAACTACCGGGGGATGCCTCAGGGGTCCTCAGGTAAATACTAGGGATCGGCATAGTGAAGAGGATGGCTGTGAGAGGAGAGCACCCGGTGAGGGATGCTCGGCAAGGTCACGGTGTGGCCTATATATAGCAGCCGGGTTGGTTTATAGGGTTATGGTGAGGGCATCTATATCGTCGGTTCCGCTTTATGGGATCGGGGTCAAAGCTACAGGTACTCACGTCTTGTAAAAAGACGTATTTGCTATAGGGGTTGTCGGTGAGGTGCTCTGGAAGTTACCTGAGATAAGAATAAAAGAATTCGCATACTGACACAATGGCGCACGAGCGCTACAAGGGTGCAAAAATAAACTGTATCTACATATCGTCTCACAGGTTACAACACTACGGGGTGTGGACTAGATAAGGCTAAGCACTACTTGGGCGATCTAGTCAACCTCATTTATATCTAAGCGGCCTTGCCTTGTGGATGCTGAAGTTTCTCCGGGAGCTTCATCGTTGGTGTTGGCTGGCGGTGGCTGAGGAGGTGCAGGGTCGGGGCAGTGATGATGTCCCTCGCGAGGATTGTTGGCCACAATCCCGTTGGAGTGTGCGCCAAACAGGCGACGCATCACTTCTGGGGATACCAAGGCATTCTGGTCAATGACCGCAGCAGGTCTTGGGGACTCGATTGGTTGTCCGAACAATAAGACTGGGTTGTCGGTGCCGGACTCGTCTCGTCCTCTAGCTGGGGCTCGGCGAAGCAGTTCTCCACGAGCTGCGATCAGATAAAGGGTGATTTGATCGAACAGTTCCTCGAGTACACTAACATAGCATACCAGATGCAATAATGCAGGATCCGTCTCGTGGTCTCCGCTCGCAACTCGGGGAGGCCTACCATACCCGTTATGACTGGGACAGTAGTAGAATGACCGATAGTTAACTCTGGGCGACAGGTGCCTGAGTTGAACTATAGCCTCCCGAGCAGCTAGTTGGATAGCTTGCGGCTCAAAGGAAGTTGTCCTTCCAGTGAACCTGTAGGGATGCTCTGGTGACAGACCCCTACCGTAGATGTGCACAGTGGCCCATAATTGACGGCTTTCACCGCCCATGGAGTCTTGGTACACAACATATTCTGGGGGCTCTTCCATCGCAAAGGCACGACGGGTGAGGTTTGCGAGCACGGTCACAAAACCTCCAAGGTTGGTTGCTGTGGTTTCATTGTGGACAATGGGTCCTGGCATTTTAGCTTGGTATGGGGGTAGAGGTTGTGTGGTGTTGGGTTTGGGGGCTAGCGTGCCCTATTTATAGGAAAGGACGGAGTCTTCCTTCACACGCTTGCGGAAGGAACTGTTTAGGCGTCGATCACTGGCGGTTGATAGACAGCCTAGACTGATAGGTTCGGCACCGACTACCAAAGGTGTCAGTCCACTGTGTGGGTATCTTGCGCGAGAAGCTTGGCTGGTGTTGGGATATGGTCTGGTGTGGTGGTTAACCTAGGCTTTTGGCCCTGGTTAAGATAGGATTAACCAACGGTCAGCTTGGCTCTGATACCAAGGTTGTCAGGACCGGATTTTCGGGATATTAATTTCCCAAAAGTGGACCTTGTGCTCACCAGCCCCGGGATTAATGTTAGCTGGTGAGGCACCAACTTGTTACAGAAACTCCAAGCAAAAAGAAATAAAAAATACAAGATATGTAGTACAAGACCATTCTGGCCTGTGAGTACAACATAAAGCTTCTAGTGATTGATGGCGGAAACGGTTTGTGGATCATCGGTGACTATGGGACTCCATTTCCCACAGGAACGGCTGACCGGGATAACTCCTATCTTCGCGGGACTGCTATCTCCATAAGCATAGGTTCCGGGGCTGTCGTTGCATCGTTCCTTCCCACGCAAGGAATCTGGCCAAGACCATAGCCAGGGACAAGCCAGTGAGTACTTTGAATGTACTCGCAAACATTATGAATATGGGTGAGACACAAACATGCTCGAGGATAAATTATGATCAATAGGATAATAATGAAATGACAGACTATAATCGCAAGCAGGACATTCGAGTAAAAAGGTATATGCAATCAGCAAGTAGTAACAAAATAAATAACAAGCATGCCATAGTCGGGCGTCTGGGCGACACCACAGAAAGGGCTTACGGGAGAAATAAAAGACAAGAATGCCACAGTCGGACGTCTGAGCGACATCACATAAAGGGCTTATAAGGAAAAGTAAATAACGAAATGCCACAGTCGGACGTCTGAGCGACATCACATAAAGGGCTTATAAGGAAAAGTAGATAATGAAATGCCAAAGTCGGACGTCTGAGCGACATCACATAAAGGGCTTATAAAGAAAAGTAAATAACGAAATGCCACAGTCGGACGTCTGAGCGACATCACATAAAGGGCTTATAAAGAAAAGTAGATAGCAATAAATATCCGGGAGGTAGAACCGTCCCAAGGATCCTCATTGCTCCAAAGGATGGTTAGTCCACAATGATAAATCACAATGACCACCTGTCACAAGTCATAATTAATGTTCTGGTTTAATAGTTTCTCCTCCGAAGACCGACACTAAGACCGACACTCGACCCATCCCAGACTATAGTCCTTAACCATCGACACGGCTATTCGAATAGATTCTATTTCTCTGCAGAGGGTGTACTCTTTACCCATGAATAACGGATTTCTTATAGTCCCTCTGGACTAATTCCGCCTACGGTCTTTTAAATTTGAAGACGCACCTGACTGCACACACCAGCATAAATTACCGGTGTCTGGAATCACCCACGACACTAGTTAAGCCAAACTTTAAGTGGGGAGGCTACAACCTCGACTAGCATGGGCTCACAAAAATTTATAACGCGTGCGAAAATCGGGGAAGCTATCCCCTTCGGCTCCAACCGAAACACCCATGCCCCCGGACCAGGTGGCCTGCCTACCGGATGCAGCCGGTATCTTCCACCGTGGCCTCTCTGTATGGTGTGTGATAGAACAGGGGTTGACAAATTTACTGAACCGCACCCTACCTGTAGCAGGGACACGTGGTAGCACGAAACAAGTATGGGGGTTACTGGAACAAGACTCGATCTATGGTCGACTCAGGAGGTTTCAGCTTTACTATATGGTTAGTGTCGTATTGCTTGACGCCGCTCTCTGACAGGGTCACCACCCCTCATGCTTCATCCTGCCTTACTGCACATCGTTCGTCACCACGAGATGTCAGTCACTTCGCTGCGCTTACCGGAACACAACTCTCCTTCGGACTCCGTCTGAACTATCATCAGGCATATGAAGCATGAGAAGTGATTACTGCCACCAATATTACAAACACAACAGAAAAGATTTTTCGCCACAAGATGATATGCAAGAGTAAGGCTTCTACATGAAATAACGATGCTCCATTTTAGCATATCAATGGAGTTCTTGTGTTATCGCAAACAACACACAACGTGTATTTTAACAGGGTTCAAGATGCTTGCCTTCAAGTAGAAGGGAGGAGAAAAGCATTCCAAGAATTTTGGAAGTTTTCTCCCTCTTCAAACTCCTAAAAGAAATAAAAGAAAATAAATACATAGACTTAGAACACCCCCAAAAAGTTGTCTGGAAAATTTTCATATAAATATGAAAATAAACTAGACAATATTTGGGAAACAACAGAAAAAGAATCAAATCACTTGGATTTATAGCTTAAAAGTTATTGCCAGTCAAAGTTCAGTCAACTCTGGTTTTAATAAAAACCAGAAAAAGGAAAACGAATCGACTCAGAAAGCGTTTTCAGAGAAGAGAAGACGTACTCTGGGGAATGCGACTCCACTTAAACCAGTGGGCGGGGACAAGAGGGGCTGATAGTGGGACCTGCGGGCCCACCTGTTATATTTAACTGGTCTACCCGCCTCCTTCCTCTTTCGCCCGACGGGGACGGAGCTCCGGTGATCGCCGCCGGCGAACGGCGGCTCCTCGAGGGCGTTCGAGTGCAGGGATGGATCCGTGGGGTTGGAGCGGTCCTCTCGGTGGTCGTGTGGTCGATGGAGGTGTAGGAAAGCGACGGCGACGAGCCTCGCGGCGGACGGCGGCCTCAGTGGGTTTGGGGCTTTGCTATATGGTGGCTCCCGAGCTAGTCTGAAGTGATGGGTGGCTCCGCAAGATCACAGGGAGTTGGATGGTGGTGCTGGCTGGACGGGAGGGGCGATGGTTGCGACGAATTGGACTGAGGTGCGGTGGCGGCCGTATTCGCCGGAGATGAAGAAGAAAGCTTGCCGGGGACGAATGGCTGCCACGGGGTTGCTCTGCGGGGTGCCTAGTGGTCATCTGTTGCTGCGGAGGGGTTCGGGGCACTCTTAAATAGGCGCTCAAGGTCGGTTCGACGATGGCCGAGGATAAGGACGACGGCGCCGGCGCTATTGCGGAGCAGGAGAGGTGGGGGCTGGCCAGCAGAACTTGCAGAGGTAGACGACACGTTTGTGGATGAGCACGGCGGCCTGGGACACTCGGGGGCGCGCCAGGTGGCCCGTACGGCACCGACCACAGCAGGCAGCGGTGGCGGCTAGCCCCTGGCTTGCCGGAGACGTGGCGAGGGTCTGTGGCGCTTGTGAGGATGTGCGGGCAGCAGCTTGGCTCGACGCGGCAGGCTGCAGTGGTTTGGATAAGCATGGGGGAGACATGCCAGGGACGCGGCGGCTCGGGCGCGGCATGTGCAAAACGCGCGCTCTCGTCGCGCTCTGTGCATGCACGGTAGGTGCTCGACGAAATGCCAGCGCGGCCAAACCTGCGTGGATGCCAAAGCAACTCAGCAGCCTTAGGCTAGGGGTAGCTAGGAGGTTAGTTGACATGGCTGCTAGGTCAGGGGTTCAAGTCCACCATGTGAACTAAGAACTATGCCAGCACTGGTCATGCGCACAAGGTCCTCGACAGAATGCTATGGGCATGGGGGCATCTCCACTGGTGGTCAAACTCTCCAGATCATAGCCTCCTTAGGTGAAAGAGATGGTGGCAAGGCTAGTTGGGCAAACCAGAAACTTGTTAGTGCAAGTTTTGCAAATCTTCAGTTCTGGACAGAAAATGCACAGCATTGTTTCATGAACCAAAACTACCCCAATAGGCCCACTCTTCTGGACTTAAGGGTTTTGCAAGAGAGACTATAAGCATGAGGAATCTCAAGGGCATTAGAGCAAAATAGACTAGGGTTGCAGTGCAAAACACCAAACTGAACCAGAATGGAAAAGAGGTTGGTTCACTCAAATTCTCCAAAGGACCTAAAAGGGTCTTTGCATAAAGTTGAATAACATACTGCTATGAACATCCCATAATTTTGGTGGAAGCAATACAGGAATATTTAAAGGGGTTGTAGTGCAATTTGGCCTACTGGACTAGATTGGGAAACATGTTGTGGAGCTCAAAATATTAAATGAAATAAATATATTCTAGCATAAAAGTGATCTAATGGCATTACCTGACATCTGCAAATTTTTGGTTAAAATTTTAAATAAATTTATCAAGTGGTTGCAGTTCAAAAGAGACCTTAAAACTAGGGGCAACCATTTATATATGGAAGAAAGATTTAGGGAGACAATTATATAATTAATCCTGCTGATATAATCAAAGTTTTTTTTAATGGGTGCATAATAGGATCTAATATTAGCTGGAAAGTTTTCACTAGGGGTAAAAACTCCAACATATCAGAACAAGAATGGTTCTGAAATCCAAAGAAACATTCAGCAAAAGCCAAAATTTTAATTAACTGACAAAATTTTAATTAATAAAACATTGCTAAAATTTTGGGGTGTTACAATTTATCTTGCAATGGGAAGAGGTGCCCGGTAGTGGGTTCGGTCTTACGGTGCTTGATCCCAGTGACAGAAGGGGAACCGACACGTATGTATCATTGCCACTAAGGATAAAACGACGAGATCCATATCTAACACCATAAATAAACGGATCTTGTCTACATCATGTCATCATTCTTAATGCATTACTCTGTTTTCCCATGAACTTAATATACTAGATGCATGCTGGATAGCGGTCGATGTGTGGAGTAATAGTAGTAGATGCAGGCAAGAGTCGGTCTACTAATCTTGGAAATGATGCCTATGTAATGATCATTGCCTGGATATCGTCATGATTATTTTAAGTTCTATCAATTGCGCAATAGTAATTTGTTCACCCACCGTTGGTATTTTTCTCGAAAGAAGCCATTAGTGAAACCTACGGCCCCCTGGTCTTCTTTCTCATATATTTGCCTTTGCGATCTATTTGCCTTTGCTCTTATTTTCAGATCTACTATACCAAAAACCCAAAAATACCTTTCTGCAATTTATCTTATTTATCGAACAATCTACCAATATTTATATCTCTCTCACGTTCAGTACCCGAAAGGTGTTGGGTAACGTAGCAGAATTCAAAAAATTTCCTACGCTTCACCAAGATCAATCTAAGGAGTCATCTAGCAACGAGCATAAAGGAGTGCATCTGTTGGGGAACGTAGCATAAGTCAAAATTTTCTACGCTTTCACCAAGATCCAACTAAGGAGACATCTAGCAACGAGCAAATAAGAGTGCATCTACATACCGTTATGTAGATCGCGTGCGGAAGCTTTCGAAGAAGCATGGATGAAGTAGTCGTACTCTTCGCGTTCTTCGTCACCGATGATCTAGCGCCGAACGGACGGCACCTCCGCGTTCAACACACGTCCGGTGCAGCAACGTCACCTCCTTCTTGATCCAGCAAGGGGGGAGGAGAAGTCGTCAGAGATCCAACAGCACAACGGCGTGGTGGTGGATGCAGTGGAGATTCCTGCAGGGCTTCGCCGGGCGCCGTGCGTTGAGGAGACGGAGGTGTGACGGGAGGGGGAGAGGCGCCAGGGCAAGGGTGCAGCTGCCCTCTCCCCCCCACATATATATAGGGGGCCAAGGGGGTGCGCCATGCCCTGCAGATGGCATCTGCAGGGGGGCGGTGGCCTGGGGGGGAGTCTTGCCCCCCAAGGCAAGGGGGGCGCCCCTTCCCCCTAGGGTTTCAACCCTAGGCGCATAGGGAGGGGGGGCCCATGTGGTGCGCCAGCCCACCAGGGGCTGTCCACCTTCCCCATGCAGCCTAGGGGCCCCACCGGGATGGGTGGCCCCACCCGGTGGACCCCCGGGGCCCCTCCGGTGGTCCCGGGACACTCCCGGTGACCCCCGAAGATCACCCGATGGCCGAAACTGGACTTCCTATATATCATTCTTTACCTCCGGACCATTCCGAAACTCCTCGTGACGTCTGGGATCTCATCCGGGACTCCGAACAACTTTCGGGTTTCCACGTGCATGTATCTCTATGACCCTAGCGTTACCGAACCTTAAGTGTGTAGACCCTACGGGTTCGGGAGACACGTAGAGATGACCAAGATGACTCTCCGGTCAATAACCAACAGCGGGATCTGGATACCCATGTTGGTTCCCACGTGTTCCTCGATTATCTTCATCGGATGAACCACCGTGTCAAGGATTCACTTAATCCCGTATGTTATTCCCTATGTCCATCGGTACGGTACTTGCCCAAGATTCGATCGTCGGTATTCCCGATACCTTGTTCAATCTCGTCATGGCAAGTCTCTTTACTCGATCCGTAATCCATCATCCCAAGACTAACTACTTAGTCACATTGAGCTCATTATGATGATGTCTTACCGAGTGGGCCCAGAGGTACCTCTCCGTCATACGGAGTGACAACATCCCAGTCTCGGTTCGTACCAACTCAACAGACACTTTCGGAGATACCCGACGCGTACCTTTATAGCCACCCAGTTACATTGTGACGTTTGGCACACCCAAAGTATTCCTACGGCATCCGGGAGTTGTACAACCTCATGGTCTAAGGAATAAATACTTGACACCGAAAAGCTTATGCATTACGAACTATACGATCTCGTGTTATGCTCAGGATTGGGTCTTGTCCATCACATCATTCTCCTAATGATGTGATCCCGTTATCACTGACATCATATGTCCATAGTCAGGAAACCGTGATCATCTGTTGATCAACGAGCTGGTAACTAGAGGCTCACCAGGGACTCATTGTGGTCTATATATTCACACATGTATAGCTGTTTCCGTACAATACAATTCAAGCATGAATAACAGATGATTATCATGAACAAGGAAATATAATAATAATGCTTTTATTATTGCCTCTAGGGCATATTTCCAACAGTCTCCCACTTGCACTAGAGTCAATAATCTAGTTACATTGTGATGAATCGAACACCCATAGAGTTCTGGTGTTGATCATGTTTTGCCCGTGGAAGAGGTTTAGTCAACGGGTCTGCAACATTCAGATCCGTATGCACTTTACAAATATCTATGTCTCCATCTTGAACATAATTCCGGATGGAGTTGAAACGGCGCTTGATGTGCTTGGTCTTCTTGTGAAACCTGGGCTCCTTGGTAATAGCAATAGCACCAGTGTTGTCACAGAAGAGAGTCATTGGGCTTGACGCGCTTGGAATGACTCCTAGGTCGGTGAGGAACTCCTTCATCCAGACTCCTTCCTGTGCCGCTTCGCAAGCAGCTACGTACTCCGCTTCACATGTAGAATGCGCCACGACGCTCTGCTTGCAACTGCACCAGCTGACTGCCCCACCATTCAAAATATACACGTATCCAGTTTGTGACTTAGAGTCATCCAGATCTGTGTCGAAGCTAGCATCGACGTAACCCTTTACGACGAGCTCTTCGTCACCTCCATAAACGAGAAACATATCCTTAGTCCTTTTCAGGTACTTCAGGATGTTCTTGACCGCTGTCCAGTGTTCCGTACCGGGATCACTTTGGTACCTCCCTACCAAACTTATGGCAAGGTTCACATCAGGTCTGGTACACAGCATGGCATACATGATAGAACCTATGGTCGAGGCATAGGGAATGACACTCATCTTTTCTCTATCTTCTGCCGTGGTTGGCGACTGAGCCTTGCTCAATCTCATACCTTGCAAAACAGGCAAGAATCCTTTCTTTGACTGATCCATATTGAACTTCTTCAATATTTTGTCAAGGTATGTACTTTGTGAAAGACCAATGAGGCGTCTTGATCTATCTCTATAGATTTTGATGCCTAATATGTAAGCAGCTTCTCCAAGGTCCTTCATTGAAAAACTTTTATTCAAGTAGGCCTTTACATTTTTCCAAGAATTCTATATCATTTCCCATCAGCAATATGTCATCCACATATAATATGAGAAATGCCACAGAGCTCCCACTCACTTTCTTGTAAATACAGGCTTCTCCATAAGTCTGTATAAATCCAAACGCTTTGATCACATCATTAAAGTGAATATTCTAACTCTGAGATGCTTGCACCAGCCCGTAAATCGAGAGCTGGAGCTTGCATACCTTGTTAGCGTTCTCTGGATCGACAAAACCTTCCGGTTGCATCATATACAACTCTTCCTTGAGGAAGCCGTTAAGGAATGCTGTTTTGACGTCCATTTGCCATATCTCATAATCATAGAATGCGGCAATAGCTAACATGATTCTAACTGACTTCAGCATCGCTACGGGAGAGAAAGTCTCGTCGTAGTCAATCCCTTGAACTTGTCGATAACCCTTAGCGACAAGCCGAGCCTTATAGATGGTCACATTACCATCCGCGTATGTCTTCTTCTTAAATATCCATTTGTTTTCTATGGCGTGCCTATCATCAGGCAAGTCCACCAAAGTCCATACTTTGTTTTCATACATGGATTCTATCTCGGATTTCATGGCTCCAAGCCATTTATTGGAATCCGGGCCCGCCATCGCTTCTTCATAGTTCGAAGTTCACCGTTGTCTAACAACATGATTTCTAGGACTGGGTTGCCGTACCACTCTGGTGCGGAACGTGCCCGTGTGGACCTTCGAAGTTCAGTAGTAACTTGATCTGTTTCTTCATGATCATCATCATTAACTTCCTCCCTTGTCGATGCAGGCACCTCAGGAACAGTTTCTGAGCTGCACTACTTTCCGGTCCAGGAGGGGTGACTGTCACCTCATCAAGTTCTACTTTCCTCCCACTCACTTCCTTCGAGAGAAACTCTTTCTCCAGAAAGCATCCATTTTGGCAACAAAGACTTTGCCTTCGGATTTGTGGTAGAAGGTGTACCCAATCGTTTCCTTTGGGTATCCTATGAAGACGCATTTTTCCGATTTGGGTTCGAGCTTTTCAGGTTGAAGTTTCTTGACATAAGCATCGCAACCCCAAACTTTTAGAAACGATAGCTTCGGTTTCTTGCCAAACCAAAGTTCATACGGAGTCGTCTCAACGGATTTCGACGGAGCCCTATTTAAAGTGAATGCGGCAGTCTCTAAAGCATAACCCCAAAAAGATAGCGGTAAATCGGTGAGGGACATCATAGATCGCACCATGTCCAACAGAGTACGATTTCGACATTCGGACACACCGTTATGTTGAGGTGTTCCGGGCGGTGTCAACTGTGAAACAATTCCACAGCTCCTAAGGTGTGTGCCAAATTCATGACTTAAATATTCACCCCCACGATCTGATCGTAAGAACTTTATTTTTCTGTCACGTTGATTCTCAACCTCATTCTGAAATTCCTTAAACTTTTCAAAGGTCTCAGACTTGTGTTTCATCAAGTAGATATACCCATATCTACTCAAGTCATCCGTGAGGGTGAGAACATAACGATATCCTCCGCGAGCCTCAACACTCATTGGACCGCACACATCGGTATGTATGATTTCCAACAAGTTGGTTGCTCGCTCCATTGTTCCGGAGAACGGAGTCTTGGTCATCTTGCCCAAGAGGCATGGTTCGCACGTGTCAAATGATTCATAATCAAGAGACTCTAGAAGTCCATCTAAATGGAGTTTCTTCATACGTTTGACACCAATATGACCAAGGCGGCAATGCCACAAGTATGTGGGACTATCATTATCAACTTTACATCTTTTGGCATCCACACTATGAATATGTGTATCATCACGTTCGAGATTCATCAAAAATAAACCATTGACCAGCGGGGCATGACCATAAAAGATATCTCTCAAATAAATAGAACAACCATTATTCTCTGATTTGAAAGAGTAGCCATCTCGCATAAGACGAGATCCAGATACAATGTTCATGCTCAAAGCTGGTACTAAATAACAATTATTAAGGTTTAAAACTAATCCCGAGGGTAGATGTAGAGGCAGCGTGCCGACGGCGATCACATCGACCTTGGAACCATTCCCGACGCGCATCGTCACCTCATCCTTCGCCAGTCTCCGTTTATTCCGCAGCTCCTGTTTTGAGTTACAAATGTGAGCAACCGCACCGGTATCAAATACCCAGGAGCTACTACGAGCGCTGGTAAGGTACACATCAATAACAAGTATATCACATATACCTTTGACGTTGCCGGCCTTCTTGTCTGCTAAATATTTGGGGCAGTTCCGCTTCCAGTGACCCATTCCCTTGCAATAAAAGCACTCTGTCTCAGGCTTGGGTCCATACTTTGGCTTCTTCCCGGCAACAGGCTTGCCGGGCGCGGCAACTCCCTTGCCGTCCTTCTTGAAGTTCTTCTTACCCTTTCCTTTCTTGAACTTAGTGGTTTTATTGACCATCAACACTTGATGTTCTTTCTTGATGTCCACCTCCGCTGATTACAGCATCGAATACACCTCGGGAATGGACTTCTCCATCCCTTGCATATTGAAGTTCAACACGAAGCTCTTGAAGCTTGGTGGGAGCGACTGGAGGATTCTGTCAACGACCGCTTCATCTGGGAGATTCATTCCCAGCTGAGACAAGCGGTTGTGCAATCCAGAAATCTTGAGGATGTGCTCACTGACAGAACTGTTTTCCTCCATCTTACAGCTGTAGAATGCGTCAGAGACATCATATCTCTCGACTCGGGCATGAGCTTGGAAAACCATTTTCAGCTCTTCGAACATCTCGTATGCTCCGTGGTGCTCAAAACGTTTTTGGAACCCCGACTCTAAGTTGTAAAGCATGCCGCACTGAACCAGGGAGTAATCATCACTACGCGACTGCCAGACGTTCAAAACGTCTTGGGCCGCATCGGGAGCAGGTGCATGACCTAGCGGTGCTTCAAGGACATATGATCTCTTGGCAGCTATGAGGATAATCCTCAGGTTACGGACCCAATCCGTATAGTTGCTACCATCGTCTTTCAGCTTGGTTTTCTCTAGGAACGCGTTGAAGTTGAGGGAAACTCGAGCGTGGGCCATTTGATCTACAAGAGATATTGTAAAGAATTTAGACTAAGTTCATGATAATTAAGTTCATCTTAATCAAATTTTAATGAACTCCCACTCAGAATGACATCTCTCTAGTCATCTAAGTGATACACGATCCGAATCGACTAGCCCGTGTCCGATCATCACGTGAGACGGACTAGTCATCAACGGTGAACATCTTCATGTTGATCGTATCTTCTATACGACTCGTGTTCGACCTTTCGGTCTTCCGTGTTCCGAGGCCATGTCTGTACATGCTAGGCTCGTCAAGTGAACCCTAAGTGTATTGCGTGTGTAAATCTGGCTTACACCCGTTGTATGCGAACGTTAGAACCTATCACACCCGATCATCACGTGGTGCTTCGGAGCAACGAACTTTAGCAATGGTGCACAGTTAGGGGGAACACAATTCTTGAAATTTTTAGTGAGAGATCATCTTATTTACTACCGTCGTTCTAAGTAAACAATATGCATAAACATGATAAACATCACATGCAATCAATTAAAGTGACATGATATGGCCAATATCATCTTGCTCCTTGGATCTCCATCTTCGGGGCACCATGATCATCTTGTCACCAGCTCGACACCATGATCTTCATCATCATGTCTTGAAGCAGTCGTCACGCCAACTATTACTTCTACTACTATAGCTAACGTTTAGCACTGAAGTAAAGTAATTACATGGCGTTATTCAGTGACACGCAGGTCATACAATAATTAAGACAACTCCTATGGCTCCTACCGGTTGTCAAGTTCATCGACATGCAAGTCGTGATTCCCTATTACAAGAACATGATCAATCTCATACATCACATATATCATTCATCACATCTTCATTTTGGCCATACCACGTCACATAGCACATGCTGCAAAAACAAGTTAGACGTGCTCTAATTGTTGTTGCAAGTTTTTACGTGGCTTCTATAGGTTTTCTAGCAAGAACGTTTCTTACCTACGCCAAAACCACAACGTGATTTGTCAATTTCTATTTACCCTTCATAAGGACCCTTTTCATCGAATCCGATCCGACTAAAGTAGGAGAGACAGACACCCGCCAGCCACCTTATGCATCTAGTGCATGTCTGTCGGTGGAACCAGTCTCACGTAAGTGTACGTGTAAAGTCGGTCCGGGCCGCTTCATCCCACAATACCGCCGAAACAAGATTGACTAGTAACGGCAAGAAAGTTGAACAAACTCAAACGCCCACAACTGCTTTGTGTTCTACTCGTGCAAGATGCTACGCATAAGACCTAGCTCAGATGCCACTGTTGGGGAACGTAGCATAAGTCAAAATTTTCTACGCTTTCACCAAGATCCAACTAAGGAGACATCTAGCAACGAGCAAATAAGAGTGCATCTACATACCGTTATGTAAATCGCGTGCGGAAGCTTTCGAAGAAGCGTGGATGAAGTAGTCGTACTCTTCGCGTTCTTCGTCACCGATGATCTAGCGCCGAACGGACGGCACCTCCGCGTTCAACACACGTCTGGTGCAGCAACGTCACCTCCTTCTTGATCCAGCAAGGGGGGGAGGAGAAGTCGTCAGAGATCCAACAGCACAACGGCGTGGTGGTGGATGCAGTGGAGATTCCTGCAGGGCTTCGCCGGGCGCCCTGCGTTGAGGAGACGGAGGTGTGACGGGAGGGGGACAGGCGCCAGGGCAAGGGTGCAGCTGCCCTCTCCCCCCCCACATATATATAGGGGGCCAAGGGGGTGCGCCATGCCTTGCAGATGGCATCTGCAGGGGGGCGGTGGCCTGGGGGGGAGTCTTGCCCCCCAAGGCAAGGGGGGCGCCCCTTCCCCCTAGGGTTTCAACCCTAGGCGCATAGGGAGGGGGGGCCATGTGGTGCGCCAGCCCACCAGGGGCTGTCCACCTCCCCCATGAAGCCTAGGGGCCCCACCGGGATGGGTGGCCCCACCCGGTGGACCCCCGGGGCCCCTCCGGTGGTCCCGGGACACTCCCGGTGACCCCCGAAGATCACCCGATGGCCGAAACTGGACTTCCTATATATCATTCTTTACCTCCGGACCATTCCGAAACTCCTCGTGACGTCTGGGATCTCATCCGGGACTCTGAACAACTTTCGGGTTTCCACGTGCATGTATCTCTATGACCCTAGCGTTACCGAACCTTAAGTGTGTAGACCCTACGGGTTCGGGAGACACGTAGACATGACCAAGATGACTCTCCGGTCAATAACCAACAGCGGGATCTGGATACCCATGTTGGTTCCCACGTGTTCCTCGATGATCTTCATCGGATGAACCACCGTGTCAAGGATTCACTTAATCCCGTATGTTATTCCCTTTGTCCATCGGTACGGTACTTGCCCAAGATTCGATCGTCGGTATTCCCGATACCTTGTTCAATCTCGTCATGGCAAGTCTCTTTACTCGATCCGTAATCCATCATCCCAAGACTAACTACTTAGTCACATTGAGCTCATTATGATGATGTCTTACCGAGTGGGCCCAGTGGTACCTCTCCGTCATACGGAGTGACGACATCCCAGTCTCGGTTCGTACCAACTCAACAGACACTTTCGGAGATACCCGACGCGTACCTTTATAGCCACCCAGTTACATTGTGACGTTTGGCACACCCAAAGTATTCCTACGGCATCCGGGAGTTGTACAACCTCATGGTCTAAGGAATAAATACTTGACACCGAAAAGCTTATGCATTACGAACTATACGATCTCGTGTTATGCTCAGGATTGGGTCTTGTCCATCACATCATTCTCCTAATGATGTGATCCCGTTATCACTTACATCATATGTCCATAGTCAGGAAACCGTGACCATCTGTTGATCAACGAGCTGGTAACTAGAGGCTCACCAGGGACTCATTGTGGTCTATATATTCACACATGTATAGCTGTTTCCGTACAATACAATTCAAGCATGAATAACAGACGATTATCATGAACAAGGAAATATAATAATATTGCTTTTATTATTGCCTCTAGGGCATATTTCCAACAGTCTCCCACTTGCACTAGAGTCAATAATCTAGTTACATTGTGATGAATCGAACACCCATAGAGTTCTGGTGTTGATCATGTTTTGCCCGTGGAAGAGGTTTAGTCAACGGGTCTGCAACATTCAGATCCGTATGCACTTTACAAATATCTATGTCTCCATCTTGAACATAATTCCGGATGGAGTTGAAACGGCGCTTGATGTGCTTGGTCTTCTTGTGAAACCTGGGCTCCTTGGTAATAGCAATAGCACCAGTGTTGTCACAGAAGAGAGTCATTGGGCTTGACGCGCTTGGAATGACTCCTAGGTCGGTGAGGAACTCCTTCATCCAGACTCCTTCCTGTGCCGCTTCGCAAGCAGCTACGTACTCCGCTTCACATGTAGAATGCGCCACGACGCTCTGCTTGCAACTGCACCAGCTGACTGCCCCACCATTCAAAATATACACGTATCCGGTTTGTGACTTAGAGTCATCCAGATCTGTGTCGAAGCTAGCATCGACGTAACCCTTTACGACGAGCTCTTCGTCACCTCCATAAACGAGAAACATATCCTTAGTCCTTTTCAGGTACTTCAGGATGTTCTTGACCGCTGTCCAGTGTTCCGTACCGGGATCACTTTGGTACCTCCCTACCAAACTTATGGCAAGGTTCACATCAGGTCTGGTACACAGCATGGCATACATGATAGAACCTATGGCCGAGGCATAGGGAATGACACTCATCTTTTCTCTATCTTCTGCCGTGGTTGGCGACTGAGCCTTGCTCAATCTCATACCTTGCAAAACAGGCAAGAATCCTTTCTTTGACTGATCCATATTGAACTTCTTCAATATTTTGTCAAGGTATGTACTTTGTGAAAGACCAATGAGGCGTCTTGATCTATCTCTATAGATTTTGATGCCTAATATGTAAGCAGCTTCTCCAAGGTCCTTCATTGAAAAACTTTTATTCAAGTAGGCCTTTACATTTTTCCAAGAATTCTATATCATTTCCCATCAGCAATATGTCATCCACATATAATATGAGAAATGCCACAGAGCTCCCACTCACTTTCTTGTAAATACAGGCTTCTCCATAAGTCTGTATAAATCCAAACGCTTTGATCACATCATTAAAGCGAATATTCTAACTCTGAGATGCTTGCACCAGCCCGTAAATCGAGAGCTGGAGCTTGCATACCTTGTTAGCGTTCTCTGGATCGACAAAACCTTCCGGTTGCATCATATACAACTCTTCCTTGAGGAAGCCGTTAAGGAATGCTGTTTTGACGTCCATTTGCCATATCTCATAATCATAGAATGCGGCAATAGCTAACATGATTCTAACTGACTTCAGCATCGCTACGGGAGAGAAAGTCTCGTCGTAGTCAATCCCTTGAACTTGTCGATAACCCTTAGCGACAAGCCGAGCCTTATAGATGGTCACATTACCATCCGCGTATGTCTTCTTCTTAAATATCCATTTGTTTTCTATGGCGTGCCTATCATCAGGCAAGTCCACCAAAGTCCATACTTTGTTTTCATACATGGATTCTATCTCGGATTTCATGGCTCCAAGCCATTTATTGGAATCCGGGCCCGCCATCGCTTCTTCATAGTTCGAAGTTCACCGTTGTCTAACAACATGATTTCTAGGACTGGGTTGCCGTACCACTCTGGTGCGGAACGTGCCCGTGTGGACCTTCGAAGTTCAGTAGTAACTTGATCTGTTTCTTCATGATCATCATCATTAACTTCCTCCCTTGTCGATGCAGGCACCTCAGGAACAGTTTCTGAGCTGCACTACTTTCCGGTCCAGGAGGGGTGACTGTCACCTCATCAAGTTCTACTTTCCTCCCACTCACTTCCTTCGAGAGAAACTCTTTCTCCAGAAAGCATCCATTTTGGCAACAAAGACTTTGCCTTCGGATTTGTGGTAGAAGGTGTACCCAATCGTTTCCTTTGGGTATCCTATGAAGACGCATTTTTCCGATTTGGGTTCGAGCTTTTCAGGTTGAAGTTTCTTGACATAAGCATCGCAACCCCAAACTTTTAGAAACGATAGCTTCGGTTTCTTGCCAAACCAAACTTCATACGGAGTCGTCTCAACGGATTTCGACGGAGCCCTATTTAAAGTGAATGCGGCAGTCTCTAAAGCATAACCCCAAAAAGATAGCGGTAAATCGGTGAGGGACATCATAGATCGCACCATGTCCAACAGAGTACGATTTCGACGTTCGGACACACCGTTATGTTGAGGTGTTCCAGGCGGTGTCAACTGTGAAACAATTCCACAGCTCCTAAGGTGTGTGCCAAATTCATGACTTAAATATTCACCCCCACGATCTGATCGTAAGAACTTTATTTTTCTGTCATGTTGATTCTCAACCTCATTCTGAAATTCCTTAAACTTTTCAAAGGTCTCAGACTTGTGTTTCATCAAGTAGATATACCCATATCTACTCAAGTCATCCATGAGGGTGAGAACATAACGATATCCTCCGCGAGCCTCAACACTCATTGGACCGCACACATCGGTATGTATGATTTCCAACAAGTTGGTTGCTCGCTCCATTGTTCCGGAGAACGGAGTCTTGGTCATCTTGCCCAAGAGGCATGGTTCGCACGTGTCAAATGATTCATAATCAAGAGACTCTAGAAGTCCATCTAATGGAGTTTCTTCATACGTTTGACACCAATATGACCAAGGCGGCAATGCCACAAGTATGTGGGACTATCATTATCAACTTTACATCTTTTGGCATCCACACTATGAATATGTGTATCATCACGTTCGAGATTCATCAAAAATAAACCATTGACCAGCGGGGCATGACCATAAAAGATATCTCTCAAATAAATAGAACAACCATTATTCTCTGATTTGAAAGAGTAGCCATCTCGCATAAGACGAGATCCAGATACAATGTTCATGCTCAAAGCTGGTACTAAATAACAATTATTAAGGTTTAAAACTAATCCCGAGGGTAGATGTAGAGGCAGCGTGCCGACGGCGATCACATCGACCTTGGAACCATTCCCGACGCGCATCGTCACCTCATCCTTCGCCAGTCTCCGTTTATTCCGCAGCTCCTGTTTTGAGTTACAAATGTGAGCAACCGCACCGGTATCAAATACCCAGGAGCTACTACGAGCGCTGGTAAGGTACACATCAATAACAAGTATATCACATATACCTTTGACGTTGCCAGCCTTCTTGTCTGCTAAATATTTGGGGCAGTTCCGCTTCCAGTGACCCATTCCCTTGCAATAAAAGCACTCTGTCTCAGGCTTGGGTCCATACTTTGGCTTCTTCCCGGCAACAGGCTTGCCGGGCGCGGCAACTCCCTTGCCGTCCTTCTTGAAGTTCTTCTTACCCTTTCCTTTCTTGAACTTAGTGGTTTTATTGACCATCAACACTTGATGTTCTTTCTTGATGTCCACCTCCGTTGATTACAGCATCGAATACACCTCGGGAATGGACTTCTCCATCCCTTGCATATTGAAGTTCAACACGAAGCTCTTGAAGCTTGGTGGGAGCGACTGGAGGATTCTGTCAACGACCGCTTCATCTGGGAGATTCATTCCCAGCTGAGACAAGCGGTTGTGCAATCCAGAAATCTTGAGGATGTGCTCACTGACAGAACTGTTTTCCTCCATCTTACAGCTGTAGAATGCGTCAGAGACATCATATCTCTCGACTCGGGCATGAGCTTGGAAAACCATTTTCAGCTCTTCGAACATCTCGTATGCTCCGTGGTGCTCAAAACGTTTTTGGAACCCCGACTCTAAGTTGTAAAGCATGCCGCACTGAACCAGGGAGTAATCATCACTACGCGACTGCCAGACGTTCAAAACGTCTTGGGCCGCATCGGGAGCAGGTGCATGACCTAGTGGTGCTTCAAGGACATATGATCTCTTGGCAGCTATGAGGATAATCCTCAGGTTACGGACCCAATCCGTATAGTTGCTACCATCGTCTTTCAGCTTGGTTTTCTCTAGGAACGCGTTGAAGTTGAGGGAAACTCGAGCGTGGGCCATTTGATCTACAAGAGATATTGTAAAGAATTTAGACTAAGTTCATGATAATTAAGTTCATCTTAATCAAATTTTAATGAACTCCCACTCATAATGACATCTCTCTAGTCATCTAAGTGATACACGATCCGAATCGACTAGCCCGTGTCCGATCATCACGTGAGACGGACTAGTCATCAACGGTGAACATCTTCATGTTGATCGTATCTTCTATACGACTCGTGTTCGACCTTTCGGTCTTCCGTGTTTCGAGGCCATGTCTGTACATGCTAGGCTCGTCAAGTGAACCCTAAGTGTATTGCGTGTGTAAATCTGGCTTACACCCGTTGTATGCGAACGTTAGAACCTATCACACCCGATCATCACGTGGTGCTTCGGAGCAACGAACTTTAGCAGTGGTGCACAGTTAGGGGGAACACAATTCTTGAAATTTTTAGTGAGAGATCATCTTATTTACTACCGTCGTTCTAAGTAAACAAGATGCATAAACATGATAAACATCACATGCAATCAATTAAAGTGACATGATATGGCCAATATCATCTTGCTCCTTGGATCTCCATCTTCGGGGCACCATGATCATCTTGTCACCAGCTCGACACCATGATCTTCATCATCATGTATTGAAGCAGTCGTCACGCCAACTATTACTTCTACTACTATAGCTAACGTTTAGCACTGAAGTAAAGTAATTACATGGCGTTATTCAGTGACACACAGGTCATACAATAATTAAGACAACTCCTATGGCTCCTACCGGTTGTCAAGTTCATCGACATGCAAGTCGTGATTCCCTATTACAAGAACATGATCAATCTCATACATCACATATATCATTCATCACATCTTCATTTTGGCCATACCACGTCACATAGCACATGCTGCAAAAACAAGTTAGACGTGCTCTAATTGTTGTTGCAAGTTTTTACGTGGCTTCTATAGGTTTTCTAGCAAGAACGTTTCTTACCTACGCCAAAACCACAACGTGATTTGTCAATTTCTATTTACCCTTCATAAGGACCCTTTTCATCGAATCCGATCCGACTAAAGTAGGAGAGACAGACACCCGCCAGCCACCTTATGCATCTAGTGCATGTCTGTCGGTGGAACCAGTCTCACGTAAGTGTACGTGTAAAGTCGGTCCGGGCCGCTTCATCCCACAATACCGCCGAAACAAGATTGACTAGTAACGGCAAGAAAGTTGAACAAACTCAAACGCCCACAACTGCTTTGTGTTCTACTCGTGCAAGATGCTACGCATAAGACCTAGCTCAGATGCCACTGTTGGGGAACGTAGCATAATTCAAAATTTTCTACGCTTTCACCAAGATCCAACTAAGGAGACATCTACCAACGAACAAATAAGAGTGCATCTACATACCGTTATGTAGATCGCGTGCGGAAGCTTTCGAAGAAGCGTGGATGAAGTAGTCGTACTCTTCGCGTTCTTCGTCACCGATGATCTAGCGCCGAACGGACGGCACCTCCGCGTTCAACACACATCCGGTGCAGCAACGTCACCTCCTTCTTGATCCAGCAAGGGGGGAGGAGAAGTCGTCAGAGATCCAACAGCACAACGGCGTGGTGGTGGATGCAGTGGAGATTCCTGCAGGGCTTCGCCGGGCGCCCTGCGTTGAGGAGACGGAGGTGTGACGGGAGGGGGAGAGGCGCCAGGGCAAGGGTGCGGCTTCCCTCTCCCCCCACATATATATAGGGGGCCAGGGGGGTGCGCCATGCCCTGCAGATGGCATCTGCAGGGGGGCGGCGGCCTGGGGGGGAGTCTTGCCCCCCAAGGCAAGGGGGGCGCCCCTTCCCCCTAGGGTTTCAACCCTAGGCGCATAGGGAGGGGGGCCCATGTGGTGCGCCAGCCCACCAGGGGCTGGCCACCTCCCCCACGCAGCCTAGGGGCCCCACCGGGATGTGTGGCCCCACCCGGTGGACCCCCGGGGCCCCTCCGATGGTCCCGGGACACTCCCGGTGACCCCCGGAGATCACCCGATGGCCGAAACTGGACTTCCTATGTATCATTCTTTACCTCCGGACCATTCCGGAACTCCTCGTGACGTCCGGGATCTCATCCGGGACTCCGAACAACTTTCAGGTTTCCACGTGCATGTATCTCTACGACCCTAGCGTTACTGAACCTTAAGTGTGTAGACCCTACGGGTTCGGGAGACACGTAGACATGACCGAGACGACTCTCCGGTCAATAACCAACAGCGGGATCTGGATACCCATGTTGGTTCCCACATGTTCCTCGATGATCTTCATCGGATGAACCACCGTGTCAAGGATTCACTTAATCCCGTATGTTATTCCCTTTGTCCATCGGTACGGTACTTGCCCGAGATTCGATCGTCGGTATTCCCGATACCTTGTTCAATCTCGTCATGGCAAGTCTCTTTACTCGATCTGTAATCCATCATCCCGTGACTAACTACTTAGTCACATTGAGCTCATTATGATGATGTCTTACCGAGTGGGCCCAGAGGTACCTCTCCGTCATACGGAGTGACAACATCCCAGTCTCGGTTCGTACCAACTCAACAGACACTTTCGGAGATACCCGACGCGTACCTTTATAGCCACCCAGTTACGTTGTGACGTTTGGCACACCCAAAGTATTCCTACGGCATCCGGGAGTTGTACAATCTCATGGTCTAAGGAATAAATACTTGACACCGAAAAGCTTATGCATTACGAACTATACGATCTCGTGCTATGCTCAGGATTGGGTCTTGTCCATCACATCATTCTCCTAGTGATGTGATCCCGTTATCACTGACATCCTATGTCCATGGTCAGGAAACCGTGACCATCTGTTGATCAACGAGCTGGTAACTAGAGGCTCACCAGGGACTCATTGTGGTCTATATATTCACACATGTATAGATGTTTCCGTACAATACAATTCAAGCATGAATAACAGACGATTATCATGAACAAGGAAATATAATAATAATGCTTTTATTATTGCCTCTAGGGCGTATTTCCAATAGCATCTACATACCCTTTGTAGATCGCGAGCGGAAGCGTTCGAAGGAACGTGGATGAAGTAGTCGTACTCTTCACGATCCTCGTCACCGATGATCCCAGCGCCGAACGGACGGCACCTTCGCATTCAACACACGTACGGTACAGCGACGTCTCCTCCTTCTTGATCCAGCAAGGGTGGAGGAGAGGTTGTCGGAGATCCAGCAGCACGACGGCGTGGTGGTGGATGCAACAGGAAATCCTGCAGGGCTTCGTCGGCGCCCTACGTAAGGAGTAGAAAGTGTGACGGGAGGGGGGAGAGGCGCCAGAGGCTTGGGGTGCGGCTGCCCTCTCCCCCCCCCACTATATATAGGGGCCAGGGGGCGCCGGCCCTTGGGAGATCAGATCTCCAGGGGGGCGGCGGCCAGGGGGGTAGACTTGCCCCCCAAGGCATAGGGGGCGCCCCCTCCCCTAGGGTTTCAACCCTAGGCGCATGGAGGGGGGGCCATGTGGTGCGCCATCCCACCAGGGGCTGGCCCCTTCCCCCTTGCGGCCTAGGGGACCCACCGGGACGGGTGGCCCCACCCGGTGGATCCCCGGGAACCCTCCGGTGGTCCCGGGACACTCCCGGTGACCCCCGGAGTTCACCCGATGGCCGAAACTGGACTTCCTATATATCATTCTTTACCTCCGGACCATTCCGGAACTCCTCGTTACGTCTGGGATCTCATCCGGGACTCCGAACAACATTCGGGTTTCCATGTGCGTGTATCTCTACAACCCTAGCGTCACCGAACCTTAAGTGTGTAGACCCTACGGGTTCGGGAGACACGTAGACATGACCGAGACGACTCTCCGGTCAATAACCAACTGCGGGATCTGGATACCCATGTTGGTTCCCACGTGTTCCTCGATGATCTCATCGGATGAACCACTGTGTCAAGGATTCACTCAATCCCGTATGTTATTCCCTTTGTCCATCGGTACGGTACTTGCCCGAGATTCGATCGTCGGTATGCCCGATACCTTGTTCAATCTCGTCATGGCAAGTCTCTTTACTCATTCCGTAATCCATCATCCCGTGACTTCCTTAGTCATCTTGAGCTCATTATGATGATGTCTTACCGAGAGGGCCCAGAGGTACCTCTCCGTCATACGGAGTGACAATATCCCAGTCTCTGTTCGTACCAACTCAACAGACACTTTCGGAGATACCCGTTGCGTACCTTTATAGCCACCCAGTTACGTTGTGACGTTTGGCACACCCAAAGTATTCCTACGGTATCCGGGAGTTGCACAACCTCATGGTCTAAGGAATAAATACTTGACACCAGAAAAGCTTAAGCATTACGAACTAAACGATCTCGTGCTAGGCTCAGGATTGGGTCTTGTCCATCACATCATTCTCCTAATGATGTGATCCCGTTATCAATGACATCCAATGTCCATGGTCAGGAAACCGTGACCATCTGTTGATCAATGAGCTAGTAACAAGAGGCTTACCAGGGACACGTTGTGGTCTATGTATTCACACATGTATCACTGTTTCCGTACAATACAACTCAAGCATGAATAACAGACAATTATCATGAACAAGGAAATATAATAATAATACTTTTATTATTGCCTCTAGGGCATATTTCCAACAGTCTCCCACTTGCACTAGAGTCAATAATCTAGTTACATTGTGATGAATCGAACACCCATAGAGTTCTGGTGTTGATCATGTTTTGCCCGTGGAAGAGGTTTAGTCAACGGGTTTGTGACATTCAGATCCGTATGCACTTTCCAAATATCTATGTCTCCATCTTGAACATAATTCCGGATGGAGTTGAAACGGCGCTTGATGTGCTTGGTCTTCTTGTGAAACCTGGCTCCTTGGTAATGGCAATAGCACCAGTTTTGTCACAGAAGAGAGTCATCGGGCTTGACGCGCTTGGAATGACTCCTAGGTCGGTGATGAACTCCTTCATCCAGACTCCTTCTTCCGCTGCTTCACAAGCAGCTATGTACTCCGCTTCACATGTAGAATGCGCCACGGCGCTCTTCTTGCAACTGCACCAGCTGACTGCTCCACCATTCAAAATATTCACGTATCCGGTTTGTGACTTCGAGTCATCCAGATCTGTGTCGAAGCTAGCATCGACGTAACCCTTTATGACGAGCTCTTCGTCACCTCCATAGACGAGAAACATATCCTTAGTCATCTTCAGGTACTTTAGGATATTCTTGACCGTTGTCCAGTGTTCCATACCAGGATCACTTTGGTACCTCCCTACCAAACTTATGGCAAGGTTCACATCAGGTCTGGTACACAGCATGGCATACATGATAGAACCTATGGCCGAGGCATAGGGAATGACACTCATCTTTTCTCTATCTTCTGCCGTGGTCGGGGACTGAGCCTTGCTCAATCTCATACCTTGCAAAACAGGCAAGAACCCTTTCTTGGACTGATCCATAATGAACTTCTTCAATATCTTGTCAAGGTATGTGCTTTGTGAAAGACCAATGAGGCGTCTTGATCTATCTCTATAGATTTTGATGCCTAATATATAAGCAGCTTCTCCAAGGTCCTTCATTGAAAAACTCTTATTCAAGTAGGCCTTTACACTTTCCAAGAATTCTATATCATTTCCCATCAGCAATATGTCATCCACATATAATATGAGAAATGCTACAGAGCTCCCACTCACTTTCTTGTAGATACAGGCTTCTCCCCAAGTCTGTATAAAGCCAAACGCTTTGATCACATCATTAAAGCGAATATTCCAACTCCGAGATGCTTGTACCAGCCCGTAGATCGAGCGCTGGAGCTTGCATACCTTGTTAGCATTTTCTGGATCGACAAAACCTTCCGGCTGCATCATATACAACTCTTCCTTGAGGAAGCCATTAAGGAATGCCGTTTTGACGTCCATTTGCCATATCTCATAATCATAGAATGCGGCAATTGCTAACATGATTCGGACGGACTTTAGCATCGCTATGGGAGAGAAAGTCTCGTCGTAGTCAATCCCTTGAACTTGTCGATAACCCTTAGCGACAAGCCGAGCCTTATAGATGGTCACATTACCATCCGCGTCTGTCTTCTTCTTAAATATCCATTTGTTTTCTATGGCGTGCCTATCATCAGGAAAGTCCACCAAAGTCCATACTTTGTTTTCATACATGGATTCTATCTCGGGTTTCATGGCTCCAAGCCATTTATTGGAATCCGGGCCCGCCATCGCTTCTTCATAGTTCGAAGGTTCACCGTTGTCTAACAACATGATTTCCATGACAGGGTTGTCGTACCACTCTGGTGCGGAACGTGTCCTTGTGGACCTTCGAAGTTCAGTAGTAACTTGGTCTGTATCTTCATGATCATCATCATTAACTTCCTCTCTTGTCGGTGCAGGCACCTCAGGAACAATTTCCTGCGCTGTGCTACTTTCCGGTTCGGGAGGGGTGACTGTCACCTCATCAAGTTCTACCTTCCTCCCACTCACTTCTTTCGAGAGAAACTCTTTCTCCAGAAAGGATCCATTCTTGGCAACAAAGACTTTGCCTTCGGATCTGTGGTAGAAGGTGTACCCAATCGTTTCCTTTGGGTATCCTATGAAGACGCATTTTTCCGATTTGGGTTCGAGCTTCTCAGGTTGAAGTTTCTTGACATAACCATCGCAACCCCAAACTTTCAGAAATGACAACTTCGGTTTCTTGCCAAACCAAAGTTCATACGGTGTCGTCTCAACGGATTTCGACGGAGCCCTATTTAAAGTGAATGCGACAGTCTCTAAAGCATAACCCCACAAAGATAGCGGTAAATCGGTGAGAGACATCATAGATCGCACCATGTCCAACAGAGTACGATTTCGACGTTCGGACACACCGTTACGCCGAGGTGTTCCGGGCGGTGTCAATTGTGAAACAATTCCACGGTTCCTAAGGTGCGTGCCAAACTCATGACTTAAATATTCACCCCCACGATCCGATCGCAAGGACTTTATTTTTCTGTCACGTTGATTCTCAACCTCATTCTGAAATTCCTTGAACTTTTCAAAGGTCTCAGACTTGTGTTTCATCAAGTAGATATACCCATATCTACTTAAGTCATCTGTGAGGGTGAGAACATAACGATAGCCTCCGCGAGCCTCAACACTCATTGGACCGCACACATCGGTATGTATGATTTCCAATAAGTTGGTTGCTCGCTCCATTGTTCCGGAGAACGGAGTCTTGGTCATCTTTCCCAAGAGGCATGGTTCGCACATGTCAAATGATTCATAATCAAGAGACTCCAGAAGTCCATCAGCATGAAGCTTCTTCATACGTTTGACACCAATATGACCAAGGCGGCAATGCCACAAGTATGTGGGACTATCATTGTCAACTTTACATCTTTTGGCATTCACACTACGAACATGTGTATCATCACGATCGATATTCATAAAAAATAATCCATTGACCAGCGGGGCATGACCATAAAACATATCTCTCAAATAAATAGAACAACCATTATTCTCGGATTTAAATGAGTAGCCATCTCGCATCAAACGAGATCCAGATACAATGTTCATGCTCAAAGCTGGTACTAAATAACAATTATTAAGGTTTAAAACTAATCCCGAAGGTAGATGTAGAGGCAGCGTGCCGACGGCGATCACATCGACCTTGGAACCATTCCCGATGCGCATCGTCACCTCGTCCTTCGCCAGTCTCCGCTTATTCCGCAACTCCTTCTTAGAGTTACAAATATGAGTAACTGCACCGGTATCAAATACCCAGGAGCTACTACGATCACTGGTAAGGTACACATCAATAACATGTATATCACATATACCTTTGACGTTGCCGGCCTTCTTGTCCGCTAAGTACTTGGGGCAGTTCCGCTTCCAGTGACCCGTTCCCTTGCAATAAAAGCACTCAGTCTCAGGCTTGGGTCCATACTTTGGCTTCTTCCCGGCAACTGGCTTACCGGGCGCGGCCAACTCCCTTGCCGTCCTTCTTGAAGTTCTTCTTACCCTTGCCCTTCTTGAACTTAGTGGTTTTATTGACCATCAACACTTGATGCTCTTTCTTGATCTCCACCTCCGCTGATTTCAGCATTGAATACACCTCGGGAATGGACTTCTCCATCCCCTGCATATTGAAGTTCAACACGAAGCTCTTTTAGCTAGGTGGGAGCAACTAGAGGATTCTGTCAACGACCGCTTCGTCCGGGAGATTCATTCCCAACTGAGACAAGCGGTTGTGCAACCCAGAAATCTTGAGGATGTGCTCACTAACAGAATTGTTTTCCTCCATCTTATAGCTGTAGAATGCGTTGGAGACATCATATCTCTCAACTCGGGCATGAGCCTGGAAAACCATTTTCAGCTCTTGGAACATCTCATATGCCCCGTGGTGCTCAAAACGCTTTTGGCGCCCCGATTCTAAGTTGTAGAGCATGCCGCACTGAACCAGGGAGTAATCATCACAACGCGACTGCCAAGCGTTCATAACATCTTGGTTTGCCGGGGCGGGAGCGTCACCTAGCGGTGCTTCTAGGACATAAGTTTTTTTGGCAGCTATGAGGATGATTGATATCTACACACGCTTCTACTCTTGTAGACTATGTTGGGCCTCCAAGCGCAGAGGTTTGTAGGACAGCAGCAATTTCCCTCAAGTGGATGACCTAAGGTTTATCGAACTCAGGGAAGTAGAGGTTGAAGATGGTCTCTCTCAAGCAACCCTGCAACTAAGATACAAGAAGTCTCTTGTGTCCCCAACACACCTAATACAACTAGGAGTTGTATAGGTGCACTAGTTCGGCGAAGAGATGGTAAAATATGGATGATAGGAGTGGCAAAGCAAAGTAATATAAATCTGTAATAAAAAGTGCAGCAAGCAAACAAGTGGTAAACGTGAGCACAAATGGTATTGCAATGGTGGAAACAAGGCCTAGGGATCATACTTTCACTAGAGGCAACTCCCAACAACATTAACATAATCGAATCGCATGATATTTCCCATAAAACATGCAATGGAGACGCACCCTGTCGTGGAATTAACACGTCAGATGTCCGGTTTAGCGGACTTAGTCGTGAGGCCGCGCATCTATGTAGTAGCTTGAGAGGGGTTGAGCGGAATCGAGAGACGCGATGCAGGACACGGATTTAGACAGCTTCGGGCCCCGGGAAACATCATCCAGTAATAGCCCTACATGCTGTTTGAGGCTAAGTCTCATTATGATTCTCGTGGGGTCGCCGGTAAACCGGCTCTTTGTGTCTAACCCTAGAAACTTGTCTAAACCTCTCCTCTAAAACTTGTAACTTGTCTTCTAACTTGTGAGAACTTGGCCCCCCTTGAGGAGCCCTGCCCCTCCTTATATATGTTGAAGGGGCGGGTTTACATGACTAGTCCTAATAGGACTAGGATTGATCTATTACAAGGAGTCCTAGTCTTGCTTCCTTTGTAAGAAGATATTCCTTATGCTTTCTTCATAAACCGGCCCACTATTAATATGAACCGGCCTTCTGGGCCTTGGGCCTTGTCATCCATGATCCGCCCGTCGGGTTACCAGTAAATTGCCAAGCGTAAACTGTCTTAAATAAAATGCCAAGTCCGGCCGGGTTATAATTCCGGCCGGTTCATACCTCGGGGTATATCCCCGACATTAGCCCCCAAGTTTAGCTTGGATTTATCCATGGTAAACTTATACTGCAAAATAACACAAGAACAAATCTGACAGGTTGTGCTCCGGGTTAAGAATTTCTTGTAAACCGGCACCTGATCATCTTTAAGTCCTTGTCCTTCCTTCTTCTAGAAAATCCGGGTCAACAGACCAACTTCATATTCAACTTGCTTGCATAAGAAATATTGTAAATAAAGAATCCATTTGAATCGGCCTTTAATGCTCTGACTTGACAAAAATATTGGTCTTTGAAATATTCAACTGATATCCAGCCAGCTTGAAGATGTAGAACTTGCCGGTTTATAATTGCCAAAATTGACGGGTCACACAATTAATCTGATTTGTCAGAACTGAAAATTTCAAGATGTTCCTCCTTTATATGCATATTACCTATAGCCCTCAAGTGCCGGGTCATTATGTAATAATGAGCAGGGACTTTGTATATACTTCATTGAACATAGCCTTGTATAATCTTGAAGAAATCCGGATCATTCATCCCAGTCACTATGAAACTGAATATTCCATATTTATGTAGCCCCCAAGTGCCGAGTCATTATGCAATAATGAGCAGGGACTTTGAAGATATGATCATGTAAACTTGAACAGCAGCATGTAGCCCCCAAGTGCCGGGTTATTATGCAATAATGAGCAAGGACTTTGTAGATATAATCATTGAAGACAACATTATATGATGTAACTTCCATCGTGGGGTTTGAACCCACATCCACAAGGTTAAGAGTTTTGTGCTTTACCAACTGAGCAGTGGACCCTTCAATATAATGAATGAATACTTGTGTACCTTGAATTGTTGACAGGAGCGATTGGTAGCCCCCAAGTTCCGGTTTAGCTACATTTAGAAGGTGAACCGGTACTTCTAGATGAAGCAAATGATCTTTCCATTAGCCCCCAAGTGTCAAGTAGACAACTTGCTTGTGTGCTTGAGACTTGTGTATTTGATGTAATCTCAGTCTGAATAATGTAGCCCCCAAGTGCCGGGTTGTAAGCCTGCAGCGACTCGGGACTTTTCCTTTATAGAATAAATCAATTTCATTGATGAAATAATATCCATTGCGCTTAAAGCGACTTTGAAAAACCTCAATTATAATATTTATAAGCATAATAAGAATCCAGCCATGTTGGCTATTGAAGAATATAATCCGGTTTGAAGACCGGTTCCAATGATATTTGATCACAATCGGGCCGTTTTAATAAACACCGGTCATTATTTTGTCTCATACTGGCGACTGCGATCAAGTATGCTTGATATTCTTAATCCGGCGAAATTTGCAATTTCCTGAGGAGCCTCTGATAGACCCAATAATAATCCCGGGTTCGATAAAAGACACCGGTTTATATCACGCTGAAACTTTGTCCAGAAATTTGTAGCTTATACTTGGCTTTTTGCCTGATGGATGATCCGGGTTATAATGAGCACCGGTTTATCTCATGCTGGTATTCATGACCCAGACTTTTAACTTTGTAGATGCGTGGTCAATCTCTTGAATTGCCCCACTCCGGATTAAAGAATCATAACACATAAAGATCAGAAAATGCAAATTTGCAAATAAAACCATGTAGTTGAGGCTTTTTAAGAGCTGCCAGGCTCAAAGCAAGGTTCAGCCAATCACTGGATGTGGATTATCCATCTTTCCAGACGGCCGTTGGATGTGGATTATCCATCTTTCCATATGAACCATAAAAAAAATTAGCCAATCACTGGATGTGGATTATCCATCTTTCCAGAGGGCCTAGCCAATCACTGGATGTGGATTATCCATCTTTCCATAGGGCCGGTGGATGTGGATTATCCATCTTTCCACTTGAACCATAATAAACAATTTAGCCAATCACTGGATGTGGATTATCCATCTTTCCAGAGGGCCTAGCCA
>LR738715.1:781599640-781621861 GCA_902687465.1 Secale cereale | reverse complement strand
CATAATAAACAATTTAGCCAATCACTGGATGTGGATTATCCATCTTTCCAGAGGGCCGGTGGATGTGGATTATCCATCTTTCCACTTGAACCATAATAAACAATTTAGCCAATCACTGGATGTGGATTATCCATCTTTCCAGAGGGCCTAGCCAATCACTGGATGTGGATTATCCATCTTTCCAGAGGGCCGGTCGATGGATGCGGGTAAACCCGACTGTCCATATAGTTTTCCCTGGCTCCATGGAATCATGGGTAGATCTTGAAGCGTCCTCTCTTGAACCGGATGTGACCTCATGCTCTTTAGAGAGTTTTTATTGCTTCTGAGTATATTCTGCAAAAAATCAGATAGACTGGTCAAAGCATCTTATTTTCTTAATGAAAAATAATATATAATAAGGGAAATAATATTGTGGATGGATATCACCTGAGTGAATTTAAACCGGTATGTTGAATAGACCGGATCACAGGGCAGACAGTAAAACGACCGCAGTATCAGAGACGGCTCAAACAGTTAAACCGGCTGTGGGGTTGTAAACCGGTGGAGGCGAGCAAGTTGTCCTCCGTGTTGTAAACCAGTGTGGATGCGTGAACCGACCGTCCGTTTCATCAAGTAATGCGACACAGATGAAAACGCCTTTGTAGAATATGGCCGATGTGTGATATCTGATTTGCTTGAAGAACAGATGGGTCGACCGGCACCGTCGGGCTAGTTTCCTTCCTCGTTGTGAACCGGCGTAGTCGTGAGAGACGGCCACGGCGTTGCAAACCGGTGTGGTCGCGAAAGATGGCCACGGCATTATAAACCGGCGTGGTCGCGGGAGACGGCCACGGCGTTGTATACCGGCGCGGATGTCCGTTGAGTAACGATGATCACTTGTGTCGAACAATGTTTGGCGTGCCTCCACCTCCGTGGTATAATACCACTTTGCAATGAATGATTTTCCTGCGTATAAAATACAGCAGGGCGAGGTATTTCTGCCCGGATGAATTAATATGTATGAATAAATAAATAGGATATATATCACCTGATTCGCCCGGACAACAGACGAGTCGGCCATGACAGTGTATCTGTTGCGCCGGTTTATGAGGACGGGTGCGGCACCGGTGTGTTGGTGTAGACCGGACCGCGGAAGTAACGGCGTGCACGCATGTCTGTCAAGCAGTGTGGTATGGACGAATGCTAGTGCATGTACTCCGTATTCACGGTATAATGGCATAAAAAATTGTCCTATATAAAAATATTACAGGGCAGAGTAATTGTTCTTTGACAAAGAACAATAAGTATTAATAAGATAAATTTAGATGGATATCACCTGATGTTTGTGGACGACAAATGATCGGTGCACCGCCAGAATTTAATCGGACCGAATAGCAGTGTAGACGTGCCAATATTTACTATTATCGGCAGACTAGTCAACAATCGGGGTGTTGACATCTGATCTAGTAATCTCCAGGTAGCTCTGGTCTTCTTCCAAAAAAGAATAATTGATGATGGATTCCACGTGACATGGTACAAGTAGCTGGCTGATGTACTACTTTACTCAATGGATAAACAATCGCTGCTTCTTGGGACTTGAGGCAAAGGATTTGACAGCTTCCCGTACGTGCCAAAGCACAGGTGGCTTGACAGCCGCGTTGGCCGCGGCGTCTTCGAGGCCGGTTAACAGCGAAAGAAAAAACGAGGGCGCCAAGCGGCTCAACGTGGCGGCTTGACCCGAGGTACAGTGACCCGGCGCGGAACTAGGCGCGTAACCCGATGGGATGGGGATTCGGACCATAAGCAAGGCGCCACAGAGTCCGGGTCGTGGTCGTCCGTGGTGCCGGCTCGGTCATCAACTAGTAGTGTCCAACAATCTTGACCATTGACCCCAGTGCACGCCACGGCCGGCTCGAAACTTGGTCTGGTACGCCTTAGACCCAATATCAGTCGGACATGGATACTGTACACACCGAAACTAAGAAATTTTTGCAGGCCTCAAGCCGGCGCCCTGCGGCGGCGCACGAAATTGATCTAGCAACTTCAGGTGGTGCTGCCGTAGATAAGATATTATAGCGAAAACCTTCTGTCCACCTCGGCTTCTGACGGCAATATAATAAAAATCCATCAGGCTTCAACAGATCACCCGGCCGCGGAGGTGTAAACCATGCAAATCTAATTTCTTATTAACTCGAATCTCGTATTCTCAGATCCAAAGTGAATCCTGCATGCTGGCTCTTCTTCATCCAATCAATCGCGTACTTCTCAATCCTTATAAGAGATCCCTCCAAGAACTCAACACCATCGTGCGCAGGCCCCACGGTGGGCGCCAACTGTCGTGGAATTAACACGTCAGATGTCCGGTTTAGCGGACTTAGTCGTGAGGCCGCGCATCTATGTAGTAGCTTGAGAGGGGTTGAGCGGAATCGAGAGACGCGATGCAGGACACGGATTTAGACAGCTTCGGGCCCCGGAAAACATCATCCGGTAATAGCCCTACATGATGTTTGAGGCTAAGTCTCATTATGATTCTCGTGGGGTCGCCGGTAAACCGGCTCTTTGTGTCTAACCCTAGAAACTTGTCTAAACCTCTCCTCTAAAACTTGTAACTTGTCTTCTAACTTGTGAGAACTTGTCCCCCCTTGAGGAGCCCTGCCCCTCCTTATATATGTTGAAGGGGCGGGTTTACATGACTAGTCCTAATAGGACTAGGATTGATCTATTACAAGGAGTCATAGTCTTGCTTCCTTTGTAAGAGGATATTCCTTATGCTTTCTTCATAAACCGGTCCACTATTAATATGAACCGGCCTTCTGGGCCTTGGGCCTTGTCATCCATGATCCGCCCGCCAGGTTACCAGTAAATTGCCAAGCGTAAATCGTCTTAAATAAAATGCCAAGTCCGGCCGGGTTATAATTCCGGCCGGTTCATACCGCGGGGTATATCCCCGACACACCCGGAGGTCATTCCTTCGTGGTCAAGAGAGGACGAGAATTATGTAGGGCTACAAAAGCACACCTCAAAGTTCGTAGTTCTCAATCTAAGGATTTCCCAATGTCACCGCGGCCATCCAAAGAGAGTCCCACAATCACCACAACATATCTAAAGGATAGTCAAAGACAAGCACCAAGAGACTCTCAATCTTCAATCAACACACAAGAGAGGAAATCACTCATGAAAATATTTTTCTAATCCATGTCCAATAGACCGCTATCACCTTGGTCTCGGGGATTATACTAGATAAAGACAAGTGAGTACATCAATCCAATACATAGAGGAAGGAGAAATATCATGGGATCACCCTAGATTAACATAGCCTATGATCACAACGAAGATCACATCATGGGATAGAGAGATAACCACATAGCTACACGTACGAGCCCTCGGCCCCGGAGAAGACTACTCACACATGGACATGGTGAGGAGGAGATTGATGATGGTGTTGATGGAGAGGTGCAGCCCCACGAGGAGGAGACGGCCGGCGGCAGCCACGAAGGCGGCGGCGGCGGTGGCCCTAGGGGGCGGCGGCGGCCCTCAGGGCGGCGGCGGCCCTAGGGGGCAGCGGCTCCTTAGCCCCCCTTCTTCCTTGTGGATGGTGCTGCAATGGTGCTGGTCCTCCCCTCCAAGACGGTGGCTCGGGAGGACGAAAATTCGCGGCCCCTGGTGACCTAGGTTTCCTCTCTTTATATAGACTCTCGGATTCCCGTCATCAGATTTTGGGCCTCAGTAAAACGGGATTTACTCGGCCGTCCGGACTCCGATTTGGACGAATTTTATATCCAGAAGCATCGCCTCGAAATTCCCCACAACTTTCGCCATTAGACTTTTTCCGTTTGACGTCGTCTTCGGGCCGGAACGTGACCATCTTTAAAAAACGTTCTCAGACAGATTTCAGGAAAGTCAGAGTCCTACTTCAATACGACTCCTTTTGCGTTTTTGTCAATTTCCAAGTAATTCCTACACAATAAAGTGTAAAACAAGAACATTGTGCACTTTTGCAACCATTAGTAGGTTAGTCCAAATATGATCAAAAGTGTATGGAAGTGCATAAATATCATAGCATTATCACACAAAAAAGGCATTGAGCAAGCAGAAATTATAGATACGTTTTGGACGTATCAACATCCCCAAGCTTAATTCCTGCTCGTCCTCCAGTAGGTAAATGATAACAAGTATAATTTATGTGGTGACATGATATTAACCATATAAGAACTTTTCACAGTCACATGACAAATGCTTACTGAGACAATGAGTCTGTAGTAATTAAGTTGCCTCATGAGAAAATCACAAAGAACTGAAAGTTTTACAATATGATACTGAAACACTCAATAGATTTGTAGTGATCATGGTGTGCAAATATGATAAAGTGGTACCTCGCATGCCCCCTTTAGTGAAGCAAAACATAAATGCAAGGGCACCTCCAAGGTTCAAGTGACGACTAGATACAATGATTTCAGAATAAACGATATCATAATCATGCAAAAGACAATGGTACTTTGGGACAATGCACATTACACTCAGAATGACAATCATGCTCTCAATAGTTGGTGCTTTAAAGAAGGTGGAGACTCTCGAACCGTCGCTTTTGTTGGCAAGGTTGAAAACCCGTGGTCGGAAACAAAAACTAAACATGTACCAGAGCTCTTGGTTTTAAAAACAGAGGTAATAATTATTTTTTTAGAATATGCATATTTCGTCAACGAATGCTAGCAGATAACTCAATCACTTCTTGAGCTGGACAAGTTTCGAGGAACGGCTCCCGAATGAGGACGATCACATCCTCTTAATCTCCTTTGTTTATCACTGCCAAAGTTTTCTGATTTCTCATGAACAAAGCGTGAAGGAGGGTTTGTTTGTTGTATAATTTTTTTTAATGAGCCGGGCGCACTCTATGCCAGTTCCTTCTCGTATTATGGGTTTGCACATTAGACATGCAATCCCGGGGTGAAGCTTGTCCAACTTAAAAAGATCATGAATTAACTACTACTTCCTCATGAGCTAAAACAGAGGCACAAAAGAGAAATGCTTTTTTTTGAATAATTTCGAGATGGTACATGAAAGTCTTCGTTAGGAATGGCAGGTAAATATCATGTATAGGAAGGAATGGTGGACTCATATGGCATAACTGGTTTAAAGGATTTTGGATGCACAAGCAGTCAGTCCGCTTAGTACAGGCGAAGGTTAGCAAAAGACTGGGAGCGACCAACTAAGAGAGCAATGACGGTCATAATCATGCAGTGCGAGAAAGCAACATTGAATCGGGCATGGAAGTTATATCGCTACTCAGAAATAAAAGATCATCAAGGCTTGATGGACTTTCTTTACAGTCTTAAATATGCGTGAGCATATGCCAAGTCAATCAAAATAAATTCTTGGAGGAAGATATCACTAAACCATACCACATCAGAGGCAAACAAATCATGTTGGTACTCCAATAACACATTGAGAACCCCCCCAGCTATTTGAGACTAACCATAAGAAAACATGAACTACTAAGCACCATTATGCACATAGCATTTTTATCACAGACATATCAACCAGTGCAACAGAAACCAACTCTCTTAACAAGATAAGCATGATAAATAAAGAGAGTTCCAGGGACCAACTAAACAAAAGCTCTTTAAAAAGATAAGCATGAAAACTAAGAGCTGAACATGATAGTAGCTATTGAAAGACAAAGAACACACACAGCAAAGATAGACATGAAAATTCTATGTTATGTTCTAGGTTGAAGTGGAGCGGGTCTCTCTCCCACACAAAGAAAGCTGACTTCCAACTCGTTATGAAAAGCAAGCAACGCTAAAGAAAACTAAAAAGGAAACTAAAAGCAAGACGCTCCAAGCATAGCACATAACACATGAAGTGATAAAAATATAGTGGAACGAAAGACGAACTGATAATTGTTGATGGAGAAGGGGATGCACGGGGGCATCCCCAAGCTTAGACGCTTGAGTCTTCTTGAATTTTTCTTGGGGTGCATGGGGGCATCCCCAAGCTTGAGCGTTTGACATTCCTGAATCTTTTTATCATCTTCCCTCGCACACTTGAAAACTCCCTTCATACATAACTCATCATAATCTGATTAGCGAGATTAGTACCCATAATAAAATAATTGTTCCTTGCTGGAAATAAGGATATTCTTGAAGGTCTACTGTTTCTCAAGATTGCCAAATGGTTTTTGCAAAGAAAAAGCAAGCTAAAGGTTTGCAAAATGAAGGAAAGGCAAAACAGGACAGAATCTGTGAAAAACAGACCAGCAGGTAGTAAATGATTTTTTCGGGGCACTTCTGCAACTCTAATAAAAAAACTCAGAACAGACGCCCGAAAGACAATTGTATAGATCACGCTGTCGAAAAAATTCAGACCAAAAATATGATCTGGTGATTTTATACGAATTTTTCTGTCCAAGGACAGAATCTGTTTCCTGGAAAGCACGTCACAACTTTCGAACTTTCTTGCAATCAGAGGCTACACTTGGCACAAAGCTGAAAGTAAAGATACAATGATGATGCTACTGTAGTAACAACATCAAGACACAACAAAAGCAAAATAAAATTTTATTCATTGTGGGCTGCCTCACAAAAGCGCTTTCTTTTATGCCTTTAAGCTAGGCATAAAACTTTAATGATGCTCTCGTAGGAATAAGAGTTGAAGAACAAAAGAGAGCATCAAGAAGCAAATATCAAACACATTTAAGCCTAACATGCTTCCTATGCATAGGAATATTGCAATAGAATAATTCATTGAAGCACAAAGCAATAAGCATAGGAACACAAAACAAGTGCAGCTTCAAAACCTTCAACATAAAGAGAGGGAACTTGATATTATTGAAATATCTATAAGCATATGTTCCCTTCTCATAATAATTTTCAGTGGGATCACGAATAAACTCAACAATATAAGCATCACATAAAGCATTGTTACCATGATCCACATGCAAAAAGGTACTCTTACTCTCCTCATAAGCATCTTTGGGGAGCCCATGGTTAGGACTTTTTAGCATTAACGTTTTCAGTCTCCCCCAAGCTTGAGCAATGCTTTCTCCGTCACGAGACCTAAAGTTATAGATATAGTTCCTGTCTCGATGAATTTCATGAAGAGGATAAAACTTAGTATAAAAGAGAGACATAACCTCTTGCCAATCAAGTAAGTGCGAGTTATCGAGAAGCTTATACCAATCTGAAGCTTTATCTATAAGTGATACGGGGAACAATTTCCTCATGACAAACTCCCTTGATACACCTTCAAGCTTAAATAATGAACATAATTGTGACAGATATAGCAAGTGTTCACCGGGATGTCTGTCTCCTGCATAACGATTAGCCAAAACATAATCGATAATACCAGCTGGTATTTTATAGGGCACAATTTCAGTAGGGGGAGGAGCAACCACCACAGGTGTGGGGCGTCTTCCCGCAAGCAACGATCCAATAGCAAGGTTGTCCATAAGCATAACTAGTGAAATAAAAACAAGAAACAAAAAGATTTAATTGCAAGATCTAAAGATATACCTTCAAGCACTCACTTCCCCGGCAACGGCGCTAGAAATAGCTTGATATCTACACACGCTTCTACTCTTGTAGACTATGTTGGGCCTCCAAGCGCAGAGGTTTGTAGGACAGCAGCAATTTCCCTCAAGTGGATGACCTAAGGTTTATCGAACTCAGGGAAGTAGAGGTTGAAGATGGTCTCTCTCAAGCAACCCTGCAACTAAGATACAAAAAGTCTCTTGTGTCCCCAACACACCTAATACAACTAGGAGTTGTATAGGTGCACTAGTTCGGCGAAGAGATGGTAAAATATGGATGATAGGAGTGGCAAAGCAAAGTAATATAAATCTGTAATAAAAAGTGCAGCAAGCAAACAAGTGGTAAACGTGAGCACAAATGGTATTGCAATGGTGGAAACAAGGCCTAGGGACCATACTTTCACTAGAGGCAACTCCCAACAACATTAACATAATCGAATCATATGATATTTCCCATAAAACATGCAATGGAGACGCACCCGGAGGTCATTCCTTCGTGGTCAAGAGAGGACGAGAATTATGTAGGGCTACAAAAGCACACCTCAAAGTTCGTAGTTCTCAATCTAAGGATTTCCGAATGTCACCACGGCCATCCAAAGAGAGTCCCAAAATCACCACAACATATCTAAAGGATAGTGAAAGACAAGCACCAAGAGACTCTCAATCTTCAATCAACACACAAGAGAGGAAATCACTCATGAAAATATTTTTCTAATCCATGTCCAATAGACCGCTGTCACCTTGGTCTCGGTGATTATACTAGATAAAGACAAGTGAGTACATCAATCCAATACATAGAGGAAGGGGAAATATCATGGGATCACCCTAGATTAACATAGCCTATGATCACAACGAAGATCACATCATGGGAGAGAGAGAGATAACCACATAGCTACACGTACGAGCCCTCGGCCCCGGAGAAGAATACTCACACATGGACATGGTGAGGAGGAGATTGATGATGGTGTTGATGAAGAGGTGCAGCCCCGCGAGGAGGAGACGGCCGGCGGCAGCCACGGAGGCGGCGGCGGCGGCCCTTGGGGGCGCGGCGGCGGCGGCGGCCCTAGGGGGCGGCGGCGGCCCTAGGGGGCAGCGGCTCCTTGCCCCCCCCCCCCTTCTTCCTTGTGGATGGTGCTGCAATGGTGCTGGTCCTCCCCTCCAAGACGGCGGCTCGGGAGGAGGAAAATTCGTGGCCCCTGGTGACCTAGGTTTCCTCTCTTTATATAGACTCTCGGATTCCCGTCATCAGATTTTGGGCCTCAGTAAAACAGGCTTTACTCGGCCGTCCGGACTCTGATTTGGACGAATTTTCTATCCAGAAGCATCGCCTCGAAATTCCCCACAACTTTCGCAACTAGACTTTTTCCTTTCGATGTCGTCTTCGGGCCGGAACGTGACCATCTTTAAAAAACGTTATCAGACACATTTCAGGAAAGTCAGAGTCATACTCCAATACGACTCCTTTTGCGTTTTTGTCAATTTCCAAGTAATTCCTACACAATAAAGTGTAAAACAAGAACATTGTGCACTTTTGCAACCATTAGTAGGTTAGTCCAAATATGATCAAAAGTGTATGGAAGTGCATAAATATCATAGCAATATCACACAAAAAAGGCATGGAGCAAGCAGAAATTATAGATACGTTTTGGACGTATCAATGATCCTCAGGTTACGGACCCAGTCCGTATAGTTGCTACCATCGTCTTTCAGCTTGGATTTCTCTAGGAACGCGTTGAAGTTGAGGGTGACATGAGCGTGGGCCATTTGATCTACAAGACATATTGTAAAGAATTTAGACTAAGTTCATGATAATTAAGTTTATCTTAATCAAATTTTAATGAACTCCCACTCAGATTGACATCTCTACAGTCATCTAAGTGATACATGATCCGAATCGACCAGCCTGTGTCCGATCATCACGTGAGACGGACTAGTCATCAACGGTGAACATCTCCATGTTGATCGTATCTTCTATACGACTCATGTTCGACCTTTCGGTCTTCCGTGTTCCGAGGCCATGTCTGTACATGATAGGCTCGTCAAGTGACCCTAAGTGTATTGCGTGTGTAAATCTGGCTTACACCCGTTGTATGCGAACGTTAGAGCCTATCACACTCGATCATCACGTGGTGCTTCGGAACAACGATCCTTAGCAACGGTGCACAGTTAGGGGGAACACAATTCTTGAAATGTTAGTGAGAGATCATCTTATTTACTACCGTCGTTCTAAGTAAACAAGATGCATAAAGATGATAAACATCACATGCAATCAAATAAAGTGACATGATATGGCTAATATCATCTTGCTCCTTCGATCTCCATCTTCGGGGCACCATGATCATCTTTGTCACCGGCTCGACACCATGATCTCCATCATCATGATCTCCATCATCGTGTCTTCATGAAGTCGTCACGCCAACTATTACTTCTACTACTATGGCTAACGTTTAGCAATAAAGTAAAGTAATTACATGGCGTTATTCAGTGACACGCAGGTCATACAATAATTAAGACAACTCCTATGGCTCCTGCCGGTTGTCAAATTCATCGACATGCAAGTCGTGATTCCCTATTACAAGAACATGATCAATCTCATACATCACATATATCATTCATCACATCTTCTTGGCCATACCACATCACATAGCACATGCTGCAAGAACAAGTTAGACGACCTCTAATTGTTGTTGCAAGTTTTTACGTGGCTTCTATAGGTTTTCTAGCAAGAACGTTTCTTACCTACGCCAAAACTACAACGTGATTTGTCAATTTCTATTTACCCTTCATAAGGACCCTGTTCATCGAATCCGATCCGACTAAAGTGGGAGAGACAGACACCCGCCAGCCACCTTATGCATCTAGTGCATGTCTGTCGGTGGAACCAGTCTCACGTAAGCGTACGTGTAAGGTCGGTCCGGGCCGCTTCATCCCACAATGCCGCCGAATCAAGATTGGACTAGTAACGGCAAGAAAATTGAGCAAACTCAACGCCCACAACTTGTTTGTGTTCTACTCGTGCAAGATGCTACGCAAAGACCTAGCTCAGATGCCACTGTTGGGTAACGTAGCAGAATTCAAAAAATTTCCTACGCTTCACCAAGATCAATCTAAGGAGTCATCTAGCAACGAGCATAATGGAGTGCATCTACATACCCTTTGTAGATCGCGAGCGGAAGCGTTCGAAGGAACGTGGATGAAGTAGTCGTACTCTTCACGATCCTCGTCACCGATGATCCCAGCGCCGAACGGATGGCACCTCCGCGTTCAACACACGTACGGTACAGCGACGTCTCCTCCTTCTTGATCCAGCAAGGGCAGAGGAGAGGTTGTCGGAGATCCAGCAGCACGACGGCGTGGTGGTGGATGCAACAGGAAATCCTGCAGGGCTTCGCCGGCGCCCTGCGTAAGGAGTAGGAAGTGTGACGGGAGGGGGGAGAGGCGCCAGAGGCTTGGGGTGCGGCTGCCCTCCCCCCCCCCCACTATATATAGGGGCCAGGGGGGCGCCGGCCCTTGGGAGATCAGATCTCCAGGGGGGCGGCGGCCAGGGGGGTAGACTTGCCCCCCAAGGCATAAGGGGCGCCCCCTCCCCCTAGGGTTTCAACCCTAGGCGCATGGAGGGGGGGCCATGTGGTGCGCCAGCCCAGCAGGGGCTGGCCCCTTCCCCCTTGCGGCCTAGGGGACCCACTGGGATGGGTGGCCCCACCCGGTGGACCCCCGGGAACCCTCCGGTGGTCCCGGGACACTCCCGGTGACCCCCGGAGTTCACCGATGGCCGAAACTGGACTTCCTATATATCATTCTTTACCTCCGGACCATTCCGGAACTCCTCGTGATGTCTGGGATCTCATCCGGGACTCCGAACAACATTCGGGTTTCCATGTGCATGTATCTCTACAACCCTAGCATCACCGAACCTTAAGTGTGTAGACCCTACGGGTTCGGGAGACACGTAGACATGACCGAGACGACTCTCCGGTCAATAACCAACTGCGGGATCTGGATACCCATGTTGGTTCCCACGTGTTCCTCGATGATCTCATCGGATGAACCACTGTGTCAAGGATTCACTCAATCCCGTATGTTATTCCCTTTGTCCATCGGTACGGTACTTGCCCGAGATTCGATCGTCGGTATGCCCGATACCTTGTTCAATCTCGTCATGGCAAGTCTCTTTACTCGTTCCGTAATCCATCATCCCGTGACTAACTCCTTAGTCACCTTGAGCTCATTATGATGATGTCTTACCGAGAGGGCCCAGAGGTACCTCTCCGTCATACGGAGTGACAATATCCCAGTCTCGGTTCGTACCAACTCAACAGACACTTTCGGAGATACCCGTTGCGTACCTTTATAGCCACCCAGTTACGTTGTGACGTTTGGCACACCCAAAGTATTCCTACGGTATCCGGGAGTTGCACAACCTCATGGTCTAAGGAATAAATACTTGACACCGGAAAAGCTTAAGCATTACGAACTAAACGATCTCGTGCTAGGCTCAGGATTGGGTCTTGTCCATCACATCATTCTCCTAATGATGTGATCCCGTTATCAATGACATCCAATGTCCATGGTCAGGAAACCATGACCATCTTTTGATCAACGAGCTAGTAACTAGAGGCTTACCAGGGACACGTTGTGGTCTATGTATTCACACATGTATCGATGTTTCCGTACAATACAATTCAAGCATGAATAACAGACAATTATCATGAACAAGGAAATATAATAATAATACTTTTATTATTGCCTCCAGGGCATATTTCCAACAAAAGGGATTGACAACCCCTTTTACATGCCAGGTTGCGAGGTGTTGTTATTTGTGTGCAGGTGATGTTTACGTTGTGTTGTTTGGTTCTCCTACTGGTTCGATAACCTTGGTTTCACATCTAAGGGAAATACCTACCGCCACTGTGCTTCATCATCACTTCCTCTTTGGGGAAAACTGATGTAGCCTTAAGCGACATCAAAAGGAATTTCTGGTGCCGTTGCTGGGGAGCACCTTCAACATATACCAGGTTCCTAATCACAAATCTCATCTCCTCGCAATTTACATTATTTTCCATTTGCCTCTCATTTTCCTCTCCCCCACTTCACAAAACATTTGTTGTTTTATTCGCCTCTCTTTTTCGTTCGCCGTTTTCTTGTCGGGTTTGTTTTTGCGTGTGTTTGCGTAGTCATGATGCCTCAAAGAAAATATTATGATGTTCCTTACTCAAATATTTTGCTTGAAATTGAGAAAAGTACTAAGGCATATATGACTACACAATTTGAGCATAATAAATATTTTACCGAAGAACTCGAGGAGCACTCTATTGTGCTTGATGCTATAACAAAACAACTTGATGATATTAGTAGAGAAGTTTGCAATCTCCAGTCTAAGTATGCTTTTGCTTAATGTTAGCTAGGGAAAATATCCGATGCACAAGCTACTCTAGTAAATCAAATGGCTGCTAAACCAATCTCGTTAGAAGATAAAAATGATGAAGACATTAAAATGATTGGTATTTCTTCCATTGATTCTTTGTTTAGTAAAGTTCAACTTGATGATAAAGGGACTGAAGAAGAGTCAACTTTAGGTAGAAGGCATCCCAATATTTTGGAGGGTGAAAATCTTGTTGAAAAATTTGATAAAAATGGGTTTGGAGAGGTCAAGACTTTAACTAGTGATCCACCCACTATTTTCGATTACAAAGACTTTAATTATGACAGTTCCTCCTTGATTAATTGTATTTATTTGTTGCAATCCATGATTAATTCACCCATTGCCTGTTTGGAGAGGTCAAGACTTTAACTAGTGGTGGACCCACTATTTTGGATTACAAAGACTTTAATTATGAAAGTTGCTCCTTTATTGATTGTATTTCTTTGTTGCAATCCATGATTAATTCACCCCATGCCTATGAACAAAATAAAGCTTTTACTAAACATATTGTTGATGCTATGATGAAAGCTTTTGGAGAAAAATTGGAATTAAAAGTTTCAATTCCTAGGAAGTTGCATGATGAATGGGAACCCACCATAAAAATCAAAATTAAAAATTATGAGTGTTTTTCTTTGTGTGATTTGGGTGCTAGTGTTTCCACTATTCCGAAATCTCTTCGCGATGTTCTTGGTCTTACCAATATTGAAGAGTGTTCTTTTAATTTGCATTTGGCGGATTCCACTATTAAAAAGCCTTTGGGAAGGATCAATGATGTTCTTATTCTTGCAAATAGGAACTATGTACCCATAGAATTTATTGTTCTTGATATCGATTGCAATCCGTCTTGCCCTATTATACTTGGTAGATCATTTTTGTGCACTATTGGCACGGTGATTGACATGAAAGAAGGGAATATTAAATTCAAATTCCCCTTGAGAAAGGGCATGGAACACTTCCCTAGAACCAAGATCAAATTGCCTTATGAATCTATAATGAGGGCAACTTATGGAACATCCAACAAGGATGACAATACTTGAAATCTTGGTATTATGCCTAGCTAAGGGAGTAAAACGATAGCGCTTGTTGGGAGGCAACCCAATGAATAAAATCTATTTTTGCTTTTTTTCTTGCTATTCTTGAGTGTTTACACAATTATTCTAATGGTATGATTGTGTTTTTTGTGTTTTAATTAGTGTTTGTGCCAAGTAGAACCACTACGATCTTCTTGGGTGAGAGTTGTTTGATCTTGCTGAAAAAGATAGAAACTTTGCGCTCACGAGAAAAAATCTCATTTTTAACAGAAAAGTGCTTTTAATTGATTCTTTTTGCAGAAGATTAATATACAAATTGCTCACGTGGCCCTATTTTTTCAAGATTTTTAGAGTTCCAGAAGTTTTTGAAACTTCCAGATTACTACAGACAGTTCTGTTTTTGACAGATTCTATTTTCTTTGTGTTGTGTGCTTGTTTTGATGGCTCTATGGTTTTCTTTGATGAGTTTTTTCCATAGAAAAGTTGGAATATAATAGATATAATACAAAAAAATATGAATTGGTTTGATACAGTACTTATAGTAGTGGTTTGCTTTCTTACACTAACGGATCTCACGAAGGTTTTGTTGAAGTTTTGTGTGATTGAAGTTTTCAAGTTTTGGGTTATCTTACGATGGATGAAGGAAGGATGGAAGAGCCTAAGCTTGGGGATGCCCCGGCATCCCAAGCTATTAATCCTAAAATTAGCAATGAACTAAGCTTGGGGATGCCCCCGAGTGGCATCCCCGCTTTCTTCCAACAACTATCGGTATTTGACTTGAAACTTAATTTTTATTCATCACATGATATGTGTTTTGCTTGGAGCGTCTTGTATGATATGAGTCTTTGCTTGTTATATTTTGCTTTTCAAGTCATAAATCCTTGTTTTACACACCTATTTAAGAGAGCCAAAATTATGCCATGACTTGTTAGAATAGCTCTCCATGCTTCACTAAAATCTTTATGAGCTAGGACATGCTCTAGTGCATCACTTATATCTTTTTTATCATGGTGTGCTTAGTATTTTTGAAGAAAAACTCTCTTGCTTCACTTAGATTTATTTGAGAGTTATTAAATTTTAAAGAAATTCTCTCTTGCTTCACTTACACTATTTTGAGAGAAGAAAGAAAAAAATTATGCTCATGATCTTCACTTATATTTATTTGAGTTTATGAAAAGCAATACATGAAAATTAGTCCCAAAGTGATAGATATCAAAGAAGGATAAAGCAAAAAAATGTCATGAAGATCATTGGACAAAATAAACTTGATTCCTTGTAATAGTTTTGAGATGTGATGATGTGATATGTGAGTTATGTTGATGAGTAATTGTGCTCTAGTAAGAATATTAGTGTTAAAGTTTGTGATTCCCTATGCAAGCATGAAAGTCAATAATTATGCAATGAAATTATATCCTACTTGTGGTGCATTATTCGGTGTTATTTATGCTCAATGTTTGCTTACGAGATTATTTGTTTCATGGTTGGTCGCTTCCCAGTCTTTTGCTAGCCTTCATTTTGCACTAAGTATGATCTCTACTTGTGCATCCAAAATCCTTTATCCCGGTTTTGCCACATGAGTCCACCATACCTACCTATATGTGGTATTTCCTTGCCGTTCTAAGCAAATTTGTATGTGCCATCTCTAATTTTCAAAAAAAATCCCTTTTTGTGTGCCCGTACGGCTCGCGAGGCGGTGAGGGGTGGCCAATATTTTCCATGCTGGATGTGTTACTCTCATGATGAGTGTTTATTCACTTGTCCTTGCACGAGAGTACGACAAAGGTATTAGGGATGCCCAGTCCCGAAATGTACTTTATGTTATCAAATAATAAATTCCTTGGAAAGTGTTGGTATGGAAGGCAACCATGGATTCAGCTAGCCATGGCTTGTGAAAGTTTGGTGGAAAAGGAATAAACTTAATTTTCTGTTTGGGAACCGCCTATGATATATCTAGCATGGAAAGTGTTGGGAACCTCAAGTCGTTCTCGTTGGTGGGAAAAGTATACCTCCCCAAAAAAATTATCTCTAAATTTAAGCTTTGAGCTCTGGCACCTCTACAAATCCCTACTTCCCTCTGCGAAGGGCCTTTCTTTTACTTATGCAAATTTTATTTTTGAATTTGAGTCTCCATCTTCTCTTACAAGCACCAACTAGGAAACACTATGATCATACTTGAGCATTGCATGTAACTAATATGCGAGTGTGTTTCATGAATGAATCAATGGGCTAGGGATAACTTATTTTAGCATAGATATTTGAACGACATGGTTGCTTGTTGATATGCTTGAGTATCTAAATCATTATGTCAAAACTAGACTATTGATTTGAACCATGTAAAAGTCCAAATGTCCATGATATAAAGAAAAGAATATGATATGACATGATAGGCAGCATTCCACGTCAAAAATTCTGTTTTTATCACTTACCTACTCGAGGACGAGCAGGAGTTAAGCTTGGGGATGCTGATACGTCTCCAACGTATCTATAATTTTTTTTATTCCATGTTGTTATATTATCATTCTTGGATGTTTTACAATCAATTTATGTCATTTTTGGTACTAACCTATTGACATAGTGCCAAGTGCTAGTTGCTATTTTCTGCATGTTTTTTACATCGCAGGAAATCAATATCAAACGGAGCCCAAATGTCGCAAAACTTTTTAGAGATTGTTTTGGGCCAGAAGGAACACTATGGGCCCTGGTGGCACCTGGGGGGAGTCCCGAGGAGGGGACAACCCACCAGGGCGCGCCAGGAGGCCCAGGCGCGCCCTGGTGGGTTGTGCCCACCTCGGGTGCCCCCGGACCGCCTCTTTGCTCTATAAATACCCCAATATTCCAGAAACCCTAGGGGAGTCGACAAAATATTCATCCAGCCGCCGCAGAGTCCAGAAACACCAGATCCAATCTAGACACCATCACGAAGGGGTTCACCACTTCCATTAGTGCCACTCCGATGATGTGTGAGTAGTTCTTTGTAGACCTACGGGTCCGTAGTTGGTAGCTAGATGGCTTCCTCTCTCTCTTTTGATTCCCAATACAATGGTCTCTTGGAGATCCATAAGATGTAACTCTTTTTGCGGTGTGTATGTTGGCATCCGATGAACTTTGAGTTTATGATCAGATCTATCTTTTTATATCCATGAAAGTTATTTGAGTTTCTTTGATCTCTTATATGCATGATTGCTCATAGCCTCGTATTTCTTCTCCGATATTGGGTTTTGTTTTGCCAACTTGATCTATTTATCTTGCAATGGGAAGAGGTGCCCGGTAGTGGGTTCGGTCTTACGGTGCTTGATCCAAGTGACAGAAGGGGAACCGACACGTATGTATCATTGCCACTAAGGATAAAACGACGAGATCCATATCTAACACCATAGATAAACGGATCTTGTCTATATCATGTCATCGTTCTTAATGCATTACTCTGTTTTCCCATGAACTTAATATACTAGATGCATGCTGGATAGCGGTCGATGTGTGGAGTAATAGTAGTAGATGCAGGCAGGAGTCGGTCTACTAATCTTGGACATGATGCCTATGTAATGATCATTGCTTGGATATCGTCATGATTATTTTAAGTTCTATCAATTGCCCAACAGTAATTTGTTCACCCACCGTTGGTATTTTTCTCGAGAGAAGTCATTAGTGAAACCTACGGCCCCCGGGTCTTCTTCCTCATATATTTGCCTTTGCTATCTATTTGACTTTGCTTTTATTTTTAGATCTACTAAACCAAAAACCCAAAAATACATTGCTGCAATTTATCTTATTTATCAAACAATCTATCAATATTTATATCTCTCTCACGTTCATTACCCGAAAGGGATTGGCAACCCGTTTTACACGTCGGGTTGCGAGGTGTTGTTATTTGTGTGCAGGTGTTGTTTACATTGTGTTGCTTGGTTCTCCTACGGATTCGATAACCTTGGTTTCACATCTAAGGGAAATACCTACCGTCGTTGTGCTGCATCATCCCTTCCTCTTTGGGGAAAAACCGATGTAGCTTTAAGCGACATCAGTACACGTTCTACACGGAGGCCAAAGACATGGACAGTGATTACGAGAACTTAGGTGTGACAATTCAATGCGTGACCGACGCCAACGGCACAACTGAAAGATTCTACGGGAGGGTCGAAGAGATCTGGGAGCTTGACTATGCTGGAATGCATGATGTGATGATGTTCCGTGTCAGATGGGCCAAGGACGTCGTAAGAGAAAACAAGTATTTCACCACCATGTCTATACCCGACGCGAAGAGCACTCCCATGAACGTTAACGTCATCGCCAAAAATGAGCCATGGGTACACGCTAAGCACGTGACACAATGCTTCTTCATAACCGACCCGGCCAATCCCGGTCGTGTTGTCCTGAGGAGATCCAAAAGGAGCATCATCGCAATGGATGGAGTCGCCAACGAGGAAGACTACGACCAATACTGCAACGCAATGAGGGAAGATGACGATGACGATGAAGCATACGTGAAAAGAAGAATAAATACTACATTACCTAAGAAAGATCATACTCCATGGCTCTGGAAAAGTCACAAGGAGGGGCTCAATTACTCGGCAACGAACAAGAAAGGGAAGAAGCTCAATGTGAAACATCGTCGATGCAGCTGATCAGAAACCATCATTTATATATATGTATCTATTTTGTGTACGCACTTAAGTAACCGCTATTGGTCAAATGATGTATACATCGTATCCCCTTCAATTGTGGGGGTTCCGGTGATATTCGCGCACAGTGTGGGAGGGAGACGTTCTCGTCGACTGCGTGCGAGGCCATCGGAAGAAAAAACAAAAAACAAAAACAAAAGGGAGAAACCAATACAAAAGAAAAAGGAAAGTAAAGGAAAATAATAAAAGAAAAGAAAACTTAAAACTAGAAAAGGGAAATAATAAAAAGAAAAGTTGACATGGCATTAGCACTTGATTATGGACCAGCACTATAGTTAAGTTAGCTATAGCGCTGGATCCTAAACTAGTGTTATTGCTATGTGTATTTTAGAATTAAAAATAAATAAAAATTGGAACAGTTGGCACTAGTGTTGGATTACGGACCAGCTCTATCGCTAAGTTAGCTATAGCGCTGGATCTTAGAACAACACTACTGCTATTTCGCGTTAACCATCGCGCGGGCTCAAAATTTTGCCAAGTCCCATTTACCCCCACTCTCCTAACTCTCCCCTCCTCTCTATTGTCGCGCGCCACTGTCACCCCTGCCCGCCGGCCGTCACCCCTCGGCCTCAACCTTGACGCTGGCCCGAGCCTTTGCCCGCCCTCGGCCTCAACGCCGGCCCGAGCACCTGCCCACCGCTCCTACCTCCTCCTCGTCCGTGTCGCCGCCACTCCGGCCTCCTCGTCTGCGCCACCGCCGTCGAACTCACCCCCGGTAGCCAGCGTCCCCTTCTGCCTTCCTTCAGGTACTGGCCGACCAACCCCCACCTCCCCCTCTCTTTGTCAATTAGGTTTTCTTTTGTTATAGAAATGAAACTAGGTTTTAAATTTAGCGTTCAATTAGGTAGGCAGTAGGAATCAATTTTAGGGTTCAATTTAGGAATTTTTATTAGGATAAAATATTTATTAGCAAAAAATTCTAGGATTCTAGGGTTCATATGTTAAAAAAGTTATAGAAATTTCTTTAGCCGCAACAATTAGGTGATGTTGTTGCTGCTTTAAACAAAATTAGTCAAATTTTGAGTTAACGCGGAGTAGTTAGCTAGGGAAAATTAGCTATGGCATTTAGCTAGGGCATTTTTAGCAAATTTAGCTAGGGCATTTAGCTATAAAAACCAGTAGCATTTAGCTAGGGCATTTTTAGCAAACAGTAGCATTTAGCTATAAAAACAAAAGCATTTAGCATTTAGCTAGGGCATTTAGCTATAAAAATAGTAGCATTTAGATACAAATTAGCTATAAACAAAAAAAGTAGCAAATGTTTAGTGAGGTCGTTTTGCAAAGGTTTTTGGTTTTCGAAAAGATCACTATTTTGCAATGTTTAGTGAGGTCATTTCACGATGTGTACTTGCTTTATATATGTGCTCCTGTGATGCTCATATGTCATTGATGTTATATGATATATGTCATTGATGTTATATGATTTTGCAATGTTGGTTGAATGTCGAAGAATATCCGAGTGGCCTATGTTTTGCCTAAATGTTGATTAATTTCCATTCCGGCAAATTTCGGGCGCTACATATGTCCACTTTTTAGCAAAGGTCATGCCGAAATTTTCCGTGATTTTTGCCATGACTTGTGCTAGAAACTAGGACATATGGAGTACTCGGGATTTGCCGGAAGGGGAATGAATCAACATTCTGACCAAATATATATAGGCCCCTTTATTCTCTTCATTATATCTTTTATTTACAATTGTTGAATAGGAAACATGTCTACCGACACCGAAGCCGGGGGTTCTGCTAGCCTTGTAGTAGACCCCATCGAGGCAGCAAATCACTATTTCGATTACCTGGACGAACACCAGATGGGGTTGCATAGCGGCGGCAGTGGCACCAACCCTGGCACCGACGCCGACACCGGCACCAGCACCGGCACAGGCACCACCCCCGAGGCCGGCGACGATGCTATCATAGCCGGTAAATCACCGAAGAATAAGAGGTCACGAAAACCAAACGAGCTCGGCATGGGACAAATTGTGGTCACTGAGATGCACCCCAAGAAGTTAGAGCCAACGGTGCCGGAGGAAGCGCGCTCGTGTTGGGGCAAACAACTAGGATGCATCCTCAGGGAAACCGCCAACATCAATGACGTTCTGTTGAAGAAGATACCACATATGGAGCACATGGTCCTAAAGAAGTTGCACAATAGGTTCCTATTCCCTGACTGGGATGAAAGCAAATTTAAAGACCCGTGGGACGACGTCGCCATGACAAAGATAAACGGCAAGGCGATGGTGACGTTCACCAACGACTTGTCCTCCTAGAAAGTTCGGGTGAAAAAAGCGATTGCGAAGAATGAACCGTGGTCCAAGATTCATGCTGATAATCCGTCAATAACGGAAGAGGACTTTGAAAAATTCAAGGAGAATTGCGGTAAAGAAGAAGTCAAGGCAAGGTCAGAGAAAATGAAGGCGCTCCAGGCCAGGAACACGCCTCCCCACCGCCTCGGAAGCCATGGTTACGAGGGGAAGAGGCACGTATGGGCCAAGGAGGACGCCGAACATGATGTCACGGAATCCCAGACCCCTTGGCAGAGTTCACCGACCCGCTGGAGCATGACTGGATCAGGGCCGGTACAAGTGGGACAAAGTCAAAAAGATCTTTTACACGGACCCGAACACGAGGGAGTTCATGAGACTTTTGGTAATTGTTATATTAACGCATTATCATATTAGCGTCCAATCAGTTCGACTACAAGTTTTGTCACATTAGTAAACCATCCATGTTCCTTTTGCAGAAAGAGCAGCACAAAAAGGCAGCCAAAAGCGACGAGTCGTCACACTCGTCGGCGAGGCCCAAGTGGGACACCCCATTCAACCGGGCCCTGAACATACTAAAAAAGGTCCCGGTGGACAAGCCGCCGTCCTATGGACGTGTGCATGGCATCGGAGATGGTGCCTCGTGGAAGACGTGCTACCACGAGGAGCCAGAGGAAAGAAGGAAGAGACGGTCGGTCATCACTTAGCAGACCATCGACGAGAAGATCGCGATTGCGGTCAATAAGACCAAAGCTGAGACCAATGAAGAGTTGCGCGGGGCCGTTAATGCAGCGGTCACTGACGCAGTTGTCAGCTCGATTCCGGTACTTTTTGATTTCACGAAGAACAATCCAAATGCATGGCCGGAGGACTTTCCCCTTACCAGCTTTGTCGGGAGCAATTCGGCGAACAAAACAGCACCAGCACCTCCTCAAGCAATCGCAAAAGGTCCCGCTCCTATTCATAGCAGCCCGACCTCCGTCTCTTGCATGCTGGCGGGCCTTCATCGCTGGCTGAGCTCGACGCCCTCTCGGTAATTATGCGTCATACCCTTTTCACCAGCATGTCTATAGTATTTCGTTTCAGTTGCCTTTCGGATGTTTGACGTCGCAGACATGTCTTCTTCGTAGGCCGACGATACCCCGTGCACCCTACTGTACAACATCAAGGGCCAGAAGGTGGACGTGGGAGAGGCAATGATCGTGAAGCCGAAGGACCGCATATTCCACAATCGAGAGATGCCCGATGGCGTCTTCAAGGTTAACGTGGCTAGTTTCTTAGTGGGCTTCGAGGATTTTCCTCCTCCAGTACCAGTCGATGACGAC
>LR738715.1:781567019-781599563 GCA_902687465.1 Secale cereale | reverse complement strand
CCCCCCCCCCCCCCGAGGATTGGCGCATGCAAGAGCTAGTTCTTGCCTTGGCCGAAGTCCCTTCTTCGTCTCAAGGCGCCCAGTATCACGCACGCCACCTTCTCAAGAAGGTATCAACACCACCCCACCTACCAAATTACCCGCACTTGTCGTGGCGGGTGATAGCGGACGACGCGAGGGAGAGCCTCCATTAGTGCCAGATCATGTCGCCCCCGCTGTCAAAGAAGAAAATGTTGATGATGACCCAGACAAGTATTTCAATACCGCCTATGATGATGGAAGTTTGATGGCTCAGGACAACGAAGACTCGGGCTATGAGCGTGGAGATGATGACTTGATGCTGCCTGGTTTGCCGGAGCCGGAACATCCTAAGGCAGAATGCAAAAAGTTTCTCTTTAAGCAATCCTCGCAGGAGACGCCTCCAGATGCCGCCTCTACCCAGCAACCCCTCAAGGCCCGTCCAATGATTAGCCCAACGAAACTTGGGGTGGTGGTTAGGGAAGGTATGGTGGGCTCACTACCGCCACCCACCAAGAAGCAAAGGAGAAGACCGGACAGGAAAGGCCCTAAAGGCGCCATAGATGCTTCAAGCAGCCAGCCGCCTCTGAAGCCCCGTGTGGTAGACAGAATACATGTCGAAGGTAAGAATCGTTTCCATGTCGCCTACGAGCCGATCCTACCTGCCAAAGCGCTAGATCACATACTGAATAATGATCTAAGGCGACTCCATGAAGATGTGATGGCCAGAGAGAAAAGCCTTCTGATCGTGGATAAACCAGGATACCCGCTTTACGCGGCTCAGGTGCCGGGTGGGAAGTTGTACGTCGACACCTGGCCCGCGAATCAGTTCATCCTGTGATTTGACTACATCTACGACATGTTCCACATGACCAAGCTGGTTTTCCAGTTCATCCGCATGTATGCGCTGTATCTCAACTACTTCATCAGGATCAAGAACATACAACATATCTGTGTCGTGGACCCGTTCTATATGCACAAGAGCTTCTTGACAGTTTGCAAAGAGCATCGTGACTATGCGAGCAAGTACCTCAGCGAATTCATGATCGCTAATAAGGACAAGGAAGCGATTCTCCTACCTTATCATCCCACGTAAGTCATCCGCGCATATCCTTTCGTAAGTGTTAATCATTTCTTTGCAATCATGGAGGCTAATTTTAGGTGTACTTAATTTGCGCAGCGGGGGCGGCGCCGTGCTCATCGTTCTGTACCTGGTATACTCCCATGCTATGTACTTGGACTCATCGAAGAACATCAAGAAAAAGGATTACACACACGTAAAGAGTTTTCTCGATAGTGCCATGTTTACCTTCATCCTGTCTGGTGGATATATCAAGGTGAAAAGGCACACGAAGAATGGGCTGGTTTTCCTCCATAAGACCGACTTCTGCTACATCCAGCAACCGCACACCAGTCAGGCTGATGGATTATACCTCATGCATCACCTGCTCGAGTATAGAAGGGATAATCAACGCCTTCGCATGTCACCTACAACCGAAGCACAGGAAAGACACCGTATCATCGAATCCGAGCTGATTTTTTATCATGTACAATGTGAACTTGCTCAAGTGATGATGAAGCAGGTCCTCGAACCAACATGGATGTTCTACCATGGGCCAACAATGATGCGGGATGATGTCATAGCGCTGCTACTCTCTCAGCGTCTGGACCTTAAGCCTTTCACGAAGCTCGGGTGCTTCCTCCCTGACTATGAAGATTGGACCGCCGACATGGAGGACTGATCGCTCTAGTTAATTAGTTTGGGTATGAGAAACTTCATCACTTATGTTTACTATAAGTTGCTTGTATATTGCCAATTATACCTCTTTGTTTTCTTAAGTACATTATGTTGCATATTATCGTTCAATTGATCAACTGTCGATGCAGGTACATAGATCAGAGATGGCAAAGGACTGCTACGTCGTGTTCGTTGGGAGGGTTCCAGGTGTCTACGACCACTGGCCAGACACTCAGGCCCAGGTCGACAAGTACCCGGGTGCTAGCCAGAGAGGGTTCGACAGCAGAGCCAAAGCGGAAAGTAGTTACTTGAGGTCGACACTCCAACATGAGCGGGGGCGGGACCGTCGGTGCCTCAAGTACTACATAGTCGTGCTCTTGCTCATGCTGATCGCTCTTCTCCTCTACATCATGGTTTAGATAGAGATGAGGAAACTGTTGGGGAACGTAGTATTTCAAAAAAAATCCTACGATCACGCAAGATCTATCTACTAGATGCATAGCAACGAGAGGGGAGAGTGTGTCTACGTACCCTCGTAGACCGAAAGCGGAAACGTCTAGTGACGCGGCTGATGTAGTCGAACGTCTTCGCGATCCAACCGATCAAGCACTGAACCTACGACACCTCCGTGTTCAGCACACGTTCAGCTCAATGACATCCCACGAGCTCTTGATCCAGTTGAGCTTAACAGGAGAGTTTCATTAGCACGGCGGCGTGGTGACGGAGATGATGAAACTACTGGCGCAGGGCTTCGCCTAAGCACTGCAACGGTACGACCGAGGTGTGTTTCTGTGGAGGGGGGCACCACACACAGCTAAAAGATCAATGATCAACTTGTCTATGGGGTGCCCCCACCCCCGTATATAAAGGAGTGGAGGAGGGGGAGAGGCCAGCCCTCTATGGCGCGCCTAGGAGGAGTCCTACTCCCACCGGGAGTAGGATTCCCCCCTTCCCTAGTTGGAGTAGGAGATGAAGGGAAGGAGGAGTAGGAGAGAAGGAAAGGGGGGGCGCTCCCCCCCCCAAAAAAAAAACCTATTCCAATTCGGCCTCCTGCCCAAGGGGGGCACTAGCCCCTTGTGGGCTGGTGTGCTTCCTTCTTATGGCCCATAAGGCCCATAACTTCTCCCGGGGGGTTCCGGTAACCTCCCGCTACTCCGAAAAAATGCTCGAACCACTCAAACATTTCCGATGTCCGAATATAGCCTTCCAATATATCGATATTTATGTCTCAGACATTTCGAGACTCCACGTCATGTCCGTGATATCATCCGAGACTCCGAACTACCTTCGGTACATCAAAACTCATAAACTCATAATACTGATCCTCATCGAACGTTAAGCGTGCGGACCCTACGGGTTCGAGAACTATGTAGACATGACCGAGACTCATCTCCGGTCAATAACCAATAGCGGAACCTGGATGCTCATATTGGCTCCTACATATTATACGAAGATCTTTATCGGTCAAACCGCATAACATACGTTGTTCCCTTTGTCATCGGTATGTTACTTGCCCGAGATTCGATCGTCGGTATCTCAATACCTAGTTCAATCTCGTTACCGGCAAGTCTCTTTACTGGTTCCGTAATACATCATCTCGTGACTAACTCATTAGTCATTCTCTTGCAAGGCTTATTATGATGTGTATTACCGAGAGGGCCCAGAGATACCTCTCCGACACTCGGAGTGACAAATCCTATTCTTGATCTATACCAACACCACGAACACCTTTGGAGACACCTGTAGAGCATCTTTATAATCACCCGGTTACGTTGTGACGTTTGATAGCACACAAGGTGTTCCTCTGGTATTCGGGAGTTGCATAATCTCATAGTCATAGGAACATGTATAAGTCATGAAGAAAGCAATAGCAGTAAAACTAAACGATCATAGTGCTAAGCTAACGGATGGGTCTTTTCCATCACATCATTCTCCTAATGATGTGATCCTGTTGATCAAATGATAACTCATGTCTATGGCTAGGAAACATAACCATCTTTGATCAATGAGCTGGTCTAGTAGAGGCATACTAGGGACACTCTGTTTTCTCTATGTATTCACACATGTACTAAGTTTCCGGTTAATACAATTCTAGCATGAATAATAAACATTTATCATGATATAAGGAAATAAATAATAACTTTATTATTGCCTCTAGGGCATATTTCCTTCAGTTTCCCACTTGCACTAGAGTCAATAATCTAGATCACATCACCATGTGATTAACACCAATAGTTCACATCACCATGTGACTAACACCCATAGTTCTCATCTCCATGTGACCACTACCCAAAGGGTTTAGTAGAGTCAACAATCGCCATGTGATTAACACCCAAAGAGTACTAAGGTGTGATCATGTTTTGCTTCATGAGAGAAGTTTAGTCAGCGGGTCTGTTACATTCATATCCGTATGTATTTTGCAAATTTCTATGTCTACAACGCTCTGCATGGAGCTACTCTAGCTAATTGCTCCCACTTTCAATACGCATCCAGATTGATACGTAGAGTCATCTGGATTAGTGGCAAAGCTTGCATCGGCGTAACTCTTTACGATGAACTCTTTATCACCTCCATAATCGACAAATATTTCCTTAGTCCTCTAAGGATAATTTTGACCGATGTCCAGTGATCTACTCCTAGATCAAAATTGTACTCCCTTGCCAAACTCAGGGCAGGGCATACAATAGGTCTGGTATACAGCATGGCATACTTTATAGAACCTATGGCTGAGGCATAGGGAGTGACTTTCATTCTCTCTCTATCTTTTGCTGTGGTCGGGCTTTGAGTCTTACTCAATTTCACACCTTGCAACACAGGCAAGAACTCTTTCTTTGACTCTTCCATTTTGAACTACTTCAAAAACTTGTCAAGGTATGTACTCATTGAAAAAAACTTATCAAGCGTCTTGATCTATCTCTATAGATCTTGATGCTCAATATGTAAGCAGCTTCACTGAGGTCTTTCTTTGAAAAACTCCTTTCAAACACTCCTTTATGCTTTAACAAAAAATTCTACATCATTTCCGATCGATAATATGTCATTCACATATACTTATCAGAAAGGTTGTAGTGCTCCCACTCACTTTCTTTTAAATACATGCTTCACCGCAAGTCTGTATAAAACTATATGATTTGATCAACTTATCAAGCATATATTCCAACTCCAAGATGCTTGCACCAGTCCATAGATGGATCGCTGGAGCTTGCACATTTTGTTATCACCTTCAGGATTGAAAAAACCTTCTGGTTGCATCATATACAACTCTTCTTTAATAAATCCATTAAAGAACGCAATTTTGTTATCCATTTGTCAGATTTCATAAAATGTGGTAATTGCTAACATGATTCGGACAGACTTAAGCATCGCTACGAGTGAGAAAATCTCATCGTAGTCAACACCTTGAACTTGTTGAAAAACCTTTCGCAACAAGCCGAGCTTTGTAGGTAGTAACATTACCATCGGCGTCAGTCTTCCTCTTAAAGATCCATTTATTTTTCAATGGCTTGCCGATCATCAGGCAAGTCAACCAAAGTCCACACTTTGTTCTCATACATGGATCCTATCTTAGATTTCATGGCCTCAAGCCATTTTGCGGAATCTGGGATCATCATCACTTCCTCATAGTTCGTAGGTTTATCATGGTCAAGTAACATGACTTCCAGAACCGGGTTACCGTACCACTCTGGTGCAGAACGTATTCTGGTTGACCTACGAGGTTCAGTAGTAACTTGATCTGAAGTTTCATGATCATCATCATTAGCTTCCTCGCTGATTGGTGTAGGAATCACTAGAACTAGTTTCTGTGGTGTACTACTTTCCAATTCGGGAGAAGGTACAGTTACCTCATTAAGTTCCACTTTCCTCCCACTCACTTCTTTCGAGAGAAACTCCTTCTCTAGAAAGTATCCATTTTTAGTAACAAATATCTTGCCTTTGGATCTGTGATAGAAGGTGTACCCAACAGTCTCCTTTGGGTATCCTATGAAGACACATTTCTCCGATTTGGGTTTGAGCTTATCAGGTTAAAGCTTTTTCACATAAGCATCGCAGCCCCAAACTTTAAGAAACAACAACTTTGGTTTCTTGCCAAACCACAGTTCATAAGGCGTTGTCTCAACGGATTTAGATGGTGCCCTTATTTAACGTGAATGCGGCTGTCTCTAATGCATAACCCAAAACGATAGTGGTAAATCGGTAAAAGACATCATAGATCGCACCATATCTAATAAAGTACGGTTACGATGTTCGGACACACCATTACGTTGTGGTGTTCCGGGTGGCGTGAGCTATGAAACTATTCCACATTGTTTTAAATGAAGACCAAACTCATAACTCAAATATTTGCCTCCACGATTAGATCGTAGAAACTTTATTTTCTTGTTACGATGATTTTCTACTTAACTCTGAATTTATTTGAACTTTTCAAATGTTCCAGACTTGTGTTTCATCAAGTAGATATGCCCATATCTACTCAAATCATCAATGAAGGTCAGAAAATAACGATACCCGCCGCGAGCCTTAACACTCATTGGTCCACATACATTAGTATGTATGATTTCCAACAAACCAGTTGCTCGCTCCATTGTTCCGGAGAACGGAGTTTTAGTCATCTTGCCCATGAGGCACGGTTCGCAAGCACCAAGTGATTCATAATCAAGTGATTCCAAAAGTCCATCATTATGGAGCTTCTTCATGCGCTTTACACCAATATGACCTAAACGGCAGTGCCACAAATAAGTTGCACTATCATTATCAACTTTGCATCTTTTGGCTTCAATATTATGAATATGTGTATTACTACGATCGAGAGCCAACAAACTATTTTCATTGGGTGTATGACCATCGAAGGTTTTATTCATGTAAACAGAATAACAATTATTCTGTGACTTTAAATGAATAATTGTATTGCAACAAACATGATCAAATCATATTCATGCTCAACGCAAATGCCAAATAGCATTTATTTAGGTTCTACACTAATCCCGGAAGTATAGGGAGTGAGCGATGATGATCATATCAATCTTGGAAGCACTTCCAACACACATCGTCACTTCACCTTTAACTATTCTCTCTTCATTCTGCAACTCTCGTTTTGAGTTACTAATTTTAGCAACTAAACCGGTATCAAATACCCATGGGTTGCTATGAACACTAGTAAAGTACACATCAATAATATGTATATCAAATATACCTTTGTTCACTTTGCCATCCTTCTTATCCGCCAAGTATCTAGGGCAGTTCCGCTTCCAGTGACCATTACCTTTGTAGTAGAAGCACTTAGTTTCAGGCTTGAGTTTAGCTTTGGGTTTCTTCACGGGAGTGACAACTTGCTTGTCATTCTTCTTCAAGTTCCCCTTCTATCCCTTTGCCCTTTTCTTGAAACAAGTGGTCTTGTTAACCATCAACACTTGATGCTCTTTCTTGATTTCTACCTTTGCCGATTTCAGCATCGCGAAGAGCTGAGGAGTAACTTTCGTCATCCCTTGCATATTATAGTTCATCACGAAGTTCTACTAACTTGGTGATAGTGTCTAGAGAAGTCAATTACTATCTTATCTGGAAGGTTAACTCCCACTTGATTCAAGCAATTGCAGTACCCAGACAATCTGAGCACATGCTCACTCGTTGAGCTATTCTCCTCCATGTTGTAGGCAAAGTACTGTCAGAGGTCTCATACCTCTCGATACTGGCATGAGTATGAAATACTAATTTCAACTCCTGGAACATCTTATATGCTCCGTGGCGTACAAAACGTTTTTGAAGTCCCGGTTCTAAGCCGTTAAGCATGGTGCACTAAACTATTAAGTAGACATCATATTGAGCTTTGCCAAACGTTCATAATGTTTGCATGTGCTCCTGCAATAGATCTGGCACCTAGCGGTGCATCAAGGACATAATACTTCTGTGCAGCAATGAGGATAATCCTCGGATCACGGACCTAGTCCGCATCATTGCTACTAACATCTTTCAACTTAGTTTTTCTCTAGGAACATATCAAAAACATAGGGGAGCTATAACGCGAGCTATTGATCTACAACATAATTTGCAAATACTATCAGGACTAAGTTCATGGTAAATTAAAGTTCAATTAATCATATTACTTAAGAACTCCCACTTAGATAGACATCCCTCTAGTCATCTAAATGATCACGTGATCCAAATCAACTAAACCATGTCCGATCATCACGTGAGATGGTGTAGTTTTCAATGGTGAACATCTTATGTTGATCATATCTACTATATGATTCACGCTTGACCTTTCGGTCTCCAGTGTTCCGAGGCCATGTATGTACATGCTAGGCTCGTCAAGTTTAACCCGAGTATTCTGCGTGTGCAAAGCTGGCTCGCACCCGTTGTATGTGAACGTAGAGCTTATCACACCCGATCATCACGTGGTGTCTCGGCACGACAAACTTTCACAACAGTGCATACTCAGGGACAACACTTGTACCTTGAAATTTTGTAAGGGATTATTTACCTCTCGACCATTTCGAGACTCCTCGTCATGTCCGTGATCTCACCCGGGACTCCGAACAAACTCCGGTCATCAAATCACATAACTCATAATACGTCATCGAACGTTAAGCGTGCGGACCCTACGAGTTCGAGAACTATGTAGACATGACCGAGACACATCTTTGGTCAATAACCAATAGCGGAACCTGGATGCTCATATTGGCTCCTACATATTCTACGAAGATCTTTATCGGTCAAACCGCATAATAACATACGTTGTTCCCTTTGTCATCGGTATGTTACTTGCCCGAGATTCGATCGTCTGTATCTCAATACCTAGTTCAAACTTGTTACCGACAAGTCTCTTTACTTGTTCTGTAATACATCATCGCGTGACTAACTCATTAGTCATTTGCTTGCAAGGCTTATTATGATCTGTATTACCGAGAGGGCCCAGAGATACCTCTCCGACAATCCGAGTGAGAAATCCTAACCTCGATCTATCCCAACTCAACAAACACCTTCGGAGACACCTGTAGAGCATCTTTATAATCACCCAGTTACGTTATGACGTTTGATAGCACACATGGTGTTCCTTCGGTATTCGGGATTTGCATAATCTCATAGTCAGAGGAACATGTATAGGTCATGAAGAAAGCAATAGCAATAAAACTAAACGATCATTATGCTAAGCTAACCGATGGGTCTTGTCCATCACATTATTCTCGTTCATCAAATGACAACACATGTCTATGGTTAGGAAACTTAATCATCTTTGATTAACGAGCTAGTCAAGTAGAGGCATACTAGAGACACTCTGTTTGTCTATGTATTCACACATGTACTAAGTTTCCGGTTAATACAATTATAGCATGAATAATAAACATTTATCATGATATAAGGAAATATAAATAACAACTTTATTATTGCCTCTAGGACATATTTCCTTCATGTTTTTGGGTGTCTATAAGATTTTGGTTGGAACTTTTTGAACAATGTTGAGTGTCTTTTAAAGCAATAACGTTTGAGGTTAAGTGTAGGTACAATCACAATATTTGTTTGCACAATAATCTTTTCCCATCCGTTCATATATTTTTACCACCAGTCCACTAAATCAAAGATATAAAAACTTGTTTTGAGCCAAACTTTGCCTCGTCGTTAGCATAACGTTACATGCACTAACCAATCAAAGATATGCAATTTTTTCCGTTATAAGGTACGGCGCTGGCTGTCTGATTGGATCGGACAGACGAGAACCTTGCGGGAATGTTGTCGGGCCTTCAGTCGTAGAATGGACCAATTTCGCCTCCGGATTGCGGCCTGGTTGACTCTATACCTATGGTCGCAGAAAAATGGTTTTTCTGTTAGGTGAATTTATTTATTGGGCTAGATAAGTTAATGTATAACATCAATAGGTTTTGGGCCGAGTTATGAAAATATTTATCAGTGTATTTTCTGCTATATTATGAAAATTTAAATTATTTATGCGCTATTCAAATGAGATATATGAGCCCAATTTTATGTTGAAAGTTACTTTAATGATGAGAAATTTTATAATGTTTTTCCGTGGGTTATAACGGCCTAATTATGGTTTCAGTCATTTTATTTATCTTTAGTGCTTTCTAAGTTGATTCAGTTTTTTTATGTTTATGTACTGAAAATAAATCTGGTTGTCTGATATTGTGCTAAAATCATGTTTGAATTTTTGTAATACGGTTGAACCAATTGGAAATCGTATTAAAAAAATCACATGCCATTAATGTTAAATATCATTTCATGGTAATTTTTTTAATGATGATCACCTTTTAGCATCATTTTAATGTCAAAAATCATCTTGTAAAATGATATATATTCATGATTATTAATTTTCCAAAAATTATTAACTGCAAAATTTAGTTTAGTGTGGTGTTTATGTTGATACCATCCTTGTAGTATTTTTTAAATGATGTGATCATTATCAATGAGCACATGCCACCTTAAGGAAATGTTGATTTCCGTGTTGTTTGGTTTTCCACACCGCACCATGTGGCGCAATATGTTTGGCCGACATGCCTAACAGGGTAAATTAATGTTTTCCGAAGATGCATTTTATCTTATCGAATGTGTTGTAGAATAAGGGCCCGTTCGGAGTCCCTCCCGCTCCGTGACTCTGCTCCGGGAGCAGCCGGAGCCGCAGTTTAAATTTATGGAGCGGGGAAACAGGTACTCCACGGATCCTTGGAATTGGCGGAGCTGGAGGTTTCCTGAACAGCTCCTAAGTATAGTGTCCTGGAATGGCGTTGACAAAATTATGGTTGATTCTCTAAACTAGCTCGCTCCAGAATAAGTATAAAAGAGTGTGACTCGCTCTGTTACTCAATAAACTAGCTACAGTTTGTAAGTTCTTTGTCGAGTGATTAGAGATAAGTTTATGAGGCGAGTATTCTTTTCCCTGGTTAAAATGTCATCAAAAAGAGAGCTGACCCACTTGTTCCAAAACGGCACGGCAAGACGCGCAACTGCTTCTAAGTACACTATCCTTCGACTGTCTGAAATTTCAACCAAACTGTAGTCAATCTGTTGAAAATGTAACACAAAATTTGACGACGAAATCTAGGTGGCTTTTACAACCCCTGCGACCTTTTTGTGTTCCATCCAAACTCAAACATGTGAGAGAAAAACAAGAAACAAGCAAAAGATGCTCTATAACTATTGCAGCAGATAAAAAATCTCTTAATTTTATTAAACAAAAGTCAGCTGATGTATAAAGCATGCGAACGATGTAATCTGCAGAAACTAGTATTCTTATAGTGTTATGGGATCAAACCTGAATTTTGTTCACATGTTATTCAGAAGATTTACCACATGTGCTAAACCAAATATACTCCAGGCGCCCAGCAAAATGCAGCAAGTCGCCTGCATTTTCATTTTCTGAGTAAACATAGGTGCATTAGCATCGCCATATTCTGAATTATACTGTAGGTGCTAATGAAAATGACTGAAACTTATAGGGCAGAGTGTCCGGTCGCATCAGCATCGCCATGTTCAGGATTCAATCTTTGTGGAAACACAAATTCATTTTCTGCTGATGGACCAAAACTTTCAGCAGAATTAAGAAACTCAAGTGCTCAACACGCTGCAAGAACCACCGTGCCAACACCAGATGCTTCATCCAAGAGAAATGCAGTTAGCAACGTTGAAGTAGTGGCCATTGTCGAACACATTACGTACAGACTAATGTCACCGTACCACTGATCAAACAGTTTCGGAATATTAGAACCGTGATGCCAACGCAAATAGGTTTCTTATATACTGTCAGGAGAACAAACCAAGTTTAGCTAGCAGAAACACAACAACTGCTGGGTTTTCCTGAACCCATATCTCAACGGAAGGAACTGGGTTCTAATGTCATCTCCGAGGGGGCGACACTTTTGAAGGCGGCTTCGCGGGATCTAGGCTCTGGTATCTCTCTACTCTGCATCGATATCCGCGAACCGCAGCGCCGCGTGGGCTGAATCAGCAGAAAAATGGTTTAAGCAGTTATGCATGAGGTGTCACAAGTACTACGGCAAGTTTAAATAAGAAGATCAAAAGGAAAACTGATGTACAAAACCTGAAAACAATGTACTGTGTTGTGGGACAGAACCTGAATTTTGTCTACACGCTACTCGAAACAGTTACAGTAGGCTAAAAAACAGAAATCATTATCTTCACTTTGAAGCTGAACTAGGCAGACCGGACTGATTAGGGTTTTCAAGTTCAGAAGTTTTCCACTAACGGCATATATGGTACGTACTTATTAAATTGAAGAACTGAATCATCTGAAGTTCTGAACTAAAGCACAATAGTTCCCATATCATGGTTCAGTGTGGATTTTTGAATTATGAAATGATTTTCACCCCAACAAACAACCTTCTTTCTAGTATAATGTCGTGCCTGTTGGGTACCTACTGATTTGATTCAGCAACTTTTACTGATGTCTATAATCCTACAGCAGTAGATTCCTAACTGAAACAGATTAGAAGCAAAACTTTTCCAGACTCTGATTTCCAAGCACGGGCAGATGAGCACTCAACTGAAATGAAACCCCCCAATAAAAACATCCGGAAAAGATCAAGACTGCTATGGGAAATAAGAGTTTCTTGCCAAATTAAAGGAGAAGAGCAGGAAGTTGAGGATATGGTGGAGGGGCTCTCACCAGGCGTGTCGGTGATGGCGATGGCGATGTGGAGGCTGCGGCGGCTGTTGGGCAGGTCGACGAGGAGCGGGAAAAGCCGGCGGTCACGTGTGGGGAGGCACATGACGATGTCGTCGACGCCCAAGTTTGCAAGGGCAAGGGCGCCCACGGCCAGCTGCCCGGCCAGCTCCTCCCTCAGGCGGAACACGGATCTCCCCCTGAACACGATCGAGCCGCTGACGAGGAGGTCCCCGTGGAAGCTCCTCCACGAGTATGTGATCACCCGCGACGGCACCATGGCGGCGAGGAAGGGGAGCTGCAGTTGAGCCGCAAAGAACCATCTCAATGCCATCAGGAGATCAATCAGATGCGAATTTGAGATGAGGAAGCCAAAGAAGGCGCAAATTTGGCAAGAACAGAGCCAAGAATTGCTCCCAATTCGCGCAGATTCGGGAAGAATCAAGAAGCGGGCATGGCGGGCTCACTCACCCCGGTCGGAGGTGGAAGGGGAGGCATGGTCTCCCTGGCGGGGACGTGCTCCACGACCCAGTGCATCATCGTGCTGACTCGGTTGTCGCCGCTCATGTAGTCGACGCTGGCGCCCTTGTTCCAGGTTAGGTACCTCCCGTTGGCGCGGAGGAAGCCGCCGTTGGAGTGCTGGAGCAGGACCTCGTTCCCGGAGTCCGACAGGATGGCCAGCCAAACGAGCTCGGTCACTTCCGTGTAGTCGTAGTTGCGCTGCTCGACGCGGTGCCCGAGGTGGCCGAGCGGCGCCGGCTCGGTCGTGGAGGAGGCGAGGTAGCGGCCGTAGGCGGCGCTGTGGAGGTGCAGGTTACCCTCAAACAAATGAACCGCCCAGGCTACGTTCATCGAATCCCGGCGGCGGTGGAGGGAGACGCCGTGGCCGTCCTCGTCGGCGTGCAGGTACGCGCCGCGCACGGGGCTGCGCAGCCGCACGTGGTGGCCATGATGGAACTGATCCATCGGCCGCCGGGGAGCAGAGGCGTGCGGCGGAGAGGGAAACCGAGCAGGGAAGGAGAGGTGGGGGTGGTGATGGTGATGGCGGGTTCTTGGTTTCTTGGCGCTCCGGCGACGGGGAGAAGATGAGAAGCGAAGGCTGTTGGTCGAGACGGTTATGTTCGGGCGCCAAGGCCGAGTATTTCAAGAAGCCGTCGCCAGGTGGGTTTGCGGGCTTTTGGGCCTAGGAAATCCATCCGGCGGCCTGCGCAAGTTAGATCCAGCACGCTTAATCGTCCATGTGACCATGTAACCTCAAATTGTATCCGGGAGGCACTCTCTCGATTATCCTTGATCAATAAAATGCGATATTCCTCAAAACAAAATCGTCCATGCGGCTCTGTCTCAAAGGGGAAAACCCCTGTGTTGTTTCTCGAGAATGAAATGAAGGCCCCCGTTGCGTTGGGGCTGTGGGTATCGCCGTATCGCTCGGGACCCCACTGGTAAGTTGGGAGCTTGCTCGTGTGTCTGGCTGCTATGTGGGCTCTCAGCATTAGTCGGTAGTTATCCAGGTCTCCTCGTCTCTCTCTCTGGAGCTCCTATTTAGAGCATCTCCAACAGCGGCTTAAAAAAGCGTGCGCGCGCTAAACTTTCGTTTTCACGCGCGCGGGGCAGAATGGCGCGCTTCAGCGGCGGCGGGAAAACCGCGCGTGCGAAATGGCGGCCTCTCGCGCGCCATTTTTGCGGCGCCTCCTCCCTCTCTCCCTGCCTCTCGCGCCACCTCTCCAGAGCGCCGCCGCCCCAGAGCGCCGCCACCGCTCCAGAGCGCCGCCGTCCCCGACGCGCCACCATGCCGCCACGCCACCGTTCTTCGTCGGGTTACCGCGACGTCCGCGAGCGCCCGAACGGCGACGGGTTCTACGCCGAGATACGCTCCGGCGATCTTCGGCTTAGTCTCGGAACCTACGAGACGGCGCGCGAGGCCGCCGGCGCGTTCGACGCGGCGGCGTGGCGCCTAGGCAGGCCGCGCCGCCAAATGAACTTTCAGGACGTCCACACGCTCGAGCAGGCGTTAGAGGTCGCCCCGCCGCCTCGTCTAAACTCCGCACGAGACCGTGCGGAGTACACTGCGCTGCAGAACCGCCTCCTCGTCGCCCAGAAGGACGAGCGGCGCATGGCGGAGTGGCGCCGGCGCCACCCGGAGGACGTCGCCTACGAGCAGCAGTATTAGGCAAGTCGCCGCGAGGAGGACACGCGTCGACGCCGCGAGGAGCGGTTGGACAGGCGTCGTCGGAAGGCATTGGCGTGCCAGCAGTCCACCCTCGTCGATGCAGGCGAGAGGTCCTTCTTCGCCCTAGAAGATGAGCGTTGGTTGGAAATCTGGCTGTCAACCTCTGACGACACCTACGACGAAGCCGATGATGGTGCAGCTGACGGAAGCGACTGGGATTAGTTTTTTTTATGTTTTCGAACTATCTAGCGCCGAACTATCTATCTATGTTTTCGAACTACCTATCTAGTTGCAATATTTATGTAAAATAACTTTGTATCCTTTTTATTTTATATGTTTTCGAACTACCTATCTAGTTGCAATATTTATGTAAAATAACTTTGTATCCTTTTTATTTTATATGTTTTCGAACTACCTATCTAGTTGCAATATTTATGTAAAATAACTTTGTATCCTTTTTACTCCCTCCGTTCCTAAATATAAGTCTTTGGAGAGATTCCACTATGGACCACATACGGATGCCATAGTGGAATCTCTCCAAAGACTTATATTTAGGAACGGAGGGAGTATTTTAATACAATCTATGTATTAAAAAATATTGTGCGCGCTGCATTTTTGGGCACTGCTGGAGCGGCGCGCGCGTGCTGCATTATAGCACGGCTGTTGGAGCCAGCGCCTATCCCCGCGCTAAACCTACCGAAGCGCGTGCGGCAAACGTTTTTTTTTTTTGACGCGGCGCGTAGCGCGGCTGTTGGAGATGCTCTTAGAGCTTTGAATGTCGAGTGGCCTAACCAGCGCTCACGCGTGCCATCCGCGTCGGTTGACCCAACTGTGCCAGTTGTTTGCCCACTCTATTGCTCCCCGTCCTTCATTCGTTTGGGTGACAGCTCAACTTGTTGACCGGTTGACTTTTCTCAGAAAGAATTAAAAAAATTATAAATTTAAAAAGGTTAAAAAAAGTTCAACAGAAAAATATCGTGGATCTCAGAAAAGTTCATTGATTTGCAAAAAAAATGTTCATGACTATGTTTTTTTAAGATATTCATGAATTTGAAAAAAATCATGGAGTTCAAAATAAAAGTTCGCATATTTGAAAAAAAGTTCACATATTTGAGACCAAAAAATTATGAGTTTGAAAAAGGTCATGGATTTAAGGAAAAAATCATGAATTTAGAAGAAAAAAAGATTAAATAATTTTTTTACCAAAAAACTACCTAAAAAGGCCAAAAACAAGACAGCAAACAAAAAAGGACATAAAAAACAACAGAAGACCAAGACTACGTGCTAAAATGGGTCGTTTCGGCCAGGGTGTGTGCCACGTACCCGAATACACTCTATTTGATACGGCCAGTCCTAGCTCCAGTCATACTAACGTTGCACTTGTTCAAGATATTGTTATTGTACATGAAGAAATAGTGCATGCTTCCTGTCATATGTTTGACATGGACCAGGAGGTGCATGCATATGCTGATAGGACATACTCCCTCCGTCCCAAAATATTTGTCATCAAAATGGACAAAAATGAGTGTATCTAAAACTAAAATACATCTAGATACATTCCCTTTTATTCATTTTGATGACGAGTATTTCCGGACGGAGTGAGTACTTCCTCCGTTCCTAAATATAAGTCTTTGTAGAGATTTCACTATGAACCACATACGGATGTATATAGATGCATTTTAGAGTGTAGATTCACTCATTTTGCTTCATATGTGGTCCATAATGGAATCTCTCTAAAGAATAATATTTGGGAACGGAGGGAGTACATCAGATTTAGGTCTTGTTTGGAATTCCATTAAAATAGGAGATGAGATGGATTTGTTTGAGCTGCCGAGGCCGCCGGAGTTAAAACTTCATTCTGTTAGGAGTAGTAACTTTAAAAGGGATTTACTTTCCTGGTACCAAGTACGCATGCATGCATTTCGTGGGAATAGTTACATGTGTGTGCATGCAAGGAAGGATTCGTACACTAGGATGTTTGGCCAAGATGTGCATCAATTTGATTGTCTTTTCTGGTTGCCATGCTCAAAACAAATCCATGCTGTACATGTACAAGCCACCAGAACCGGAGGTGCACATCGGTATGTTTGGATGGTGGACACTATTTTCCCTGAGACAAATTGGATGGGGGCCACCAGAGATATATATTTTTTATTTTTGTAATGATTATCTACTAAAATAAAGTATGTATTCCGTTCTGCTCCTTTAAATGTTTGGTCCAGAGTTAGAGATAGGGCCAGATTTTATTGGGTCGACTTATTAGGCAAGTTTAAGTCGGCTAGCTATACTATGAATAGCTATGGTTCGGCTAGTGTAAAATCAGGTTATGTTAAGATGAATTAGACATTGTCGTGTGTTTCGGCCGTGTGCCATTATCGAGATTAGAGAATTCTTGTCAACGTGGGTTGGCGTGTGAGTTTCTGTGACGCGACGCGTGGGAGATTACAAGCTGAGTCTATACGGTTCATCCATGTTATTCCTTCGTATCGATGGGTCGGTCTGTTGTTTTTGCGAGTTTTGTTAGCATCTTTGTAAACCCGCATCTAGTTCTTGTTGCGATGGAGTTTTGTGCCGTGAAAGGTCGGGCCAACAATGGACCGACCCTCGCCTCGAGGTTCCCTCCACATCACTACTTGGCGCTGAATTGCCTAAAAAATTGGCGTTGAAGGAGCCAAATAGGATTCAGGCTCTTTTTTCAGCCATCCTTCCTCTTCGTCCATAATTTCAAGTCATTGTTATTTCCCCTCAAACACCGAAACCCTTTTGCATGCATGTGGCCTAACTCCTTGGTGGAGATGATGGTCCACTGTGGGATGCCTTCACAAGCACGACCCTACTACTTAGCGCCAACGGAGGTTCTACAGCAGTGCGATTCCTTCACGACTTGGCCTACTATAGCCGTCCTCATCCTTGTGGCGACTCCTCAAGACGATAGCCCTCAGACAACACATGAAGGCGCTCTAAGAGCAGGGACGGATTCAAGGGAGGGCTAGACCCCCCTTGACGATGGTGTTTCCTCGTAATAGCAATTAGTTTTTGTCGAAGTGCGAGTACTCTCTGACTCGTTTCGCCCCCCTGTCCCTCTCTCTGTAACTTAACGTGAAGGCCCAGCCCATATACAACAGATTATTGGCAAAACTCAAATTCCAGCAAGAGAAGAAGGGAAAGCCCATTGTAGACAATGGGGACAGGTCAGGAACGCACGCACGCATAGAGATCAGGTCGTCGCTAGGTTCGTGGCTGCTGCGAGATCAACATCTGATGCCCCGTCTACCGCCGCCTGCACCGCTGCTAAAGGGGCACCGTCTAGGGCAGTTCACGATCCATCGACGTGGAGCTTCAAATCCAAGTCCAGATTGCTAAAGGGGCAATCCACACTTAGCACGGCACATCAGCCGGCCGGCCGCATAACGAACATGACGGGAAACGAGGCATGGAAAAATGGTTAGGTTACTCTTGTCTCCTGTTCTCAATTACTTAGTTGATGACTAATGTTTTTAGATTAAATTAACGTGTGCCTTTAGAACTACAAAATTTGATCTTTATAAACCACAAAAAAAAATCGTGAGACAAGGTCATTGGTTATCTCGTTCTGTAGTTAGAAGATTTAGTTACATCTTAATTGCTTTCTGTATTTGCTTTATGAAAACTTTCGATGAAAACTAAATTGTTCATAGCTCACACCAATTTTCTTCACTTGATTAGGGTATAGTTCATCAACCTCCCCAGAAAAAAACATAGTTCATCAACCTAGGCTATTGCCCCACAAAATACCCTAGGCTCTCTGCATAATCTTCTTATAAGTCTCCACTAGAATTCAAAAAAACAAAAATTGCCTCCACACTGAAGGCGAAATCTCGCTTCCCCCCTATGTTAGAATCCTGGCTCCGTCCCTGCCTAAGAGGCTGGCTTGGCCCGCGGCATTGATACGTCCATTTTGCATCATGTTTTAGTACTATTATTTATTGAGTTTTAGGTCATTATTTTACTTTATGATACAGTTCTTATGCAATTTATCTTTTAATTTACAAGTTTTACATGAAGAGGGAGATTGCCGGCAGTTGGAAACTTGGAATTCTGATCTGGAAATGGCTACATCAGATATAGCTATTCTACACAACTCCAAATGATCTGAAAAAATATGGAGAATTATTTGGAATATATAAAAAATATTGGCGGAAGAAATAGCAGCAGGGGACCTACCAGGAAGCGACAAGCCGGGGGTGTGCCCTACCACCCTGGGCTCGCCCCCCGAGTTTGTGACGTCCCTGGCAGGCCTCTGTGGGCCACCTTCTCCTATATGAAGCCATTTGCCCTAGAAAAGAACAAGAGAAAGACTTTCGGGACGAAGCGCCGTCGTCTTGAAGCGGAACCTGGGCAGGAGCGCTTTTGCTCTCCGGCGGAGCGATTTCGCCGGGAAAATCAAAACTATAGACATCATCAACAATTCTCTCATTGTGGGAGGACCAATCTTAATCAACATCTGCACTAGCATCATCTCATCTCAAACCCTAGTTCATCTCTTGTATTCAATCTTTGTCTCAAAACCTCAGATTGGTACATGTGGGTTGCTAGTAGTGTTGATTACATATTGTAGTTGATGCTAGTTGATGGGAGGATTATATGTTCTGTTCCTTCATGATATTCAATATCCCTCTCATCTTGAACATGAATATGATTTCTGAGAAATTACTTTTGTTCTTGAGGACATGGGAGAAGTCTTGTTATAAGTAATCATGTGAATTTGGTATTCGTTCGATATTTTAATGATATGTATGTTGTTGCTTCCTTTACTGGTGCGGAACTACTAAGTAGACGACGCTCCTTGGCCGAACAATGGACGATGGTTTGATCCAGCGGCTAGCCACCACTTTGTGCCTTGCATGCATGGTCAGATCAGTAGCATCGTGCAAACATCGGCTGCACACTGTCGTGTGCATAGCAGCACTCTTAGTGGTGTCATGTGAATGTCGACTACATGACATATCACCATACTTGGACATAAGGCAATGCATTATGGAGTAATAAGGATTGGGCTACCTTACTGCACATTTGTTATTTTCTTATTTGTTACTTGTTACGAAATATTTTGCTATCAAACTATCTGTTACCGCTACTTTCAGTTCTTGCAGAAAATACCTTCGTGAAAATCATTTGTCATTTCATTCTGCTCTTTGTTGGATTCGACACTCTTATTTATCAAAAGGACTACGATTGACCCCCTATACTTGTGGGTTATCAGGCATCTAGTAATGCGTGCAACTTCCCATGGTCGATGCATGACACTCTCCTCACACCGACCATCGTACTGGTGGCCTCCATCCTTCAATTCCACCACTATGGGCTGTCGCTACTCTCCATTTGTCCACTTCCACACTTTAATCATTCCACTAGAGTATATATGTCCAGTAGGCCTTTCTTTAATTGGTGGCACCCCGAGGATAAATTTGCACAGGTGATGCAGTAATATGCATTTCTTCAATTTTATTTACGTTCTAATTGTGGAATTGCGGATGTGTTCTTCAATTGTTCGTACTCTCTGCATCAAGTGAACCCACACGAGTATGATTAAATGACCACAATTTTACATGCGACAAATGGGTGGGCTTTGCATTTGAGGCGGCTAATCAGGACCATGAGGTTTCATCAAGCTCGGTTCATGATGGGCGACACTCTTGTTGGAAGTTGATCTTCGCATGCAATGTGCCACCAATAGTTCAATAAATGTTACTCTACCACCAGCCCGGACGTGCACGCCGGAATAAGAGGCGTGCACCGCCCCGCCGCGAGAGTTAGCGAGAAAGGGAGAGTAAGGAGGCGGAGCAGTCCGTGCGCCACCGCCGCGGGATGCAGGCGGATCCCGACGAGGACGCGCAGCTCTTCGAATGGGTCTACCACCGGTCGCTTACGACTGCGGAGACAGACGCGTGGCGGCTCCACCGAAAGAACGCAAGGGGCTTCGGATTGCCATTGAGCAGTCCGAGCACGAGGCAGCAGAGGCAGCGACGGAGACGGCTCGGCTCACGAAGCTCAAGCGGCAGCAGGTCAGGGAGGTCCGGTGTTTGAAAGGGCTCATCATCCTCTTCGACACCTACGACGACGACGACAACCACGGTTCCTCATTCGACGACTCAAACGATCCGCCACGAGCCGCCGACGCCTACAGTTGCACCGACGACCGAAAGGGAAAAGGACCGACGAGGAAGTGGTGAAGCTCCGTCGTCTCCGTCTTCAATTTCAAGTTTGTAGTAATCTAGTTTAAACTTGTCCGTCGTTTATGTGAATTATTTGAACTTTGACGATCTTTTGTACATCCGTCGACGATCTTTTGGTGATCGAAATGTGCATTTCTATGTCTGATTTTATGTTTGTGTGATGATCTCTGTTGTGTTTTTCTATGTTGCATGTTCAGTATGGATACGAGGTACCGAGTATGAGATACACGGATGTGGATGACACGGATGTGGACGAGGACGCGCCGTGGGCGTTTGAGGGCCTGGATTTGCAGGTTGCGGCTGTAGGTGCTCTTATACTCAGTATTTAGTATTTAGGAACGGAGGGAGTAGTTGCTTATGCATGAATTTGAGCTAAACATTTTTGTTGAGGGTTTGAACAAAGTAAAAAGATGCATGAGAAAAACATCACCGTATGATTGAACCACCAACAAACACATACCACAATCCATATCTTGACCCAGAGGACATCGCAGTCGTTCGTTTTCCTCTCGATCCAACCGACGAATGCCCGTGCACGCGGATCGACGGGCCCACTGTCGTCCCTTTAAATACCCAGCCTCTTCCCCTCTCTTCCCCAGCAGCGACGAACACCCACCGCGAAATCCCAAATCACCAATTTTCATCAATAAAACGATTCAGAAAATTTTGAATTATTTCACATTTTCTTCTTCTAATTTTATTGTTCACCCAACCTCATATGAGTTGGTGCTAAGAAACTCCATGTCCTTCACCTCTATGATATTCTCACCTCTAGTGTGGTGTTTCTTCACCGTTGTTTTTTCTCCTACCTAACAATAAACACACAAAATTTGCGTGTTCTCGATAAAAATTATGCACATTGCAAATTTGTTTTTTTGTTACGAGTATGTATTATCTCCTGAAATAATTATGTAGTTCTGTGGGCAGCGATCAGATTTTTGCAGAGCATTTGTGTAAGTAAACCACGGACAGATGGAACAAATCCGGCGCGCACGATATTTTGCACATCGCAGCCGTCCATTTCCGTCCCGATCGAACCGCTGAGCGTGTTCGCACGCGGATCGACGGGCCCACCACCGTCCCTCACCTCGCTCTTTAAATACCAGCCATCCTCATCTCATCTCGTCATCAGAACACAAATCCCAAATCACCAACCAAATCCCCTCCTCTCCCGCGTCCCGACGAGCAGGAGCCGCCAGACATGGACGCCTCAGCCACCGGAGCCGGAGCGAAGGGTAAGAAGGGCGCGGCGGGGCGCAAGGCCGGCGGCCCCAGGAAGAAGTCGGTGACGCGGTCCGTCAAGGCCGGGCTCCAGTTCCCCGTCGGCCGCATCGGGCGGTACCTCAAGAATGGCCGGTACGCGAAGCGCGTCGGCACGGGCGCCCCCGTCTACCTCGCCGCCGTCCTCGAGTACCTGGCCGCCGAGCTGCTGGAGCTCGCCGGGAACGCCGCCAAGGACAACAAGAAGTCCCGCATCGTGCCCAGGCACCTGCTTCTCGCCGTGAGGAACGACCAGGAGCTCGGGAGGCTGCTGGCCGGCGTCACCATCGCGCACGGCGGCGTGCTGCCCAACATCAACCCCGTGCTACTCCCGAAGAGGACGGCGGAGAAGGAGCCTAAGGAGGGCAAGTCCCCCAAGAAGACCGCCAAGTCCCCAAAGAAGGCCGACAAGAAGGCTTAGAGAGAGACGCTCAAACGCGCATCGATTAGCTTGCAGTGCTTTGTAGATCTTTGCTGCCAAGAAAAGGCAATTCAGAAATCTCTCTGAGTTATCCAAATTGTTTGCTCAGTCGCCTGTACATCGATTAGCTTAGTCGTCGTAGTGCTCTGTACTAGTAACAGTGATTGCTGTGTCGATGTAGATCTGCGCTGCAAAGAGGAAAATGTCAGAAATCTCTCTGATTAAAGCAAATTGTTTCTTATTCTTCTTCTTTTTCTGTTTTTGGTGTTGCGATGTTAACATAGGTGCGGTGGAAAAAGTCAGATCTGTTCGAATTTGTCTAACATTTTTTGTTTGTGGTACTGAATTCGCCTGTGGGGAGTTTTCCTTGGAAGTTTCAGCGATGCCCGCCATTTGTTCGACCACCGTTGAAGGCGAGGCCGAAGGTAAGTCAGCCGTAGCATAACCGTCCTCGTTGCTGACCACGGATGCCGGCGATCCCCTTCCGCGCCTACAGGTTCGCATGCGTTTATCTCTGCCAACCCCATCCATCACCATGGTTTACTGTACGTTGCACTCGTCTCCCTCACCTCATTCTGTGCATTTTAAAACCGAACCGAAAAACCATACCGAAAATAAACAGAACCGAACCGAATTCACTGTTTTTATGGTTTCTGGTTTCGATATGGTATGAACTTTTCATACCGTTTTGGATTTCGGGTTTTATGGTATATACCGAAAAACCGAATGGTTAACCGAAATAAAAATATATTTATATTTCTTAAGGCAAACAACGATACAAGTAGTCATTTTTCTTGTAAAGGAGTAAAATTTCTTGCAAAGAACATCCATTTTTTCTTGTAACGTAGTAATTTTTCTTTTACAAAAATGCTCAGCACGTCCATAACCTTTCAAGGCATGAATTGAGGCATTCATATACACTTATATAAAGTTATATACCATTTGTATTCAAAAAAAATATGTATTTTGAATTATAAATTTGTAAAATATAGTATGTCATTTTCAAATTCGCGTCAACTTTGGTTATTATGGTATATACCGAAACCATACCGAAATAATTTGGTATATACCGAAACCGAACCGTATTTTAATTTCATACCGTATAAACCGAAGTATTAATACCGTACAAACCGGAAAACCGTATAAACCGAACCATGCAAACCGAATAAACCGAACGCACAGAGTGACGTAGTAGGCACCCTTCTGACCGCCAGGCGGCTGTTTGACGCAGCAGAACGTCGTATTATGGGAGAACACGTGCTTGCCGTACTTACGAATAGGCCTGGTGAAGGTGCCTCCAGATTTGGTGTAGCCGGGGAGAACATCATCAATAACCTTCTTGACATTTGTGTAGTCTACGTTCGACTGACGGTCCGGGTCGAAATACGTGGCCATGGAATATTTGGGGCTTAGGAGGATGAGCGTGCAATGTGTGTCACTGCAGAAAACACGGAATGTTAAAAGAAAAACGATCGAAATCTAAGAATTCATATGTTACGGGGCGGTTGAGGGGAGGACTTACTCGGTAAAGTAAGGCACGAGGAAGTTATCCTTATCTCGGTTTGCCAGAATGACGCCTTCGAGGTAAGAACTCGCGACTTGCCGGTCCCCAGCGCTGCCCAAGATCTTGGCACGCATGTAGAAGGGGTCGACTATCACGATGTCCGGGGTCTTATCGCGAATGATCCGCATCTCCATACTCAGCGAAAATAGCCGAACGAAGGTGTAGTGCAGCGGATGAAGGTTCAACATAGCGTGGATGTCATCAAACCGCATGACGATCGTACCCCCGATGGAGTTATCCACAAAGCCCTTGCCCTCTGGCACCTTGGCCGCGAAAACCGGGTATGCCACATCCTTCTCTCTGAGACGCCGCTTCTCCAAAGAAAGAACACTGTCATGAAGACTCCGCATAGCACCGGTTGCAGCATCGAGCATATTTCTCGGTAGCATCGGCCTACCCGCCACATGCACCCTCCTCATTACATCCTCAGGTGAAGGTGGCCCGTCCTGAGCACGGATCGTACTCGGTGCCGGCTGGCTCGCACCCTTGTTAGTCTTTCTTTTGCGTGCCTTCTTCTTCTCCTGTAATGGGACCGAGTTCTACTCACAGACCGCCTTCTTGAGTGTGCTGGGGCTGATAATATTTCGCACCTCGCCTGTCTGAGGCTCGGTGAAGTCGGCAGCTGGAGGCGTCTCCTGAGAGCTGAACGGCAGACTACGCCTGTTGCAACTTGGCTTCTCCGCGGTACCAGCTAGATCGCGCACGTCTTTTGTTGGGTTGGGTTCTTGAGAAGGAGGCCCCATGAAGTCGCCACCGTACCCATGATCGGCAAAGTACCGATCGACGCTGGCAAATGTATCGTCGTCGTCGTCGTTCTGATCTTGTGCCATATGCATGTTTGGATCCAATGGCATAGGGATGTCCGGCACTGTTGCGGCGGTCTTGCCATGGGGCCAACTTGGCGCCGGCACGATTGGCGGTGTTGTCTTTTGGGTGGTGTCCCCCGCCCCCAAACGAATCTGGCTCTTCGGCCAAAGCAGGGGCCAGCTCAGGCAGGCGCTGAGGGTCATCACGTCATCATCGTCGGCCCCGACGGGTCGAATCGGAGGTAACAACTCGTCGCAGCCTGGCACCACCCGAACCAGTTGAACCCTAAACAAGTTGGGTGGCATCTGGGTACCGTGGAACAAGGGGTTGCCTGGTTGAATGATTTTTCCCTTGGCGACATCGACCAACTCGTTGTTCACGAAGTGCATGAGAGTGCACGGAACGTCGGCGGCGCCCTGCGAAAACATGTAGGGCGTCAGGGATGCCCAGTCAAAGGCAAGGAGATGAAGTCCTCGGCCGAGAGAGGCTTAATTAGTTACCGTGATGATGGCGTCAAGCTCCCATAATGTCGAGGCACCGCCAACGGCGGGCATGCAGTTGACGGAGGGGCCGCTTGCTGCAGAGGTGCCGGCCGGCGTACACCCGGGTGCATTAAGCTCCCGTGCCGGCGTCGGAGACACCAATGCCGCCTCCGCCGGAGACACCAATGGCCCCGCCATCGCGTTCTGCGAGTTGCTGGCCGTGAAGCTAGGAATCGGGGGCGGCCCCTGTTGGCCGCCCGCAATCCACGCACTCAACCCCTCGATCAAGGTAGGCACAATGGCGGTGATCGTCGCTCCGAGCTGTTGTTGCACTTGCTCTTGGACAATTTTCGGAATCCGCGCCAGCTGTGCCTTGAGTTCTTGAACCTCGCGCGCCTGGCTTTCCGAGCTGGTCTTTTTCTCCTTTCTCCAACCAGCGTTATAGTATGACGACCATTTTGTCGACAAGCCTTTGCCGGCCACACGACCAGCTGACGTCGGCTTACTGAGCTTATCCTTGTTCTTCATTACATTCAACGCCCTATTTAGAGTCGTGTCCCAAGGGCTGCTCTTAGTCGACCCCGCGCTACTGCTTTCAGTCGCCTGCGGAAGGAATGTGAACCATTTAGAAATTTGGCTTCATTAATTAGAATGCAACCATATGGAGCTAATTAAGCGGGGGTGTATTCCTTACCAGAACAAGCTCAAGCGCCCTGGTCTTCGGATCCGTGGTAAGCTCCTTTGTTTTCGGGTCCTTCTTATACCGGGCCCTGACAAAGTTCCTGGTCTGCTTGTCACCGTATTTATCGAAGAGGGGCGGTAGGCCTTGCTCGGCACGGTCCGCCTCCTCCTTGTCCCATATAGGCTCCGCCACTCTGTAACCGTCGGGACCGAGTGTGTGTTCCCCTAAGTTCAGCTCCCGCATTTCTTTCCCCCACTGACTTGATTCGGAGTTTGCGGTGCTCGAGCAATTGATCTTGAAGTCGTTGTAGTCATCTTCGGTGATCGAAGGATTTTTCTCCTTGATCTTCTCATAACTCTCACCTTTCTCGATCATTCTCTTCACGTTGCTTTTCCAAGTAGACATGGCCTTGCTCATCTTCGTGAGAGCAGCATTGTTCACTTTATTCCCTTTGAGGCTTGTGTTTTCAAATTCAGCGGGGAACTTGTATCGTTCGTGCAGCTTCGTGAAGAGGAGGTTGCGCAAATTCCCTCGGTCAGGATGCCTCAGGTTCTCGGTGTTGATCGAGACGGTGCTCCGGAGAATGCACCCGAGCTGAAGCGAGTACCCCTTGATGAAAGCACATTTGCTCTCCGGGTGGTTTTGGTAATTAATGACAACATACTTTGTGGTTGGACTAATGCTTTTATCAAGTATGTTTCAGGAAATTCAATCACATTGGAATGGCAAGATGACTGAAGAAGTGGACCCCTCAAATGCTAAGGCAAGCATTGGCAAAAGCTCAAGACTCCATTTTTGGTTTAGTGATCAAAGATCACATTGAGTCCATAGGAAAGCCAATACTATTAAAAGGGGATGAGGTTGTGTTGATGATCTGGTTGCTCAAGTGCTTAGTGATTTAGCTCCTTCAACTATCAGCACCTTTCACTTCTATACACACTCATAAGTAATCTCGGACAAACCGATTCTTCCAACTCAGTCCCACCGAGATGAACCACTTCTGCCATATTCCAAACCCTAGAAAAATCGGTCACACCGAGTTTGAGATCGGTCTCACCGAAACTGAACTGCCAACCTTCTGTAACCATTTCACTTCATATCGGAATATCCGAGTTTGCATTTTCGGTCTTACCGAAATGGCCAGGTTCTGTCTTGGGTCAAATCGGTCTCACCGAGATTGCATTATCGGTCTCACCGATTCTGGCATGTTCCTGCTTTTTCTCAAATCGGTCCAACCGAGTTTTCTTTCTCGGTCTCACCGAAAACTCCAACGTTCATATCAGATACACTTTCGGTCTCACCGAGATGGTATTTTCGGTCCCACCGAAAATCCCAACGTTCACTATATTTGAACTTTCGGTCTGACCGAGTTTTCACTTCGGTCTCACCGAGATTGGTCAAATGTGTGTGTAACGGTTGGATTTTGTGTGGAGGCTATATATACCCCTCCACCCCCTCCTCATTCGTGAGGAGAGCCATCAGAAAGTACCACCACTTCTACCATACACTTTCTGAGAAGTGAACCACCTACCCTTGTGTTGAGATCAAGCCATTCCATTCCTACCATATGAAACTTGATTTCTAGTCTTCCCAAGTTGCTTTCCACTCAAATCTTTCTTCCACCACAGCCATATCAGTGAGGAGAGTTGAGTGTTGGGGAGATTATCATCTGAAGCACAAGAGCAAGGAGTTCATCATCATCAACACCGTCTATTACCTTTTGGGGGGTGGTGCCTCCTAGATTGGTTAGGTGTCGCTTGGGAGCCTCCGTCTTCGAGATGTGGAGTTGAACCAAGAAGTTTGTAAGGGCAAGGAGATCGCCTACTTCGTGAAGATCTACCCCGAGTAAGGCTAGTCCTCCGTGGGCGTAGGCCGTGATGGAATAGACAAGGTTGCTTCTTCGTGGACCCTTCGTGGGTGGAGCCCTCCGTGGACTCGCGCAGCCGTTACCCTCCGTGGGTTGAAGTCTCCATCAACGTGGATGTACGATAGCACCACCTATCGGAACCACGACAAAAATCTTCGTGTCACCAAACTGCGTTTGATCTTCTCCACCTCTCTTTACTATATATGCAATTTACTTTCCGCTGCCCATACTCTAGAATTGCATGTGTAGTATGTTACTTGACTTGATCTTAATTGCAAAACTGCCTAAAACTCTGCACAACCAAAAGGCAGATTTTTTATATTGTCAAGTAGTCTAATCACCCCCCCTCTAGACCTACTTCTTCGATCCTACACTTGACTATTCGTTCGGGCGCCGTTGGATTCCCGTCGGAGTCCACTTCAGTAACTTCCTCCTTGAGGGTGCGGAGCACGGTCGGGTGCCGGTCCTTCCGTTGCCTCTTCGGTTGGCTGCCATCTGTGCGTGCGCCGCCATCATCAGTGGTGGCATCCTCGGCGGCACCATCAGTGGTGGCATCAGTGGGGTCATCCTCGGCGGTACCATCAGTGGTCTCAGGATCGGTGGGGAAGGCGGCATCCTCATACAAGTGAGGTTGTTCCTCCATCTCCTGGGACAGCTCCCAGAATGCCTTGCCGCCCGAACCCCCGGCCTCATCGTTGTTGGCCATGTTTCTCTCTAAATAGGAACAAAGTTTGGTCAAAAAGTTGGTTATTGTCAAGGAACAAGATCATGGTCTCATCATTTAGGGTTTGTCGACACCGAGGCATCCTAAAAGCTAAGCTTTTATCATTGAGGGTTTTTCGACGCCGAGGCACCCTAAAAGCCTAAGCTTTCATCATTTCAGTTTTTATCGACACCGAGGCACCCTAAAAGCCAAGGTTTTATAATTTATGGTTTGTCGACACCGAGGCATCCTAAAAGCTAAGCTGGGAAGGAGAATTCTAAGTTGGGCCTAATCACTTGGCTCTATTGCCGCCTATGGTTTAATGCAGCTAGAATAAAGGGGCACTTGATCCTACTTAATTAACTACTAAGATACCCCGGCCCATGCATTAGTCACAAGTACCCCATATGTCCTATTTTTAGCAAAGTCATGCTAAAATTCACGGAAAATTTCAGCATGACCTTTGCTGAAAATAGGACATATGGAGTACCCGAATTTGCCGGAACGGAAGTTAATCGACATTCCAGCAAACTAAAGGGCCTCTCGGGTGGACAAGGCAAAAAAGGCCTCCATCACAACATGGAAAATACATTGGCATGTGAAGAGGTGAAACAATATATGCATCTCCAAGCAGTATCATTCAACATTTTGGACAAACCACTACAAGCAATATTGGATCAGATACAAGAAGAATGTGAGAAAATGCAGACAAATACTAACAGATTGAGGTGCTGTGCTATTAACATTTCAAGTCAAAACCTTTTCTGGTTAGTAAGTGTTTCTTGAGCATATGTATGTAGTAAGTGTTTCTGCTCTGAGTGTTTCAGAACACATATTTTAGCTACCTAGTACCGGTGCTATTACCCAGTAGTTAATTAGCTTTTGCTTTTGCTTTTCAGTGCCAAATTCTAGCTAGTACCAGCAAATTAACATTTAGCAACAATCATTTTCAAATATATATACACTGGACATTTTTATATTAACCTAAGGAAAAATGAACTAGCAGTACTAGCAGTTGTTTTTCTTCTTCATTAACTGTACTAGCAGTTTTTTTCTTCTTCATTAACTGTATTAGCTATTTACTAGCAGTACTAGCACTTGGATCATATGCTAATGCTACATTGATACATCATCATGCTGGGTAATATTAAACCCAAGCAACTTTATAATCAACCCAAGATACATCAACTACTGCACTGTCCTGCCTAATAAAAACAGTAATGCCAGCATATAGTATATAAATCGGAATTTGTGTTTACAAGAAGAGTGCCCATTGCAATGTAAACCTGAGAACACAACTCACCTCAAGTGCAGGATATAGCAGACACCTACTTCTTCAGTCAAGTGCAGTAAAAGACCGTTTGCAGAACCTGTTTAGTCAGAGTTGAACATTAGAATCCATACTATGCTCTACTATGCTTGTAAAGGAACACTATGACCTCCCTACCATTTGAGTAAGCTGAAGCTTGGATTCAACTACTGACATCACCAATTAAAATTCAGATAAAGAGTAAGGTCCTAGAACTCACAAATTATATATGCATATTTAGGTGGAGGAAACTCCAAGCTTGTGTCCAAGGTTATCTATCTCCACGTTTACATAAGTAAGATCATGCAAATAGCAAAACTCTGCTCTTCAAAGATGCTGGACTCCAACCTTTCAGTACATTGGTAAAGCAGTCATCATACATATGCCTTCTAAATCTTCCATGCTTCTAAATGAAGGTCAAAATAGAATAATGCACACATCATCGACACAATAATTATAATGGGAAAACTAAATGCACACAGCAAATTCATAGACGAATGAAACTAAATGTTTACAAACTAGAATCACCCGGGTGAGAAGCAAAAAATTGTACTGGCTTCACAGGTAGCACTACTTGGAAATACGAAAAATCGAAAAATAAAATAAAAAGAAAAATAGCCACCAAATGGGGACTACGGGAAGATGAAAAGATGAGAACTCTACATAACTAATATTGGTATGACAGATAGAAAACTGAGAATGGATAAAAAAACTAAGCATGGCAGCAAGACGCTGATGCATCTTCTTTGTCGCCAACTTTAAAAATAGAACCGGAATTCTGTTGATAAATGGAAGCATTTTTATAGTCCCTCGAAACAAAATAATCACAATACAGAAGCACCTACGTAAGAAGCTGGAAAATAATACCATGGGTGCATTATGAGTGTTAGTTGGGAGCATGAAACTTCAATAACAGAATCTGTGCCAATACTGAGAATGGATAAAAAAAACTAAGCATGGCAGCAAGACATGAGTGTTATTGCGCCGCCCCCTTCAATAACAGCAATGACCTAGATGGCTTAAGTTGCATCCAAGGCGATGTATCGAAAGCTGTGAGTGTCTCCTGTGTCCTCACATGATCTGTACTAGCAATACATGGTTTAAATAAGCAATAAAATACTACCAGAGGAAGTCATAGCTGCAAAATTTGTATGGGCTGCAAAATTTGTATGTGCTCCTCCCTCTCTATTTCTCTCTGGTAACTAACTAAATAAATTGACCACAAAATAAGTGGACTTGTTCATCTACACCATGGACGTAAAACCGACGCTCCATCTTTCAAGATTAATAAACAAGCCTTGATTTGCATGCGTCCATAACTATCATTCCAGTGCGGTGGTCTGTTTGCTTGTCATTCCAGTGCCATTTCTAGTCATTTCACATTGGCCCTAAAAATGTCTCATTTTCTATCAAATCAACTTTCATTTGAGGAATGCCAAAAAATAGCCAAGGTGGATTACACTGTGCTCAATTGTTCTTCAGTGAAGGCTTTCTATTACTTCTTAGAACAACACAGGCTTTCTATTACTTGTTAGAACAAAGTCATATTTCTAATGTTCAAAGCATTCTCTTGTTTGATGTTGATGATGGGCATGGTCAGTCTCTTTTATCTTATTTCTAAGCCCATGTTTGTTTCTCCAGGATTTGCAAACCAATGTTTTCTCCTGCATCCATCCATCCATCTCCTTTGCATACATAACAAAACAGAGCACACATGCAATGCATCAGCCATCCAAAGAGAATGCACAAAACGGGCGGAGATGATTTTATTTGGTCACAACCTTAGTCGATCAAACCATAAAAAAACATGGATTCACACTCCAAATCACAACACTACCATGCTAATGAGAGAGAGCAGATGGGAGTGGAAGGGGATGGGGAGAAGGCCAAACCTTGAGGAGGACGGATCCTTCGTCGACGGCGATCGTGGGAGCGGAGGAGCAGAGGAGCGGAGGAGCAGAAGACCGTGGGACCATGGAAGACGGGCGGTGGCGAGCGCTAGGGCTCGGGGGCGCGGCGCCGGGGCTCCACGGGAAGGCGGCGCACGTCGGGGACAGGGAGGCAGCATCGAAGCGGGCCGGGGGGGCGCCTGGCCTCGGAGTTGCGCGGGGAGGGCGGCGTCGGGGTTGCGTGGGGAGGGCGGCGTCGGCGCCGGAGTTGCGCGGGGAGGGCGGCGTCGGGAGAGAGTAGAGGGGAAGGGGATCGAGGGCAGAGAGAGGGGATAGGTTTGGGCCGGGGAGGAATATGGATGGGGGCGGCACAATACTAATGGCGCACCACCCCTCGGTGCGCCATAAGTACATCCATACTAATGGCGCACCTCGCCCTGGTGCGCCATTAGTATTTTTTTTTATTTCTGCTCGAGCCAACAGGTTATCTTCCACCTGACCTGATCCACATCAAGTCCCCTCTACTAGCTCGACTGGTCAGCAGCCAGTTCTCACTCGAGGAGGTCCTGGGTTCGATTCCCAGGCTCCACAATATTTTTTTATGCATTTAAAATGTTGTTTGATACTTATTTGTGTTTAAATATGTTCAAACTTGTTTAAATCATAACAGTAATATTTTTTAAAAAAATATCATCAAACAGTAATGCCGGTGGAGCGGAGGAGGGTGCGGGGGGTCGGCGGCGGCGGTTGAGTAGGGGAGGGGTGCGGGGGGTCGGCGGCGGCGGTTGA